>CM064487.1:144710235-144869063 GCA_032716605.1 Paralithodes platypus
CAGACTATCGTTAACAGTAGCTTATAACAGCCAGGGTACAATACATGAACAGTTGTCCCTCTGTTTACTATACAGTATGCTCTCTGGTATAATTATAGGAAGGGGGGCGGGGGGGGGGGGGGCCGGTGGCTTGAATACTAAGGCGAATTTTAGTTAAACCAAAGAAAATATGCATATTATTAATATGGTATACAAAGAACAGAGAGGATGACTGAAATATGCCACAAGTTAAGCCGTTTATTTGTATTACTAGTATGCTGACCATATGAGACGTAGCATACAATTAAAATGAACTAAAACAGTTTTTTGGCAACTCCTATACTATCAAGACGTAGCCGGATGTGACGCTTTGACTAGAATTCTTGGAGCGAAACGTTGTCGTGAGCGCTGGAGGTATATAACAGTTTACCCATAAATTACCAGGCTTCAGTAGTTGGTAGGGTGCTGTGGTGTGAAATATGGTAGTACTGAACATCGATATATACCTAAATAGACTACTAAAGTATATTTACATTGTATATTTACCGCTTAATTTAGTAGGTTGTTAACTGAATTTTCCTCCACAAACCTTAAATAATCCATGAAAATATACAATATTAAGCAATTGCAATACAAATGCACAAATAATTATATAAACAAAGATAAATAAATAAATACACACACACATATATATATATATATATATATATATATATATATATATATATATATATATAGAGAGAGAGAGAGAGAGAGAGAGAGAGAGAGAGAGAGTAATAATCACAAGTACACGTGATCAATATATTTCTTTTACTCGCTAGGCAAATCGAACATGGAGCTTCAAGCTTTCTGACAGATAGAGAAGGAGAAGTTGGAGTCAATTTATCTATCCTGACCCGTGACCAGTAACCAATTAGTAAGAACAAATTATTAATTATGAATATCACAAAACACAATATACTTAATAACATAAAATAAAACAATGAAACACAAAAACACCTACGCATATAAAAAAAAATAAGGAATATAATTACAATAGACAATAATTAAAATAATATTAACAA
The DNA here is from genome assembly GCA_032716605.1 of Paralithodes platypus. Classification (NCBI taxonomy): domain Eukaryota; kingdom Metazoa; phylum Arthropoda; class Malacostraca; order Decapoda; family Lithodidae; genus Paralithodes; species Paralithodes platypus. The sequence continues at coordinate 144,711,279 of CM064487.1, forward strand.
TAATTGTTATTGCGTAGTGGTACTCCCCAATAATGAATTAAGTTGTTCTTATTAATTGGTAACTGGTCACGGGTCAGAAGAGATAAATTGACTCCAACCCCTTCTCTATCTGCCAGAAGATGTCTTGGAATACAAACGAAAACTTGCAGCTCCATGTGTGTGTGTGTGTGTGTATGTATTACCGACTGGTTTTGTGTGTCGGAGAATACTAAATAACAGCTGGGCCCTCCAGTACCGGTGGATGTTATTCTGTGGTGGTATGCACCTTGTTTGTTAGAAACATTAATACTAAATAACAGCTGGGCCCTCCAGTACCGGTATATGTTATTATGTGGTGGTATGCACCTTGTTTGTTAGAGACATTAATACTAAATAACAGCTGGGCCCTCCAGTACCGGTATATGTTATTATGTGGTGGTATGCACCTTGTTTGTTAGAGACATTAATACTAAATAACAGCTGGGCCCTCCAGTACCGGTATATGTTATTATGTGTTGGTATGCACCTTGTTTGTTAGAGACATTAATACTAAATAACAGCTGGGCCCTCCAGTACCGGTATATGTTATTATGTGGTGGTATGCACCTTGTTTGTTAGAGACATTAATACTAAATAACAGCTGGGCCCTCCAGTACCGGTATATGTTATTATGTGGTGGTATGCACCTTGTTTGTTAGAGACATTAATACTAAATAACAGCTGGGCCCTCCAGTACCGGTATATATGTTATTATGTGGTGGTATGCACCTTGTTTGTTAGAGACATTAATACTAAATAACAGCTGGGCCCTCCAGTACCGGTATATGTTATTATGTGGTGGTATGCACCTTGTTTGTTAGAGACATTAATACTAAATAACAGCTGGGCCCTCCAGTACCGGTATATGTTATTCTGTGGTGGTATGCACCTTGTTTGTTAGAGACATTAATAGTGAGAGAGAGAGAGAGAGAGAGAGAGAGAGAGAGAGAGAGAGAGAGAGAGAGAGAGAGAGAGAGAGAGAGAGAGAGAGAGAGAGAGAGAGAGAGAGAGAGAGAGAGAGAGGAGATAGAGAGAGAGAGAGAGAGAGAGAGAGAGAGAGAGAGAGAGAGAGAGAGAGAGAGAGAGAGAGAGAGAGAGAGATATAGGAGAGAGAGAGAGAGAGAGAGAGAGAGAGAGAGAGTGCAGCTGACCATAGCAGCATATAACCAACATAACCTTGGTACTAGTATTGGAGAGACAGGTATTGTAACACTAGATAGACAGATAGATATATAGAGGTGCAGCTGACCATAGCAGGGCATTGGTACATTGGTATTGGTACTAGAGAAGCTCCATGATGTATATTATATCCTTCCTTCAACCTACCATCAACACATAGAGATAGATACATAGGTAGATATATAGATAGATAGATATAGACAGATAGAAAGGTGGATGGATAGATAGACAGATAGATAGATTAATATAGATAATAATGTGCAAGTGAGCCTAGCAGAACATAACCTTGGTGGCGTTACTGGAGCGATACCACTATAACGTTTAACACATCTTCCCTTCAGTCTACCATCAACCTTAACTATTCCCAAGGTGAACATTGACGGAATAAACGTTTGTGTTAGATGTACGATTATACACCCATTTTCTGTTGGCGAATTGGTGTTGCTAATTTCGTAAATATTTTTCGTTGGTATCTTCATTCGTACAAAATGTATATTGAAAAACTAATGGAGTACAATTGCCAAGGAAATATTGCTTTAAGTGAAGATCTTGTGACTCTTCCTTCATGATATCCATAGTTTATAATATATACGGAATTTTAAAGCGTCCCCCGTAAATTATATTCAATTATCAATAAATTATCTTCAATAATTGTAGCATCTCGTACTTGCAGCTTTGACCAAATAATTTTAACAAACTATCACAATAAACTAAATAACTTTTACGTCTTGAAGTCGCACGATTTCCTCGCATTTTGTCTGCCTACATTCTCTTGAATTGATAATTTATTAGGATATATATATATACAGTATATATATATATATATATATATATATATATATATATATATATATATATATATATATATATATATATATATATATATCGGTATATATATATATCCTTCTAAATTATCAGTAAACAAAAAAAGTAGAAAAATAAAAATAAAATTGGCCGTTGTTGTCGGACCGGGAGTTGTTAAACCGAAGATAATAGAAGGGTGGTAATCAAAATAGAGATACAATTCATTAATAATAAAATGCAATACCGGTACTCGAATAGTTTTAACAAGAAATAATTTTTCCAGACAGATATGAAGACAACACAATATATTATTACGTATATTGTTCAACCATTGCTTTAATATCAGTCAAAATTGAAAAGAATACACACACACACACACACAATTAAATATATACACACTCAGAACAATACACACACGCCGATCAATACGACTTGACACTACACACACAACACAAACACACCTATACAACACACGTGCACACACACACACACACACCTACTACACACACTAAACACACACACAGTCACACTACCCAGCACGTGGATGTCACAGCTGAGATACCTCCCAAAAATCCCGGACTGAACCCTTTGTGGAGTTAAACCTTGTGAATTCCTGATGGGTGGGTCAGAAAATCCTTCATTGTTCTTGTGTGTGCAGCAATGACGGTCCTGGTGGTGTGGCCTCATTGTCTACTGTCCAGGTGGCCTTACACTCTTATTATCAACAGTTCTGGGGTGGGTCCTCATATCAAGAATTACTGGAGGGGAAGAGGCAAGCATCAAGGATGTTTGGAATGTGCAAGTTGCTTGTGTCAAGAAAACGGGAAATTCATGTTCTCTACCAAGGACTGTCGGAGTAATACCAAGGTATTGCTTCGGGGGGAGGGAAATAAAGCGACCACATCCTTTTAATCGGCGAAATCTGTCTCTCTCTTTTAATCCCGCTCCTTGAACAGATCTTTCTCATAAGTTGTGTACCTATATTTCTACAGCTGAGGCACCTTATAGACATTGCTTATGATTAAAAAATAATAAATACTAATACAACACAATTCATATGTACAATACAAAGGAGAGATGAGTTTTCGTGTTTTATATTGTATATTTTACCATTATTTTTAATATTATTATTATTATTCTTTTTTAGGGGGGGAGAGGGGGTATAATTAGCCAAGGCTTCTAAAACATATACATATGTAGTTATAATACAATTATTAGCTGCATTTAGAATTTCCAATGACTACATAATATTATTATACTGTACAGTATAGTCATAGTTTTTTTTTCTTCTATATTCCAACTACTCCCTCTCGGGCATAGGCTGATAGCCTTTACACTCTACCGCTGAACACGGTGAGGCCCGCGAGGTCTTGTTCCAGCCTAGGGAGTGAGACATGCGAACACCTATTTCACGGCTCGAACCCAACTCCATCTCTGAAGCTGCTTCGCCTCTGCGCTTCACAGTCTCACTCCCCGGGCTCGGACCCTCACTCTCAGAACGCCACCTATTGAGCAATTAACTCACTAGGCATTGCCCCCCTGTAGCATATTTTGAATATGGGAATATTCATACAGTGCTATTTAATCAGGGAACAATGAGGGTATTTTGTTTTGGCATTTCGGTGTGCTGTGGTAATGCACTGAAACTAGGTACAGCACAAATTCCATCCCAATAATATCTTCCCATTGACATATTGGGATTCGAACCCGGGTCCATTGGATTACCAGTACAGTGGCAAGACCACTCTGCCACACCTCCCCTGTACTGTAGATATACTGTATATATAACCACGTACCGGTATATCAGAAAAAGGCAATATATATGCATTTTCTATAGAGAAAAGGTGATATGTTTCACCCACATCGATAGCCGATTAATATAGCTTACAGGATTATTGTATATGCGATAAGTCAAATATCCATTATTGTTTATTGAAGTTATGAGAGCAAACCAAGACTTTAAAGTCTGACTGTACCGACGACAGGAACAACAACAAAAAAGAGAGAATCCCCCGTCTAGAGACCTTTCACTGACCCGGTGTAATCATAGAAGATTACATTGATTATTTATGAACTACATTATCAAAGCCGTCACTTGAAAGTAACTAGACCATTCTCACACTTATAAGCCATTACGACACTGATCATTATTATGACCCCATTGAGAGCAATGGTTACGTTTGACAGACAAAATCAATTGCCGGTATAATATATACTCGATATTCTTGCCATTGTAATGAGATAGTGTAATAATAAATGTATATTGATGTTATTAGAGTATTATTTATAGTAGATTATTAATGTTAGAAGTTATTGTGGTATTATTAATGTTAGAAGTTATTGTGGTATTATTAGATTTAGTTTACAGTACAATGGCGAGTTTTAAGTTCATCCTTGCTAACGCTATACGACTTTATTCAACTTATTTTGAGAAACTACTCTATTAATACTATATAGTAATATTATATTAGATACATTTTCTCGGTGACGGCTTTCACCAATATTCTGGTTAATTATGTATGTATTTATATACTTAGGCACATACCCCATAGCTGATGGTGGCTGACTCGAGACAGAGCCTGAACAGAAACATTTAAATTTCCAATGTTTAAGGTCCGGGACCACTTTCGCTTTCTCTTGCCTCTTACTCTGTCTCGTCTAGTAGGTTAATTTACAAGGGGAGGGGGATTCCTAGCCCCCTGCCCCCAGAAGGAAAAGTCGGAGAGTAAGACAGACAGACAGAAACGGCTAAGGTTGGGTAGAGGATGCCAAAGCTCACTTTGGATAGGACCAGCCCTCACCCAAATTATAGAACATTTAATTAACTTTGTGAAAGATGTCCGACAGTGGAGGGGTTAAAAAAAACTGCCAGACCTACGGGTTGACTTCCAGTGGTGGAGTGTTGCCTTAGGGAGGGACTGGGCACACTGCCATCACTACTACCACTACCACTACTTGTGCTGCTACCATAACCAGTACTGGTCCTTCTACAACAACAATACCACCACCCGTACTATTCCCATTATCAGTTTTTCTATCACTATTATCGTCACATCTAACATCAATACCACCACTCCTACCACTATTATGTCTACCACAACCAGTACTTCTAATAACACTTATTTCCACTACTTTAATCACTATCAGCATATCTACCCCATACCACAGCTCAATTAGGTTACATAAAGACTGTCACATTGACTACCACTATGCTTAAAACTGTTGACAACAAACTATCCACAATTGTTAACCTCCTTCCTGCAACACCCCAAACACTCTTGCTCTAGCCACCAACACCACTGTACCCTTCTAACCATCACAACAAACCCCAAACACTCTCGCTCTAGCCACCAACACCACTGTACCCTTCCAACCACAACCCCAAACACTCTGCTCTAGCCACCATCAACACTGTCCACTTCCAACCACAACCCCAAACACTCTTGCTCTAGCCACTAACACCACTGTCCCCTTCCAACCACCACAACAAACCCCAAACACTCTTGGTCTAGCCATCAACACCACTGTTCACTTCCAACCACCACAACAAATCCCAAACACTCTTGCTCTAGCCACCAACACCACCAACCACCACAACAAATCCCAAACACTCTTGCTCTAGCCACCAACACCACTGTCCACTTCCAACCATCACAACAAACCCCAAACAGTCTTGCTCTAGCCACCAACACCACTGTCCACTTCCAACCATCACAACAAAACCCAAACACTCTTGGTCTAGCCATCAACACCACTGTTCACTTCCAACCACCACAACAAATCCCAAACACTCTTGCTCTAGCCACCAACACCACTGTCCACTTCCAACCATCACAACAAAACCCAAACACTCTTGCTCTAGCCACCAACACCACCAACCACCACAACAAATCCCAAACACTCTTGCTCTAGCCACCAACACCACTGTCCACTTCCAACCATCACAACAAAACCCAAACACTCTTGCTCTAGCCACCAACACCACCAACCACCACAACAAATCCCAAACACTCTTGCTCTAGCCACCAACACCACTGTCCACTTCCAACCATCACAACAAAACCCAAACACTCTTGCTCTAGCCACCAACACCAGTCCCCTTCCAACCACCACAACAAACCCCAAACACTCTTGCTCTAGCCACCAACACCACTGTCCACTTCCAACCATCACAACAAAACCCAAACACTCTTGCTCTAGCCACCAACACCACCAACCACCACAACAAATCCCAAATACTCTTGGTCTAGCCACCAACACCAAACCCCAAACACTCTTGTTCCAGCCACCAACACCACCAACCACCACAATAAATCCCAAACACTCTTGCTCTAGCCACCAACACCACTGTCCCCTTCCAACCACCACAACAAATCCCAAACACTCTTGCTCTAGCCACCAACACCACTGTACCCTTCCAACCACCACCCCAAACACTCTGCTCTAGCCACCATCAACACTGTCCACTTCCAACCACAACCCCAAACACTCTTGCTCTAGCCACTAACACCACTGTCCCCTTCCAACCACCACAACAAATCCCAAACACTCTTGCTCTAGCCACCAACACCACTGTCCACTTCCAACCATCACAACAAAACCCAAACACTCTTGCTCTAGCCACCAACCACCACAACAAATCCCAAACACTCTTGCTCTAGCCACCAACACCACTGTCCCCTTCCAACCACCACAACAAACCCCAAACACTCTTGTTCTAGCCACCAACACCACTGTTCACTTCCAACCACCACAACAAACCCCAAACACTCTTGCTCTAGCCACCAACACCACTGTCCACTTCCAACCACCACAACAAATCCCAAACACTCTTGCTCTAGCCACCAACACCACTGTCCACTTCCAACCACCATAAATTACACTTTCATCTCCAACATCACCATCACTATATTTTGGCATGACATGACATTAAAAAGGGAAAGGTGAGACAGTAATTATATTGATCACCTAATGCCTCGAAGCAAGGAAAGGGACAGAGGACGTAGCAAGGGATGAGGAAGGGAACTGGAGGAGATGAAGGCGTCCGGGCTTGACTCAACATGCGTGTGTTGTATCATTGTTAGAGTCTATTTGCAGAGAAGGGTGGATAGGACAAACATGACATGAATATAGGAAAGGTGAGACAAGTAATCAAATTTACCCTGGAATACTACTGAGCCACAGAGATATTTAATTGCAGGTCCTTATGAACGTGTGAGTGAGACGGAACACCAAGGGGAGGGAGCTTGTTCACTACACTCCACGGGCTTTATCACTGCAAGCTAGTCGGGAGCCATGTTACATTGGCAACATCTGGATTTTGACTATGATCTCCTTCATTACATACCATATAACTACCACAACCATCCAATCTATATCTTGTAATATTTTCCAAAAATCCTCGCCACTATCACAACTATCAACCCCACCAATAAATACCAACATCTTAAGCCTTTCAGTACGAGGACGCTCTTTCTCCATTCATTTTGGCTAACATTAGAAGATATTCAGTAAATAGAGCTCTTAATCAAGGATCATAATAACCGCGAGTAACTCATTCAGTTCAGTGATACCTCGTTTACTGTTATCCTGGCTAACGGTAGATGATCTTAATAAGCTCAGACAAGGCTTCTGGTATCCAAAGGGTTATATATATCCAACGTCACTCACAAGTACGGTACCACAGTAACCACCACCACCACTTGTTCTACCATAGCAACCAACAGCTACACCTCAGTCACCATCCAACACCATCTCCATAAGTCCACAGGATAGCTACAGTAAGTATCACCACACATGTAGTCACCATTAACCCTTTCAGTACCGGTGACGTCCTTATAACTTTATCCTGGCTATAGTTAGATTACTTAATTTCAGCTTTAAAAAAGGCCTCCATCTATTAACAGGCTTCGAACTATCTCATTTAACACTATTTATCACCCATGTATATAGAACTGAAAAACAAAAGTAAAAACAATTAAAATGGGACACATCAATTACTTTAAAATGCTGTTCTGTGGATACCCCTTTGGTTGGTAATGTTTTCTTCTCTTTTGTTACCTTCATAATTACCTACTGTATACCAACAAATACCCATTTCTTAACTGGCAGTTTGCTGATCATCGCCGGCAGGATGCTCGGACTTTGCGACAATCGTAGCAAATAGACCTAAACACATAATTATCACCAATAACACATTTATTTAAAGAGACACAATCTAAAAACACCTAATTTGCCTGCGGACACTCATCATTATTGTAAAACTTGCTGACCTTGCATTACTCCCACAACCACGACTTGGATTAACATATTCAGACTTTACGGCATCACATTAAACTTTCACCAATGTACCGCCGATTGATACCAATATATTTAATTGTCTGTAAGTTACCTTGTTATGGTGCTGGTGCTTCTGGTGCAGCAGGTAACCAACTTAAGGTTACTTTATAGTAATATATACAGTAGGTTCAGGCCACATCAGCGTCGTGAACTAATCATATCATCCTATATTAATATCAGGGGAGGCCTTCCAGTGATGTTGTGTATCCCAGTCTTTACACAGGGTTGTCGCCTCCTTATTATCAGCAGAGCTTACAATGCGTAACGACTCTTAAAGTTTGTTTATATATATATATATATATATATATATATATATATATATATATATATATATATATATATATATATATATATATATATATATATATATATAATATACTGTATATGTATATGTGTGTGTGTGTATGTGTGTTATATATTTTATGAAATAACAGAAACATAATATTACTAACTAAGCAATGACTCGCTACAACTTAATATATTCCAGGCTTCCAGCTATGTTCTTCATTATCTTAAACTTTCGAATGTATAACAATACAGCTGCTTCTTCCCTACTCATATTTTGGTTCCAGTCCATCTCGGGTTGTCTTTGTCCCTTCCCTGGAATATTAAGAGAGTCCTTGGTCCCGTCTAGTCCTTCCCCCCACTATCATACAGGAGGGTATCACCAAAGTATATACACTATATATACACTTGTATGTATATAAACTTTGGGTATCACAACTTGTATACCCTCCACCCGTCCACAGAGGACCCTGTAAGAAGGTCATTTTGTATTTGATCTCATTTCAATGTCCCTCCTTGTAATCTGTCAACTTCAACTACTTACTAATTATACTATTCCTGTACCAATATAAATGTACGGTACTAGTTCACGTCTTGGCTGTAACCCATCTCTTTAGGGGGGTCACCGACTTGTTTTATCTTTCTCTCCTTATCTCTCTTTCCTTGGCTTGTATCCATTCGGCCCCATTCAGCCAATTGTGTTAAGACGTTTATCCCCATCCAGGTGTCGATTTCTTCCTGGCGAGCGATAGCGAGCCAGCATTGTATGAAGAAATTCGGCTTCGCTGGAGACATTTTTCTATCGAAAAATGTACAAATTTAACTTGCTGTCAAAACAAAAATATATATATATGCTGGCTCGCTACCGCTCGCCAGGAAAATATTGATACCTGGATGTGGGTAAGCGTCTTAAAACAGTAAGCTGAATGGGGCCGAATGGATACAAGCCAATGAGAGAGGGAGCGAAAGAGAAACAAAAGGCGAGGTGGGCTCCCTTAATGTCTATAATGCCCCTTCCATAACAAACCTTCCTGTCTGCCCATCCTGGTAAATGACTGGCATGGCAACTAATATACCTTTCCCAGTTCCTTCATTCGCCCTCTAAACATCCTGGAATGTGTAGTACCTTCTCTCAAGGACACCAGGCACTAAAAATACTTGGTTGCTTAATAACGTCATCAATATATTCAACATTTCTTCTTTTAATCAGCAGTGTTCAACTATCTACTAAATACACCCCTCTTATTAACATCCTCATATTCCCATATTGGCCATAGTTTTACGAGATAGGCCTATATAATAAAAATATCCGTCTTGTAATAATCTTGACAAAGCCCTGATGGCCATGGTCCATCTCTTACTGTTTAAGGGGGGATGGTTAACTTTTTGGGCGATTTTTGCATGTATTCATTATTTTTCTAGTTTCCTCCCTAGACCTCCATCAAATTAAAAAAAAAAAATCCAGTAGATCCCCCTTCTACTGTAGATTAATTTGTACATTTTTCGGTAGAAAAATTTCCCGGCCAAAGGCCGTTTCTTACATTACAGGCTCACTATCGTTCGCCAGGGAAAAAATCGACACCTAAATAGCACGAAAGGTCTAAATATTGACGAAGAAATGGGACGAAAGGTCTTTAAATCGACTAACTAATGGGGCAAACATCTTAACATCTGAAAACTAATGGGGCTAAACACGAAGGGAAAAAAGGGACCAGAAAAACGGCCCATGTCCCCTTAATAATGTCCTATGTATAATGAAGTATATTACCCCTCACTACGAACTATTGCTGGCCTGTCAACTCCCATGTTTGCGAATCCCATCACTCGGACTCAACGCACCCTCTGTAACTCAACTGTAACATTGGGTTCTTGGCGGCTTAATAACTTCATCAATCTGGATCTGTGAGGAATGCACTTTGTGAGGAGGGTGTTGTAAACACCAACAGGCAAAGTTCAACATCATAACTTTCGAAATTCCAGACTTCCAGACTACCAGGCCGACGAAGCAGGTGAAGCCGCCCGGATAGCAGAAAATAAAAAGCGAGAAAAATATCAAGCCATCGCCAGAAATCATCAGTTCGAGCCCCTGGCATTCGAAACTTCAGGAGTCTTCGGCCCTACCACCCTTAAGATGGTGAATGAAATAGGCCGTAAAATCAGAGAAGTTTCAGGAGAACCCCGGGAAACCATCTGGCTCAAGCAAAGACTAGGGATGGCTATCCTCCGGGGCAATGCCACCAGCGTCATGAGCTCAGTTCGATTGGACTGGGTCATGCCACTGTGTGAGGCCCGGGCAGGAGTGGTGTATCCGTAGTCTTTCCACAGTAGGGTAAAACAAAACATAAACTTTATTTGTATGTAACATGTGTGATGCACATAACTAAAAGGGGATGTGTCGGATGGTTGAAAGCCACAGTTGCTCGCGCGTTTGGGGCTAGCAACACGTATTATGAAAAACATGTATCCTCCTCCTTCATTCACTGTCCCCCCCTTCACTCACTCAACCCCACAATTTGCCGGAGGATAACAGGTTTTTCACAATACGTAGACGGAGGTCTTTTTTTATATAAAGAAAATATGGACATTTTTGCTTTGTTCTCCTTGGAGTACTTCCGTCCTTAAAATAATGCACAACAATGATAAGGTAATACATAAAGGTTTGAGGGAACTTAAAATAATTTGAGTACGAAAACGAGTATTCAAAAATGAAAAACGAGTTTCCAAGATCTTTAGCAAGTCACTCACTACCTAAAGTGTGTCAAAGTCAGAGTGAAAGTGAAATTCTTTAGTCGTCAGTAAAATATGATAATTATAAAGTTCTGTGCAACCAGTTACTAGCACAGTGAACCTAAAGGATTACCCAACACTAAAAGTAAGTAAACCCCACAGTAAAATAAGTGATCAAGTCAAAAGTGTTCTCCAATATGAAGTGTGTCAATAAAGCCATAATAGCAGCCATCCCGGCCAGAAAGTGAACCTACGTGTGACTGAATGATGAGTCTGCAGTGAGAGTATAAAAGACTGGCAGAGTGTTGCAAGGAGCCATCTTACGTCACGGTCAAAACAACCTTCGTCAACAACGCCTGCAGGTTACCAGAGATAGCCTTTGGAAATATGCCAGAAAGCCGGAGTGACACACCTTATCGTGTGTGTGTTTATTCTGTATTGTATTTTTGTTTTGTTTACACCATATGCATTATAGTTTTATAAGATTTTGGCAAACTAAAATATTTTTTTGTTTCATTCTAGTTGCTGATACCAAAGCCAACTTGGCAACATTTTGCATGAAAAAAGTTACAGGAATTGACGTCGACACTCCCCATTTAAGGGGACATAGGTTAGTTTTTTGGATATATATATATATATATATATATATATATATATATATATATATATATATATATATATATATATATATACCGGTATATATATATATATATATATATCAGGGTGTTCAGAAAACATGTGTACACAATGAAATGGGTGATAGGGAACACAGAATTAAACATTTTGTACTCCATGATGTCCATAAATGCTTCCTTGCGGTGCTACAGGGTAGACAGTTTCAACGTAATTTCCCTAAATTTGTACCCTAACTTCTCTGTGAGTAATCCCTTTACATACAAACATGGTAATTTAATGTACACAACAGTATGAACATTACTTTATTAATGTTAGTACACTGCAAAAACAAAAGAACATTAAATTGAAGAGAAGATTAACAATCATTAATCATCAGTCAGAACTGTTTACTGAACGAAGATGTCGTATGGCATACTGTTGTGTACATTAAATTACCATGTTTGTATGTAAACGGATTACTCACAGAGAAGTTAGGGTACAAATTAAGGGAAATTACGTTGAAACTGTCTACCCTGTAGCACCGCAAGGAAGCATTTATGGACATACCTCCATGGAGTACAAAATGTTTAATTCTGTGTTCCCTATCACCCATTTAATTGTGTACAGTACACATGTTTTCTGAACACCCTATATATATATATATCCTATACAGTATATATTAATTTATGTTTTTAGTTTCCTTGCTAGCCCTTCATCAAGCCTAATAAAAACACTACTTAGAACCCCCTTTAAGATAAATGTGTAAATATTTCGATAGAAAAATGTCCCGGCCGAAGGCCTCTTACTCTTAAATTGACAGGCTTGCTATCGATCGCCAGGAAAAAAATCAGCACATAAATGGCACGGAAGGTCTTAATATTGACAAAGAAATGGGTCGTAAAGTCTTAAAATCGCCCCAAACTAATGGGCCAAACGTCTTAAAATATAAAAACTAATGGGGCTAAACACGAGGGAGAAGGAAAAAAAACTGGCAGAGTTATACGAATAATTATTCCGGCAGTTCCTCATCGACAACTTTCGCACATTATTTTGTATCGGTATTGACAACTAGAGTGAAGACAGAGTGTATTTATCTAAGCTCTTACAAGCATAATATATTCCAGATGCTGCCAACACCGAAGTGTCGAAAGACTAGTTACTAGGAATATTTTTTCCCGGGTTACCCCTTTAAAAATGCGAGATGCAGGGGACGGTGGAAGGTGAAAGGAACACCTGACGCACTTGTCGGATATTTTTCTCATTCATCATCATACAAATGTAAAGGTGTAAAACTGTTAAAAAGGCAAGTGAGATAGTTTATGCTCATATGATAGCCAGGGGTTCTACCTAAGCTATATACTGTAATAACAAATGTGTTATAAGTTTATAACTTATCACATAATTATATGCTTTCATTAATTTCATCGGAGGTGTTTGGTGTTGTGGTGAAATAAATAAAAAATAGATAATAAGCCAATATAAAATTGGAAATTTTAAAAGGGAAATTAAGGAGTGGGAAGAACAGCGAATGTTGTAGATATTCGCCATTAATAGATTACCGTATGGCTAAATTTAGAAACCCAAACGCATAAGCCGATTGTTACTCATACTTCAGTATCTCTGAAATTCTGGAGTAAAAAAGCCATCAAGACGCACCAAATATATATACTTAAATTAGTCACATGACATATACTATAGCTGAATACAAACATATTACCGGTACATTGTATTTTGCAAAAATGGTACACAAATACATAACAACCCATTATTATATTCAAAATAACGCATACCGGTATATACTAACTGAAAATACTCTTCAATGTGCATACGTTATGTTAGTACTGAATACATAATTACTATCCGTGCAAGAAATACAACAAAGTTTGTGGAATAATACAAAAGGTGGTATATATTAGGGAGAGAGGTTGTCAAGATGGATGGTGGAGATGGAAGTGAGATAGGAGTGATGAAGGTCAAGGATATACTATATACAACAAAATACACAAATAACCCTTTCAGCAGAAATTGAGAAATGTTTACAGTTTAGTTTGGCTATTATATATGACTTATTATTATTTGTTCTCGCCAGTGGGAGTTAGAGGCTTAATTGCTTTAGTTTGTGCTCCTCTTAAATTAATCATTGAAGCCATTCGTAACACACCAATATTAGAAGTAAGGTGAGTATAGTGGGAGCCACTGAAAACAAACAAAAAACATTAGAAAAATATATATTACCGTACAAGATGAACCACAGAAAAAGAATCCAGGCATATATAGAAACTAAATTAATATCAAAAGAAAGAATGTTATACAAGACAAAGACGAAAAATGTGAACAGTCATATTTGGAAAACACTGTAAATAACAATAACAAGGGTACCGGTAGCTAAAAGAGGACCTACACTAATGTAAGCATGAACTGTATGTTACATTCACTATTGAAGTTAATGGTAGAGGATATATGATAAACAAAGAAATAACGATAAGAATACAGGGCAAATTAAGACAATGGAGATATTAGAGAAAAGACAATTATAAGAGAAATCTCAGAATTGTAGTATATGAAAAAAGGGAGAAGGCAGCATGTGACAAATTATAAGGAATGGATAGTGGATAATTCGCATATGAAACCTGTATCGTGAAGTGACATTTAAAATACAGTTTCGTGTTAAGGCGAAACCCAGACACAAAAAACAGTGATCGGGAGTTGTGAGGGATAACTATGAAAAGGAACACTACTTCCCTAAGAGAGGTTCGTGGATGAGAGGGAAAGTGTGGTAGGGTAATGAGGGAGGAGAGCCAAGCCAGAAGGAACGGTGGAGGGATGTGGTTAAGGGGTCACCTGTTTTTGTTATCTTTCTCTTCTTTTCTCTCTTTCTCTGACTTGTGTTCATTTGGCCCAATTCAGCCAACTGTTTTAAGACATTTATCCCCATTCAGGTGTTGATTTTTTCCTGGCGAGCGATAGCGAGCCAGCATTTTATGGAGAAATCCGGCTTCGCCGGATAAATATTTCTATCGAAAAATGTACAAATTTAGCTTGCTGTAAAACAAAAATATATATATGCTGGCTCGCTACTGCTCGCCAGGAAAATATAGATACCTGGATGGGGGTAAACGTCTTAAAACAGTAGGCTGAATGGGGCCGAATGGATACAAGCCAAAGAGAGAGGGAGAGCAAGAGAAAAAAAGCGAGGTGGGGTCCCTTAAAGGGAGGTAAAGGAGAGAGATAAAGATAGAGAAGGTAGCACCGTGATTATAAAAGAAGCTGAAAAGGATAAAAGGGAAATTGTGCATAATACGATAAATGAAAGATGACGTTGAGAGCCAGCAAAGAACATAATGAAGACAGGCTGAGCAGGAAGGTGGTGGAGCAGGTGGTTAGGAAAGGTGTTCATAGGGGACAGGAAACAGGGAAGGTGATACGGGAGGGGGGCAGCAGGGGCACGAGTACAGGGGTAGGCAGGATCATAATACAGAGGATAATGGAGGGTGACAAGTATTATTTACCTTTACAGTAATGTAACTTTAAAGGTGTGTTTTGCCTTCATTGGTTTTAAAGTGTAGGAAGATCTTGTAGAAATAAAAGAGAAAATCAAATGAAGGTTTAAAACCTCTCCATTAACCTTGTACAGTTGGCTCAAGTAATTAATTTACCCCACATCATATATAAACCGCTCATATACAACTTCTGGAGCTGTAAAGTGACTGATAGAGGTTTTAACATAAGAACATAAGAAAATGGGAGTCTGCAGAAAGCCGATTGGCCTAAGCAAGGCAGATCCCTGTCCCACACAACCCCAATTACAAAGCCCAATTATAGGCTCAACACTCTAATACCCTGAGGATCATCTTACCAAAACGGTTAGAGATTAACGCAGGATTACGGGGGTCTGCAGAGCGCTGATTGGCCCAACCCTGCTGATCCCCCTTCACACCCAACCCTTCTCGTCCATATGCTTATCCAATTTTATCTTAAAGCTCCCTATCGTTTTTAAGGGAGCTTTAAGATAAAATTGGATAAGCATATGGACGAGAAGGGTTGGGTGTGAAGGGGGATCAGCAGGGTTGGGCCAATCAGCGCTCTGTTTTCCTTTCAATGTTGCTTCGACCTACAGGCGTATGTGTAAACAAATGTTTAGCAATAATGATCAATGTCAGTAGCCTTATAAGCGGTTTATAGATGGGTGGGTGTACAGGAATACCTTGAGCAACTGAAATATGCAAGCTCCTTCCTAAGATGAATAAAATAGTCTAGAGTTTGCAAGAATCAAAACAATCGCATGTAAGATGCACATGGCAGAGAACTGCATGTCATGTAAAGGGAAAATACAAGGAAAAATATATGCCATATGATAAACAGTGAAGTATAGCAGAATAAAATGAGCAAACTGTGCACTCTTAAAATATAACATTGGTAGACGACGGAACTAGATAATATATTAGAATAGGTAAGTAGAATGTTGGGTGGACATAAGAGATTGATAAATGTGATGAGGGTAAGGTGATAATTGCTATAAATATAACAAAGCAAACAACGAACTTGAAGGTCCAGATAAAGGGAGGAAACGGAAGGATAAGAGGAGGGGGGACCGGCAGGTGAAACGGAGAGGGGGGGGGAGGGGGGGGAGACAGAGACAGAGGAAATTGGGAGGAGAGGGGCAAGGGTGGGGGTGGGGGGTGGGGGTAGCAGGTGAGTAGGTTATAGGGGTGGAGCCATGAAGGTATTAGAGGGAGAGGGAAGGGGTACAGGAAGTCCTTTAGACTAGCTTGCCCTTAATCCTATATGGAAAGTAAGGCACCAGGTGGAGGGCGAGGGTAATGTTCTGTAGGGTGGTGAAGGGTGAGTTATTATGTGGAGGTTGTGGTTGAGTGTTACTGTACGTATACTATATGTGATTTTATATATATATATATATATATATATATATAAATTATATATATATATAGAATATATATATATATATATATATATATATATATATATATATATATATATATATATATATATATATATATATATAAGAACATAAGAAAATGGGAGTCTGCAGAAAGCCGATTGGCCTAAGCAAGGCAGATCCCTGTCCCACACAACCCCAGTTCAATTACAAAGCCCATTTATAGACTCAACACTCTAATACCCTGAGGATCATTTTACCAAAACGGTTAGAGATTAACGCAGGATTATAGGGGTATGCAGAGTGCTGATTGGCCCAACCCGGCTGATCCCCCTTCACACCCAACCCTTCTCGTCCATATGCTTATCCAATTTTATCTTAAAGCTCCCTACCGTTTTAGACCCCACTATAGCACTTGGTAGTCCATTCCACCCATCTACAACTCAGTTACCAAACCAATATTTGCCTATATCTTTTCTGAAACGAAATTTATCTAATTTGAAACCATTGGTACGAGTTCTTTCGCTATCACTGAGCTTTAGTACATTTGTCATGTCCCCTTTGTTAATCCCACTAACCCACTTGAACACCTCTATCATATCCCCTCTAACTCTGCGTCTCTCTAACGAATGTAAACCTAATTTCTTCAACCTTTCTTCATACGAAAGATTTCTAATATTATGGATCATTTTTGTCATTCTACGCTGTACTCTCTCCAATGAATCTATGTTCATTCTGTAATAAGGACACCAAAATTGGACAGCATAATCCATATGGGGTCTCACTAATGACAAGTAAAGTTTTAAGATAACATCAGCAGTTCTGTTACTCACACTCCTAGAGATGAACCCGAGAATCCTGTTTGCCTTATTACGAACGCTTATACACTGTTTTCTAGGCTTCAAATCATTGCTAACAAATACACCTAGATCTTTCTCACAGTCTGAATTTTCTAATTCTAAATTAGCTAGTTTATATTTAACATTTGTATGCATCTTCCCTATCTTTAATACCTTGCATTTGTCAATGTTAAACTTCATCTGCCAATTTACTGACCATTCATGTAAGGTATGTAGATCCCTTTGGAGGCACTCTATATCGCTATCTGAATCAATTGATCTCCCCATTTTAGTATCGTCTGCGAATTTACTTATCCTACTAGTTATACCTAAATCTAGGTCATTTGTGTATATAAGAAACAACAGGGGACCTAATACCGATCCCTGGGGGACACCACTTTTGACTGCTCCCCACTCTGACTTGGTACCATTTATGCTGACTCTCTGTTTCCTACCAATTAGCCATGACCTAATCCATCCCAACAACGATCCTCCTATTCCATGTGCCTCAACCTTTCTCATCAATCTCTCATGAGGGACTCTGTCGAAAGCTTTACTGAAATCTAAATAAATAATATCATATGACTTGTCACTATCTACTGCTTCATATACCTCTGAGAAAAAGCTAAGCAAATTAGTAAGGCAAGAACGTCCCTGAGTGAATCCATGCTGAGAAGAATTTATTAAGTTAAATTTGTCTAAGTGGCTTCTAATTTTCCTAGCAATAATACTCTAGCAACTTTCCTATGATTGATAAATTATATATATATATATATATATATATATATATATATATATATATATATATATATATATATATATATATATCGGTATATATACCGTTTATATATTTATTCATTATGTGATGGTCTAGGGTGATTACATTAGCTTATATGGATGCTACCTCTGTAAAAATGGGTGACTAATTTGACAGTGGCAATTGGAAGAGAGGGGTATTGGACCGAATGTACCCATACCTGAATCCACCGAACCGAATGCACCACTAGCCTAGTCTGAATTCACCACCTACCTATTATAGTCTGAATGCACTATAATACCCAGCACTACAGCAGCCCTACCAGGAGGATGAGGAGTTGACTATTGGCCGCCTACTATTCAACAGAAATACAACAGAAGAGGCAAAAACAACGGTGTATAGACTTTGGCAAATAAGAAATAAGAAAATAAAGGAATTAAGATAAAGTAAACCCGGACCCAGACCGCAAGAAGAACCCTACAACAGGGAATGCATATTTTATTATTTTGCAGCTTTTGCTAGGCTATGGGAATGGATCAGTTGTTGGTATTGCCAAATGAGGCTTTGCACTTCTGTGAATTATAGACAATAATTGATATTTTACTTTGATCAAGTTTTCAATGTGAAAATTGTCATTGACATTATATCATAGAAATTAGAATGAGTTGCTGAAGATGAAGGCATGATCGCATTGCCAATTATATTTATCTTTAGACTAGCATGATAAAACCTCCTTTAAATTGTAAACTACTGTCCAAGACTACAAACTATAATTGTAACTTATTACCTTTCTACTTAGCCTAATGCAAGACGGTATTGTAAGTGATTGGAAAATGGGCTAGACAAAATTATTTTTCATACAAAATAGTATAATAGCTTAGATTATATACAGTAGACAAAATATATATGATATATAGGTTATTATACATTTGTAATATAATAAAATCTTATAAAAGCCAGAACAAAATTAAAAGGATGGCACTGGTACTGAATGGGTTAAGCTAATAATTATAGGCTAACAGCCTAAGGACTAAGGAGATTGATTAGCAAGGGTCTAACTCTATAGACTCTAGATTCCATAGACCTAGGCATACAAAATTGCACCTCCACCTACGGGAACTATCTGCTCCTCTTGAATCTCGTCTGGGCTAGGAAACGAGCGTGCCGAGCTCTGTGCTAGCCTATAGCAGGAACTACTATCCATAGACTACCCATCAATAATAATTGGTTTAGCAAAAATACAAGGCATAGGCAGTGCCAGTAACATAACCACTTAATCATAGGTATTTATACGTGAGGATCGGTGAGAGAAATTGAGGAAAGAATCCTAGATTCACAATAATCAATAATATAATGTTAACAAAACATCCATTCCTACTTTCTCAGCCCAGCTGCTCGGTCAGTTCTGTTTATCCCACGCCAGTAACGTTCGAGGCTACTTGAACGTTTGAATTTAATAACTTATAACATGAATATGTTATGTTATATTAATAATAATGTTTAAAAGCTTATTGATTATCATACTCCCGCCAATCAACTGAACTGAACTGAACCGTACCGGACGGACCGAATGCACCAACCAAAATATCATGATGAATAGCCTACAATGACACCGTAATTCACAAATAAAACAAAAATATTGTATTTTGTTCTGACCAAAGCTGAAGTTTATATTCATCAAATGGTCACCACATAATTATTACACAAGGTAACTGGTAAAATCCCCCCCCCCCCCCCCCCCATACAAAGTTACGAACTTGCCTTTACTTTAGTAATTGAAAATAGAAGCAATTTTGGTATGAACAGTATAGGCTTGGACAGCGCCATCAACTCTCCTATGTAATTATGGATATGTATTTGATGCGTACATGCAGAAAGTAGCCATATGTATTTACTCTTGTAAACAGCCTGTTCCCAGGATCAGGGTCCGGTAAATGTTGAGGATTACTACCTATTGCAACGGCTCTCTTTGTTGTGAGTAATGTGTTAAGTGCATATTGAAATTTGAATGTTATTTTAATGTTGGAGTGGCTTTAATTGTCAATGTTGTCTGTAACAGCTTGATCTTACTGATCAAGTGCTAGCATTCACATTATAAATGCGACATTGGTTTACTGCACCTCTGATGCCTGCCATTGCAGAGGCGATGAATTTCCAAACACATTTAACCAGTGGGGATCGAACTTTTGGCCTCCCTGAAGCCAATAATGCTGGTACCTCTGTTCCACGCAGGCTCCTAATGGAACCAGCAGCCAAAAACAGAAACCTCAGGTAGAGATTTGCTAAGAGCACTAGGTTCAAAATCTACAACCTCTTCAACCATAAGCTCTGATGGGCTTGTGACTTGACAAACAACAGTGGCACTTATTTTACAAGTGTGTGTGTGTATAGGTGTGTGTGTATATATATATATATATATATATATATATATATATATATATATATATATATATATATATATATATATATATAGGCAAGAATGTAGCTACCGGGTGTACCGCCCGTCTGTTTACACTACGCGGACGCTAACCATTATGTTTCCGTCTATTTTGACTGCCTTTGGATACAACAATACATTACCCTAACCAAACAACCTAACCTAGTATTATAGATTTATAAGTATTTATTTTATTATAAGTATTTATAGATGATTTATGTTGTATGTTGGTAGTGGTACACCCGGTAACTACATCCTTCACTCTCTATATATATATATTATATATATACAGAGTGTCCCAGGAGGAAAGGGCATAACTTTGGGAAATGATAGAACAAAATATGGATTTTTTTTATTTTAATACCACGAATTTTTAGTTTTTTTTATAAACAAAATTGGTCATTTGCATCAATATATAGTGTTTGTAATTAATTAGGAATCTCGGGAAAACCTATTTTCCCCATTAGGCCTATCGATCGATGTTGAGACACGCTCGCTCCCCGATAGTGATTTGAAAAGACATTAGCCTAACCTAACAACCTTACCTAACCTAACCTAGTATTATGGGTGGGGGTTGCTGCCCCCACACCCCCGCTGGTTGAGTACTAATCCCTTAATAAAAAAAAATAAAAAAAATGGCTGTCGATTGTACGAAGGTGAAAGAAAGGTCGATGAAGTCTATGGTGTTTACTCTGCAATCTTCAGCTTGATTGTACATTGATAATGGGAAAGTACTGTATTGACAACCTTGTTACGAAAATTAAATTTTAGTACCATACTTTTATATTATGTTTTTCCGAAGGTTTAACACATTTTCATATGATCTTTAGAGCTATCGATAACTGGAAGTACCGTATTGACAACCTTGTCACGAAAAAGACATTTTAGTACCATACCTTTTTATTAGGTTTTGCCGAGGGTTAAAACAAATTTTCTTATGATCTTTAGAGCATATAGATTCAATATTTATCATCAAATATATCAACAAAATTTGTGGTATTAAAATAACATTGAACCCAAAATATTCTAAGCCTAAAATGTTCTATAAGAAATATTCCAAATCTCGACCGGTATAGAGATATTGCATGTTGCAAATGGTATTTTCTTCTGTAATTCCCCATAAGACTGGCCTAGCTGTCGTACTGCCTATCATACCTCCATCTTTCTGCAATTATTATGTTTACCATGTTATTATAAAGATACTATAATTCTGTAAGTTGCAAAATGATTATAGACATATTAGCTCACTTTGGACCAGTTGGGAACTATTTGACATGGAAGAGTCCATTACAGTGATGCGGACACTACATTAAACCTTTGATAACTGTTTAATGGTTGAAATTTGGAACTTTTGTTATAGAGCATTTTAAGCTTAGAATACCTTGTTTTATCATTTCCCAAAGTTATGCCCTTTCCTCCTGGGACACCCTGTATATAAAGGCTGCGAGCCTTTTCCCTATAATTACTAAACACCCCGTTGCACTTCAGGGTTCAGGCTACAGGTAGGCCTACCACCACGGACTCATTCAAGATGTATGTTAGGTTTCCACGCATCCATCAACACTACAGCCTACACCCTTTGCTGGCAGCTGGTCCGATAGTAGTAATATAAACGATTTAATGACGTTTTTAATGTGGTTTTCGACGAGAATAAAAACGTGTTTGGGCCGAAAAGCGGGAGTTTACCGTCTCTTCCGATCGTCGGTTTGTTGACGTTAGCTACGTTTGTTGTTGTTGTTTTTGCCCCCTGTTGGCATTGGCAATATATATGACGATGACAATAAATATGGGGGGGGGGGGGGGGGGAGAGAAGAGGTAGGCCTATCCCACGGTCTAAATTTTAATTGAACCGCCAATATGGGAAATAAGTTAGATACGCGAAGTAGCCTACTAACCTTGCTAGCCTCAAGCACAATGTAAACAAAACCATCAACGTTAGCCTACTCCAGCGAACGCAACTTTTCCGCCGAGTTAACTTTATAATTTCGTCTAGGCTAATATTATTATTAGGCCTAGAGTTTCCCAATTTCCTTTTTGGGTGTTTCGTATAGCCTACCAGAAAAGGGTGTAGCTTGGTGTATGGTGTTGGATGCGTGGAAATCTAATACAAATCCCTAATTAAGTCCGTGGTGGTACCTGCAAAGTGTGCGCCCATAAAATAAAATCGCACCTTAGGTCTATTTCTTTGGTGTAGAATTAGGATAGTGTGTGGCAGTGAGAGACCTGGGTGAAGCATAACCGCACAAGGAAGGAAGGGCATGAGGTCTGAGACAGTGTAGTGGAATGTCTGGTGTAATGAACAGAGCAATACAGCGAGGAGACTGAACATGCAGTATAGGCTATTATACAATAAAGAAGCTATAAATGTGTAAGATTAAGATTTTTGTATACAGAACGGAATGAGTTGTGTTACCAGGCGTACGTCGTGTAAATACGTGGGTTGGTGTCAAACAGCGGGGGTGTGGGGACGGCAGCCCCCACCCACCCATAATTTACTAGGATAGGTTAGGTATAGGTAAGGTTGTTAGGTTAGGCTAATGCCCTTTCAAAGAGGTAGCCTATAGTAAATACTAGGATAGGCCTATACCCGGTCAGAGGTAGGTGATACGCCCGATAATACAACTCTTGCCTAAAGAACTTATGAGCTGTCGGATTAAATTGTAGAATAAACTCATAATATGAGGGTAAACAAGGGTATAAGAGTGAGGGTAGCCTAGCCTATTACATACATGATATGAGGTGAGGAGCGTTCGGGGTCTTTCACATTCCGACGCTCTTTAAATTTCGAACCATGCAATCGAGACACCGCAGCAAATGCACCAATACAAAACATAATAGGCCTAGCACCACACTTAAAATTCGCCACAGTCCGGAGATCCTGCTACGACTGGAGCGGAGAGCTTTGTTGGGTACCCACTTACCGCCATGACTGCTTCGATGTTTTGGTTGGTCCTGTCTGCTACTCGGAGGACATCAACCCACACATGTAATCGACTCTTCTTCTGCTAACAATGTATTAGGTCCGCCTTGCTTGTCGATAACCCAAAGTATGGTGTCACTCGCTATTTCCGTTGCCACATTGCAGTAGTGTGGATGGAGAGGGAGGGACGTGTGCTCACTACGGTCACCTGCCCAACACTACCGGCCCACCAGGCCACCACCACCAATCCACCATCCACCACACACAGGCTAACAGCAGCGGGGCGCGAGGCTCACCTGGACGGTAGATCTTTATATACAACCTGATTCTGGCCATTCGTAAAGAAATCCTCATGGCCTCTTAAAATTGACTCTTTACTTATATAGCCTACAATATTGTTATGATGCTCTTTTACTGATGCTGATTTGATACATTTATATATATTTAGAACAGATCGGAGTAAAATAAAGTACGGTAATTTACCCTGGGTTGACTAACACAGGTGTTAGATGTTATGTGCAAATAATAAGGATTAGGTTGCATAAAATCAACTCTCACCTGGACAG
Source organism: Paralithodes platypus (assembly GCA_032716605.1). NCBI lineage: Eukaryota > Metazoa > Arthropoda > Malacostraca > Decapoda > Lithodidae > Paralithodes > Paralithodes platypus. The sequence continues at coordinate 144,735,662 of CM064487.1, forward strand.
CCGACTCAGCCTCAGCTGGAGACCACCACCACCACCACCACCACCACCTTCCCACCTTCCCTCCTTCCTCCTGGTATATACAGTCACAATAAAATGCCCTGTTACAATTACTTATCTTCGACTTTATTTTTGTCTATGGTAAGAAGATAGATCTACTTTTTAACACCCATGAGCACCCAGGCTTTTTTTCCAGGTGTATGCCGTGGAGTATTTTCTTGCTACTTCGCCTCTCTCCTGCTCCTTCCAGGCCTTCCTCCAAGCATAGCCTACGGAGTTACAAAACGTCTCGGCATAGGCTACCTTCTCTTGGTCTTATTTCCCTCTCTGATTGGAATGCCGAATTACTAAGTCTTATTAATGTGCTGTACTTGACCACTTGACAATTGTTCTGGAGCTATTTCTTGTTACAATCACTGAAAATATTTGAGTTAAGAGTTGCAAATATGGTGTAAGACTTTTGAGCCCAACTTCCCTTCCTTTACTATTGAATATGACCAAGTCGTGAAAGAATAGCGTACATAAACAGCTACATAACAAGACGAATAAGTACATAACAGGTACATAACAATACGAATACGCAAACACCATAAATTATACCTACATGACGCCAACTTGTTATTGTAATGACACTCCAGTTTTTTTTCTCTGGACCCCCCTTTTCTCCCATGTTTAGCCCCATTAGTTTTGAAATTTTAAGAAGTTCGTCCCATTAGTTTGGCTATTTTAAGATCTTAATAAATAAGTAAATAAATATACAAATTAACAAATAACAACATTCTCCCCTGAAGCGTCTTGATAAATATCTTGTGTTTACTGATTCGGTATAATATTCCCCTTAACCCGGGGACAAATGAACACTTTTAGCGACGTATTGTACTGGAAGCTACAAGTCTCATTATCATTTGAGTGATTTGTATTATTGCATCTAGAATTAAATGGAACTTTGCGAGATTAAGAGCTACACAAACCAAAATACAGTCATAATTAATGGAGGTAAAAATATTCAAATAGGTTCTAACTTAAAAACCTTATCAACCTGTGTATCTCGACCAGTGTCAAGCCAACCACTACATCTCAATCTCTTTCAACCCATCCACTAGACCATTTCAACCATTTCGTGCATCTCTAAAGTTTTTTAAACTATTTTAATTCAAAATGTCTTAAGCATTTATCTTCCCATAATGTAGGCTACTTTCAGATCGCCAGTATGGTTTCCTAAAGAGTCGTTTTACTGGTAATCTTGCTTATCTTACTAACTCTTGGTCATTCTCCCTTTGGGACTTCGGTGATACTTTTTCTATTGGACTAGACATATCGAAAGCTTTCGATAGAGTCGCCGCATATCTCTAATTTCCAAACTACCCTCGTTCGGTTTCTATCAGTCTCTAATTTCCTTTCAGACCGTTCCATAGCTGCAGTTGTGGACGACCATCGCTCACTTCCTCAACATATCAACTCCGGTGTTCCTCAGGGTTCTGTTCCACATACAAGCATTACAAGCAGTAAGTTTGTTTAGGAGCCTGGTATAGGTTAGGTAAGGACTGGTTATATTAGAACTCGTCAAGGTGGCACTGGTTTAGCCTGGCATTGGTTAACTTGACAAGGAACTAAGGTAGCATTCAAGGAGACTACAGCAGGACTCTTCTTCTTCTTACCTCTGACCAGGTATAGGCTATCCTAGTGTTTACTAGCTTATACCCCTTTGAAAGGACATTAGCCTAACCTAACAACCTTACCTAACCTATTCTAGTATTATGGGTGGGGGCTGCCGCCCCCCACACCCCCGCTATTTGACATCTTTGACAGATTTTTGGTGTATTTTTCTGTGAAATCGGGTTTTTTCAAGTGTCGATAACGAAATTCCTCCATGCGGACTATAATGAGAAAAATATGGCGAGTCTATTGGTCCCTATTTTCCCTAGTAAATTGTTTCTAATAAGGCGGATGTAGTGTCCTTGAAGATTATCTTTATTTTATCCTCCCCGGGCCTCCATCAAGCTTAAATATATCCTCAACGCCCTCTTCCATGTAAGTGTAGGCTATACATTTTTCGGTAGGAAAATGTCCCGGGCGAAGACCGATTCCTTCTAAAATGTAGGCTCGCTGTCGTACGCCAGGAAAATATCGACAATATGCCAAGAAAGGATTTAAAATTAACAAAGTAATGGGGCAAAAGGTCTTAAAATCGCAAAACGAATGGGGAGAACGTCTTAAACTCAAAAATTAATGGGGCTATGCATGAGCGAGAAGGGGTCCAGAAAAAAACATCCCCTTAAGGCGTAAATCTTTATGGACACTTTGATGACCCTCACCATGTGTTCATAAAATCCATTGTTTTATACTACCCTATCAACGGCATGTCTTGTTTTGCATGGTAACCTACTTGATGATCATTAGGAAGCAGTTATCTCACCTCCATGTTCTTGTTGTGAAGGCAAAGGGCGGTTGTGATAAATATTGCTACGCCCGATCACGTTGAAGGTAAACACACTCACGACCCCGTATACAACAACAGCAACCCTGATATTAATAGGGGGGATGGCCGCATTTATTTGCATATTTATTTAGCTTATAATTATTTGTTAGTTTCCTCGCTAGACCTCTATCAATAAAAAAGAAATACCCTCTAGACCTCCCTTCGAAATATATTTGTAAAATGTTTCGTTAGAAAAATTACCCGGCCGATGGCCGGTTCCTCCTAAATTTACATGCTCGCTATCGCTCGTCTGGAGAAAATAGACACCTAAATGGCACGAAAGGTCCTAATATTGACAAATAAATGGGGTACAAGGTCTTAAATCTCCAAACTAATGGAGCACACGTCTTAAAATCACAAAACTATTGGAGCTAAACACGAGGGAAAAGGGGGTCCATAAAAATGCCATACCTGCCCTTAATAAAGTGAAGGTGGAGTAGATTGTGTGTAGCGTACTCCAATAATGCCATACCTGCCCTTAATACAGTGAAGGTGGAGTAGAGTGTGTGTAGCGTACTCCAATAATGCCATACCTGCCCTTAATACAGTGAAGGTGGAGTAGATTGTGTGTAGCGTACTCCAATAATGCCATACCTGCCCTTAATACAGTGAAGGTGGAGTAGAGTGTGTGTAGCGTACTCCAATAATGCCATACCTGCCCTTAATACAGTGAAGGTGGAGTAGATTGTGTGTAGCATACTCCAATAATGCCATACCTGCCCTTAATACAGTGAAGGTGGAGTAGATTGTGTGTAGCGTACTCCAATAATGCCATACCTGCCCTTAATACAGTGAAGGTGGAGTAGAGTGTGTGTAGCGTACTCCAATAATGCCATACCTGCCCTTAATACAGTGAAGGTGGAGTAGATTGTGTGTAGCGTACTCCAATAATGCCATACCTGCCCTTAATACAGTGAAGGTGGAGTAGAGTGTGTGTAGCGTACTCCAATAATGCCATACCTGCCCTTAATACAGTGAAGGTGGAGTAGATTGTGTGTAGCATACTCCAATAATGCCATACCTGCCCTTAATACAGTGAAGGTGGAGTAGATTGTGTGTAGCGTACTCCAATAATGCCATACCTGCCCTTAATACAGTGAAGGTGGAGTAGAGTGTGTGTAGCGTACTCCAATAATGCCATACCTGCCCTTAATACAGTGAAGGTGGAGTAGATTGTGTGTAGCGTACTCCAATAATGCCATACCTGCCCTTAATACAGTGAAGGTGGAGTAGAGTGTGTGTAGCGTACTCCAATAATGCCATACCTGCCCTTAATACAGTGAAGGTGGAGTAGATTGTGTGTAGCATACTCCAATAATGCCATACCTGCCCTTAATACAGTGAAGGTGGAGTAGATTGTGTGTAGCGTACTCCAATAATGCCATACCTGCCCTTAATACAGTGAAGGTGGAGTAGATTGTGTGTAGCGTACTCCAATAATGCCATACCTGCCCTTAATACAGTGAAGGTGGAGTAGATTGTGTGTAGCGTACTCCAATAATGCCATACCTGCCCTTAATACAGTGAAGGTGGAGTAGATTGTGTGTAGCGTACTCCAATAATGCCATACCTGCCCTTAATACAGTGAAGGTGGAGTAGATTGTGTGTAGCGTACTCCAATAATGCCATACCTGCCCTTAATACAGTGAAGGTGGAGTAGATTGTGTGTAGCGTACTCCAATAATCACAACCATATATAATTATACGCTGTTCACTATGACTAGACATGCGAATCCCTGGCCTCTTGTTACTCAGGGAGGGCTGGAGCAAATAGGCTGTAATATTCCACACCTATTTCCTGGTTGACTCTTCCCAAATGGTAGAAAATGTAACTCGATTGCTCATACCCTGTTTGAGTTAAGAGAAGTTGTAAGTCAGGATTTCTCCACTTGTCATAGTTAAAAGACTATATTCACAATACCGTAAATATAATGACATGCCAAGATAAGGTAACGCAGCAATCATACGTTGGATCCCCGTTTTGTTCCATTACAACTGCCTTGCTTGCTAACTGGAATTGGTTTCAGTCACCGTTCAATGAAAAAGAAGATGGCATTTCAGTATTATACAGCTCAGGCCCGTTACAGTTATAATAATTGCACCACATACACCCACCATGGTTTTTGCTTTGTGTTGACTCAATAATGGGGAAAATCCGTAATGTATTTGTTCATTTATTCATGTATTTACTTATCTATTTGTCTGTTTGTTTATACATTTATTTATTTATTTGTTTAATTATCTATTCATTTATTTAATTAAGCGATGTTTATTTGTAATTTACCTACATGTTGATCACTATAAATTATGGAGTAGCTGGAACTGTGCGACTTTTAAAAGTAGTTATTAGTGTTCTGCTCATAGGCGTGTTAGTCTATAAACCTGTTCTCACAGACCAGTTTTGTCTTGCACACATTTTAAAGTTGCTTGGACAACGTAAAGTTAGTTTAAGTTAGGTTAGAAAAGGCTAAGTTTTGTAATTGCAGGGTATGTTAGGTTAAGGTTAGGTTAGAATAGATTATATTAGGCAAATGGTGTGAATGTAATATATTCACACCATTATATTATACTGTGAATGTGGGTTAAGGGGGTAGTGGATAGTTTTGGGTCTATACAGTATATTCATATATTATACTGTGAATGTGGGTTAAGGGGGTAGTGGATAGTTTTGGGTCTATACAGTATATTCATATATTATACTGTGAATGTGGGTTAAGGGGGTAGTGGATAGTTTTGGGTCTATACAGTATATTCATATATTATACTGTGAATGTGGGTTAAGGGGGTAGTGGATAGTTTTGGGTCTATACAGTATATTCATATATTTCTCTATTTTTTAGTTTCCTCGCTAGACATCCACCAAGCATAAAGACACACACCCTAGCTCCCCTTTCAAGATAAACTTGTACATTTTTCGGTAGAAAAATTTCGCGGCCAAAGGTAGATTCCTCCTAAAATTACAGGCTCGCTATCGCTCGCCAGGAAATAAATAAACACCTAAATGGCACGAACGGTCTTAATATTTACAAAGAAATGGGGCAAATGCTCTCAAAATCGCTATACTAATGGAACGAACGCCTTAAAATCTCAAAACTATTGGGGCTAAACATAAGGGAGAAGAGGTTCCATAGAAACGAACCATCCCCCCTTAAGACAGGACGTGTGCACTGTAAACTGTCAACCATCCGCAGTTAAACCCGGCACTAAGTTACCCAGCCTCACATCTTATATACTTTTATTTACCTCCATCACTGAATGCTGAGAGGTAATGTTTGTTAATGAATCACCTCTATCTATTTTGTCTGACTGTACCTTCATAGACAGATGGAGCTTTAAGGTGGTTAAATTATACCACTGCTGAGTATTGTACTCAAAGAAACCCCTCACACACACACATATACCCACCTACACCCACACCCATACACATACACACACACACACACTTACACCCACACACACATATATACAGTACACCCACACACACACACTTACACCCACACATACATATATACAGTACACACACACACACACACACATATATACAGTACACACCCACACACACATATATACAGTACACACACACACACATATATATACAGTACACACCCACACACACATATATACAGTACACACACACACATATATATACAGTACACACCCACACACACATATATACAGTACACACACACACACACACATATATACAGTACACACCCACACACACATATATACAGTACACACACACACACACATATATATACAGTACACACCCACACACACATATATACAGTACACACACACACACATTGTACTAAATAATTAAAAAAATTCTAAATGTTCTCTGCCTGAACCCCTGGCTTCCCATTAGGGTTGGCTGCCTTGTACAATTATTGTGTCCCAAGTTAATACCCATCATTCATAACGATCTCAGGGTATTTAGTACAATGTAAGTGTGTGTGTGTGTTTTTTTTTGGGGTTTTTTGTTTTTGTTTAGCACAATACTCAGAAGTGGTATAATTTAATCTGTTTATAAAGGTACAGTCAGACCAACAATTAGATAGAGGTGATTCATTAAAACTATATTACTTCTCAACTGTCTTGATAGCGTAATGCTTAGTGTGCGGAATTTCGGTGTGAGTATCCTAGGTTCGAGTCCTTGGAGTACCACATGTGTTCATGACTTTCAGTGATTTCATTAGTTAGGTTTATTTGCAAATTAATTGGTGGGTTGGTGAACACAAATATGAATATACAAGTTAATTATTGTTAAACTTTATTGAAGGTTTCAAGTTTGAACACATTTTACTAGGGCTGTTTATGAGTAACTAAAATCAATTGAGGTTAATAAAAATTAGCTAAAGTTATTATCGTCCATTAAGAGTAATGTTGTTCATTGAAATGAAGTTACTTAAGTCATTGATAAGTTGATCAGATTACTTAAAATAAATTCAAGTAATTAAGGGAAAATAATTTAAACAAGGTAGCCCACTAAAACATATATGGAGCTTTACATTGTAATTCACCAGGTCCTATCTGTGAGCAATTGTAGTCAACTTAGTAAGGTCCTGTTATAATAAAAGTGTTCACACTATCTGGGGTGAGGGGGGTCTTTTGGAGTCCTCTCTGTTTCACTCCATTTGTTCGGATATTTTCAGGCGTTTCCTCGTATTAGTTTGTTGATTATAAGAAACCTTCAATCCATTCAGATGTCAAGTTATTCTGCGCAAGCGATAGCGAGCCTGCAATTTAGGAGAACAATGTACTGTACATGTCTATCTTGAAGGGGCTCTTGGGGGGGGGGGGGGGGTAGTTTGAAAGTGATCTAGGGAGGCGTTATATTTAGTCTAGGGGCAAACTTAAAATACGTTGCTCGAAAATGACAAAAAGCATCAAATCCTCAATATTAAAAAAAACAAAAAAAATCATAATCATAATAACCCGGAAGACGTCGCACCAGGTAGTCTGTCTGGTGTGAGGTAAGGAACAAGGAAGGGAAAAACATATTCTTAGGTACAGTATACAGACCACCTTCCTCCTCAGCAGAGAACAATGATAAAATATGTGACCTCATTAAACAGAGTGAGACCAGCAACAAACATGCACAAATTCTAGTGTGTGACGACTTTAATTATGGTAACATCACCTGGGAAGACAATATGGTGGTAAACGGTACTCAAGGACATAGACAAGCCGACAATTTCCTGGAAGCCGTAAATGACAACTTTTGGACCCAGAACGTCAAGGAATGGACCCACCTACGGGAGACGAACAACCCATCGAGACTCGACCTCTTCTTCACCAAAACTGACTGTGAAATTGAAAACTTGCGTTACCTGCCACCAATAGGACTGAGCAAACATGCCGTTCTTTCTTTTACACTCTCCACAGATACCATATCCAGGGACCAGGAGGGTGTCCCAGCAAAACTGAATTACCACAAGGTAGACAAGGAAAGGACGAAAGCACTGTTCAGGGAAGTGAACTGGGAGAACCTCTCCATTGGGAAAACAGCAAGTGAGAAGTGGAACATATTTCGGGAAAATTACGACAAAATTGTGAAGGAATGCGTGCCAGTCTATAGGAACAAGCAAATTTTGCATGCACCTAAGTGGATGACTAGACGACTGCAGATGATAATAAAAAGGAAGAAAGAAGCATGGGGAAGGTACAGGGCCAGAAAGAGTGATACGAGGCGCGAACAATACAACACAGAAAGAAACACAGTAACCAGGGAAGTGAGGGCTGCAAAACATGACTATGAGAGGAAAGTTGCTTTGGACTCAACATCCAACGCCAAACACTTTTGGGCCTATGTCAGATCTAGAACGACTGCCAAGGAAAAAATCACCAAGGTAAAGACCACAAATGGAGACCTAACTGAAGACGACCAAGAAATCGCTACTGAAATTAACAAAGCATTCAACGGAGTATTTGTGCAGGAGGATACACACGGAGCAACACCAGTGCCGGACACAATATTCCAGGGACCCAAAGTGCAGGACATCATAATAACCAGGGAAGCAGTTAGGAAACGACTACAAGAACTCAACGCCAGTAAAGCACCAGGGCCAGATGGAGTGTCTCCGGTGATTCTCAAAGAATGTTCAGACATTTTGTGCGACCCACTCCAGGATATCTTCAGCACATCCATTGCGACAGGCGATGTTCCAAGCGACTGGAGAAGGGCTAACATCTCACCCATTCTGAAAGAGGCAGCAAGACCGAACCACTAAACTACAGGCCAATATTGCTAACATCTATAGTGTCCAAAGTCCTGGAGGGTATCGTACGACAAGCCATCGTGGGACACCTTGCTGAGAACAATTTCATCAGCGACGCACAACACGGATTTAGGAGCAACAGGAGCTGCCTCACAAACATGCTGTGCTACTCGACGACCTAGTAAATGATGTTGACAGTGGTAACTGTGTGGACATAAACTATCTGGACTGTGAAAAGGCCTTCGATCGAGTTCCCCACCATACTGGAGGCAATGGGAATAGGTGGAAATATCCTGAAGTGGATCAAGGCATTCCTTTCAGATAGGTTCCACAGGGTTACCATAAGGAACTCCCAGTCGGATTGGCTGCCGGTGATGAGTGGAGTTCCTCAAGGATCAGTGCTGGGCCCAATTATCTTCTTGATTTATATTAACGACCTTGTTACCAATCTCGAATCGGCAACTAGTCTTTTTGCAGACGACGCAAAGATATACAAAACCATCAGGACAGATGCAGACGTCGAGACCCTTCGGAGAGACATGGAGAGACTGAACGAGTGGAGCAGGAAATGGCTCCTAACATTTAATGCAGACAAATGCAAGACTATGCACATTGGGCACAATAACCCAAAAGAGGACTACCAGCTACGCGGGACAACACTCCAGAAATCTTCAAATGAAAAAGACTTGGGCATTATTATATCCTCAGACCTAAAATCCTCAGCATATGTCCCTAAAATCGCTGCACAAGCAAATAGTAGTTTGGGCATAATTAAGGGGAACTTTTCCATATTGGACAAGGAAATCCTTGTACCACTCTATGTGTCACTGGTGCGCCCGATCCTCGATCTTGGTGTCCAATGTTGGTCACCCTCACATTCAACCTGTCCCAAAGAAGGGTGACCGCTCTCAACCCTCCAACTATCGTCCAATTGCTCTCATCTCTTGTCTTTCTAAAGTTTTTGAAACTATTCTTGCTTCCAAATTTCTTAAGCATTTCTCTTCTCATAATCTGCTCTCAGATCGCCAGTATGGCTTCCTTAAGGGTCGCTCTACTGGTGATCTTCTTTCATATCTTACTAACTCTTGGTCATCCTCCTTTCGGGACTTCGGTGAGACTTTTTCTATTGCACTAGACATATCGAAAGCCTTCGATAGAGTCTGGCATAAATCTTTAATTTCTAAACTACCCTCCTTCGGTTTCTATCCCTCCATCTGTGCCTTTGTCTCTAATTTCCTTTCCGGCCGTTCCATAGCCGCGGTTGTGGACGGCCATAGTTCACTTCCTCACCCTATAAACTCCGGTGTTCCTCAGGGCTCTGTCCTATCTCCTATTCTCTTTCTAATTTTTATAAATGATCTCCTTAACTGTACCTTAATTCCCATCCATTCATACGCAGACGACTCAACCTTACACTACTCCATTAGTTTTTCAGAACGCCCCAGCCAGCAATTCCTCAACGATAAACGTAATGAAGCCATAGAACTCTTAAATTCTGATCTAAATACTATTTCCAATTGGGGCAGAGAAAACCTTGTTAACTTTAATGCCTCCAAAACCCAATTTCTCCATCTATCTACCCGTCAGGATCTCCCAGCGGACTATCCCTTATTCTTCAACAATACAAAAATCAACCCTTCATCTTCTCTCAATATTCTTGGTGTCTCTTTTTCTTCTGCTCTCATTTGGAAGGACCATATTACCAGTCTTGCTAAGGCAGCCTCCCAGAAGCTGGGTGTGCTCAACCGCCTTAGGGGGGTTCTTTTCCCCAGCACAGCTTCTTGCTCTGTACAGGGGCATAGTGCGCCCTTGTATTGAGTTTTGTTCACATGTGTGGGGAGGTTCCTCTCACACCGCTCTCCTAGACAAAGTTGAAAGGAAGGCCTTTCGTATCATTAACTCCCGTCCACTCACCAACTCTCTGCAATCTCTCTCTCTCCGCCGCAATGTTGCATCTCTCTCGCTATTCTATCGCTACTATAATAATCAGTGTTCCTCAGAGCTATCCCAGTGCATACCACCTCCTTTACGTAGGGCACGTGGTACCCGTCTTGCAACTCAATCCCACCCCTACTCTGTGCAACTCTCCAACCCAAGAGTGAAACGTTACTCTCAAACTTTCTTCTACTCAACAGCTGAGCTCTGGAACTCTCTCCCAGAATCAGTCTTTCCCTCTTCCTATGACTTAAATTGCTTCAAACTCTGTGTGTCCAGGCATTTTGGCTCGAACGTCCCTTGATTTTGGCCCTGTCACTCTTTCAACTATGGGGGAGGCACTCGCTATAGGCAGTAATGCCTTTTGCCTCCCTCAATCACATAGAAAAAAAAAAAAAAAAAAAAAAAAAAAAAAAACCTACCTAATCAAGGACATACAGACTATTGAGAGGGTGCAGCGAAGAGCAACCAAGATGGTCCCAAACCTAGAAGAATTACCCTACGAAGAAAGGTGTAAGCATCTTGGCCTCCAGACACTAAGTGACCGCAGAAAAAGAGGGGACATGATAGAAACATACAAACTTCTACACGGCTTTGAGGACATACCATACACCAGGTTCTTCCAGAAGAATAACAACCACCTACGGGGCCACTCGCTGAAACTCTCCAAACCAGACCACTGGAGAATGACACTGAAGGGGAATTGGTTCTCTATCAGAGTCATCGACGAGTGGAACGCACTCCCAGAGAGTGTGGTTACAGCGCCAACGATTGCCACTTTTAAAGCCAGATACGACAAACATAATAAAATAACCTAGTTAATATTGGCTGACCAGTCTTTGGAGGTGGGGTTCACACAAGAAGCCTGCTTCTTAATTCCCCACTATCATTCAATAGTTGAGCATTCAATAGGTAAGCAGGACAAGAGACTGAAACTGCACGTATGTGTGGAACACTCAGTCTTAAAATTATGTATGTATGGCTAGGCTCCTGAATCTTCTCCTCATAGGGTGGGATGGCGGGTTCCTGGATGTGGGGTGGTGCTGGGTGAATCATGTTCTCCTCGTCCGGTCCACTGTTACTCTAGCACCGTATGCTCTGCAATTATTCAAAATGTTAGCACACTTTTTGTATTCATAACTTAACCCCACACAGGCTAGTAAAGAATGTAAAAAAGTAGAAGTCAAACTTTATGCTCATTTACAAGGGACATTTATTACTTGTTAATGAAGTCAGAATTTTCCAATGTTTTCTTTATGCCTCATATGAATAACCTTCATGCTTCTCTGTCATCTGTCAACTAACACCCCTCCTCTCACCCGACACCACTTTCACTCATATACCTCTCAACTCCATCCCTACATCTCACTCTCAGTCTGCCTCTCCCTCTCTGCCCTTCCACCTCACATACATACACCCCTAAGTAGTACAAAAGAGATGGGTTCTATTGTATTGTTAAGACTCCTTCATTATGTAGGTATAATTTCTCCAGTAAATGTCTAACCTGTGGCCCCGTAATAGATCTCCCAGTAGTAGGATGGGAAGTTCCGTCATGGTGGGCAGGTAGGGCTGGACGAAGGTTCTGAACGGCAGTCTATATCACATCTTGCTTCTTGGACTGGTACTACAGCCTGCGGAAAAAAGAGGCTATGTAACTAAAATCTTCCATACTGTATCTTTCATTCTACTACCATAATCATAATGCATGAGGAAACAAATATCAAGAAAAGAGAAGTACAAACTTACATTATATTGAATACTGTAATGAGTGTTCAAAGAGCAACTTAGTTTTCTAGATATAATATATTGAAGACAGTGCACACCTTATGATGTAGTGTAGCACATTGTAGAGGCTAACTTAATAAAAAAACAAAAAACTATTAATAGATACATAAATCAATGTAATCCTGTGTTGTCTATGTCTTAGTGTGTGCCTAGCCTGTTGTCTGATTTCAAGCATTGATACATTACTTTTATTTTTTATTATAACGTAAAACTTGCAAAATTACCTAACCAAAACTGGGACGATACAAGATAAAAGCAAAAGAACTCATCAAAATCGCTATGTGGAAATAACGCTTAATAAAATAACATTTTGAAATAAAAGAACACAATTCACCACATAGGGTGTACATCACTACATGAGCAAGTTAATTTGTTTCCCAAGCAAACTAATCGCACATATAACAACGCACTATCGTCACTTATAACTTATACTTATTAAAGTAAGTGGTACCCAGTATATATATAATTTACCATACCCAACTCTTAAAGGTGATCATGATCATATTTAAGAACAACTATAAGAGCGAATGATGAAGAATATGAAGAGTTTCAGGAAAGGTGCGGGTCCATCAAGGGTCAGTGTCCAGTGATGAGTGGGAAAAATACTGTTAACAGACTTTGCAATGGAAATGCTATATGCTGATGACCTGGTGTTGATTGCAGATAGTTTGGAGGACACTATACAGAAAATTAAAAAGCCAAGGGAGGGGGTAAAAAGCAGGGGTCCTAGAGTTTATGTAGGAAAAACAAGCTTCTTTGAGAGGGGAGCAGATAGTGGAACTACAGTGAAGATTGGGGTATGGCTATGAGATGCATGTAAGAAGGTAGTAGGTAACAATTATATCCAGTGCATTGTGTTGAATGGTGGGTGCTTTATATATAAAGTGTAGTGGTGTACCGTGTGGAAGGTGGTCTGAGTCTTGTGGTTAAATACTGCCTTGATGGTGTAATGATGAGTCCACCGCCGCCGCCGACGGCCCGGTCTTGTCTAATGGTGGTGAAATCATGAAATGTAGGTGTTTTTTGTGTTGTGCGGAGTTTTGTTTCTTGTAAGATGGCAATGTGTATGTTGTGTTGTTTTATGAAGTGTGAGAGTTCGTGTTTCTTTGTGATGATGCCATCATCTGTTTAATTCTATCTATCTATCTATCTATATGCTCAGGCCCAATCCCCACTCTTCCTATTTTTTATTTTTATTTTCCTCTATTTTTTATTTTATTTTTTGTATTTTCTTGGGGGTGGCCGACTCAAGACAGAGCAAGAACAGGAAAACACAAGACAAAACAACGTCTGCAGTGGTGTTCCCCAAGGCTCTGTTCTGGGACCACTGCTTTTCCTTATTCACATATCTGATATTGACCAAGATACCCTCCACTCATCAGTCTTCATTTGCTGATGACACAAGAGTCATGAAAGAAATAAAATCAGCAGAAGATGTAAATAAATTAAATTCTGACATAACCAGTTTGTATTCCTGGGCTGATGCAAACAACATAACATACTTAACCCTTTCTCTGTGGGGTGTTTTGGGCTATTTAGGGCATATTCAGGCACTCCTGAATGATAAATCAAGCATCTGCATTAAATGAACTGTATTCTGCCGAAAACTAGGCAAAAATAGCTTCAAATGAGACCAGAACGGGCCTCGTACGTGGCCTGGTTCACCCGCAACGGTGCCATACAAACGCGGGAAACCCGCTATTTGTTAGCACTTGCTCGCTTGGCAACACTGTTGTGAGAGGCAGTGAGAGACCCGCGTCAGACAGTCTACCTCAGTGAGCCGCTCGCTGCTCGGAGGGTCGGAGGTGGGCCCCTCACGCTCCCGCCCACTGACACTCGATTTCTACTGTTTTTACAGGCTTTTAAAGCCAGGAAATTGCTGTAAATTGCCAAAACATTCCAGAACGTCACCCGCAGCGAAAGGGTTAAAGATACTCAACTCGGCTTTCGTAAAAAACTTTCCTGTTTAACAAACCTCTTAGACTTCTTCCACGATATCCTCAACCTCTATGATGAGAGTAAAGCTGTAGATATTATATACCTTGATTTTCAAAAGGCCTTTGACAAAGTTCCCCACAAACGTTTACTGCTAAAACTAAAAGCGCATGGAATACAAGACGGTGTGTTGAAATGGATAGAAAATTGGCTCAGCGACAGAAAGCAAAGAGTAGTCATAAACGGTAAGGCATCTAAATGGACCAATGTAAGTAGCGGGGTACCACAGGGATCGGTACTAGGACCAATTATCTTTCTAATTTACATCAACGACATAGATGAGGGTCTCACCTGTACAATCTCAAAATTTGCTGACGATACAAAAATTGCAAATAGCGTACTCTCAAAACAACAAGTTGACGATATGCAAGACAATCTAGATAAATTGTCATGTTGGGCCCAAATTTGGCACATGAGTTTCAATGCGGATAAATGTAAAGTACTACATATCGGATACCTAAATGAGAAAGCAAACTATTCGATGAATGGCACTCAGCTTAAGAATGTAAACAGAGAAACCGATCTGGGAGTAACAATATCGAGTAACCTAAAACCGAGTCAACAATGTTCAGAAGTTGTTAAGAAGGCAAACAAAATATTTGGCTTTATAGGCAGGTCATTTGAGCATAAATCCAAAGAAGTTATCCTAACCCTTTACAATTCCTTAGTCCGCCCTCTTCTGGAATACTGCGTTCAATCCTGGTGCCCTTATTACATACATACATACATAAAATTTTAAGACTGAGTGTTCCACACATAAGTGCAGTTTCAGTCTCTTGTCCTAATGGCGGCGTTCCAGGCAACCCTGTTAAGGGCTGCTTCACTTGTCAAGTTCTTGGATTTGAGATCGGCGCGTATAGTCCGATCCCAGGTCTTCCTCGGTCCACCCCTTGGTGCAGCTCCCTCCACAATCACAGACCTGCATTTTTTCACCCAATTTTGTTCATCCATTCTCTCCACATGTCCATACCATCCCAGTCTACTTGTACGCATCACCTCGCTAATACTCTTTATACCTAAACGTCTCCTCAGCTCAACATTTGTTATTCTATCCTGTAGCCTGGCCCCACACATCCATCTCACCATTCTCATCTCATTACGCTCCATTCTGTTGACATCCTCTACTTTAACGGCCCATGTTTCTGAGGCATACGTCATTGCACTTCTAACACATGAGGCATACACCTTTCCCTTCAGGGGGAGAGGCATTCTTTTCATGGTCAGGATTGGCATCAATTCTCTGAACTTCCCCCAGCCACACCTAATTCTAGCAACAGTGGCAGCCTCGGCCCCACCACCGGCAGAGATGGTATCTCCTAGGTAACAAAACTTGTTCACCAGCTCCAAAGACTCATTTCCAAAATTCACAGCCACAGGATCATCACTTAACACAAGCTCGCCTTTGCACACTACGCACTCAAATTTCTCTATTTCTGACTTATCCTTCGGCAGGGGCCCCTTTATTCTACTACAGCGCTTACTCCCATGGTGTACCCAACATCGACAGATGCTACATTGAATTGAATTACCAAAAAGATATAAACAAGCTAGAACGAGTTCAACGTAGAGTTACCAAAATGATACCTAGCCTAAAGAACAAGCCATACGAAGAGCGTCTTAGAGAATTAAATCTATTTCCTTTAACCCAGCGCAGATTAAGAGGTGACTTAATTCAAGTGTTCAAAATCATCAAAGGCATCGACAATATGAACTGTAGTAAGTACTTCACTATCGACCAATCTAATTACACGCGGGAAAACGGTTGCAAAATTATTGGTAAATCTTTTAACTCACACGAATCTAAGAATTTCTTCTTCAATCGAGTTGTCAACTTGTGGAATGGGCTTCCCCGAGACGTTATAGACTGCAGCACCGTTGATTCATTTAAATTCCGCCTAGACAAATATCAAACCCGCGACTGACTGCGTTTGTAAGTGAATAACGTTATTTATCCCCCCCCTCAGTTACTAACCCATCAGTCCCCTACTAACTTCTTAATCCTGCCACAGACATTAGTTCCCTTTCCAATGTTCCCTTACCCACTCTAAACCACTGTTTGGACACTTGATCCTCAGTGTTTTGGAGGACAAGCAGCCTAGAGGGGTCACTAGAACTATTGTTGCTTGATTTCCTTTGTACTCCTTTGTACTCCTTTGTAATATGTCATTCAACAACAATAAATTTGAAATAGTTAGCTATGGAACCAACATCAATGAAAACGCCAACTATACTGCACACGACGGTTCCCTAATACAACGCAATAACCATGTGCTAGACCTGGGTGTTCTAATGAGTCATGATGCTACCTTCAGCAAGCACATCCAAGCAGTGGTTCAAAAGGCAAGAGCCCAGGCTGGCTGGATATTGCGCACCTTTAAAACACGAGAGGTGGAACCTATGCTTACCCTGTACAAGGCATTGGTGATACCTCTTTTAGAATACTGCTGCCAGTTGTGGAGTCCGTAGAAATCTGGGGAGAAACAAGCCTTGGAGGGGATCCAGCGCTCCTTGACCAGCAAAATCACATTTGTAAAGGATCAGGAGAGATTAAAAACATTACAACTATACTCTCTCGAGAGACGCAGAGAAAGATACTTAATCCTATACACTTGGAAAATTCTTAATAACATGGCTCCAAATCTGAAAGTTGAAAATAAACTGATCATCACATACAAAGAACATAAACGCCTCAGTAGAATGTGCGATATCAGACCCATCAAATCAAGAGCGCTAACCAAAGTGAAAACACTAAGGGAACATTCTTTCGCTACTCATGGTCCTAAGGTGTATAACGAATTACCCAAAGAAATTAGAAATAAAGACTACCCAAAACTGGAAATGTTTAAGAAGGATTTGGATCACTTCCTCGCCTCAATAGACGACCAACCAACTCTACCTCACTATCACCTATGTGCTGCCAGCAACAGCATCATTGACCAGCTGGCACAGAGGAGGGCAGATAGAATGTACAGTGGCGGCGCCACAACGGCGTGGACCACGGGGCGATAGCTGTAAGCCCTCAACTACAACCACAGGAACCACAGGAAACACAGACAAAACACAAAATTCACATACATCTAGGTCACCCAGGAGAATACCCAGAGACCAGGGTCAACAAGGTCGCTCCAGCACTCCCCCGGCCCCCGACCACCCGGAGAGGCTCCGATCTCGGCAGGCAGACATGCAGCGGAGCCAAAGCCACAAGCCCGCCCACCACACTTCCAGGCGCACCCTTCATAATAATCGTCTCCCCGGGCCAGGCGCCTGATGGACTATTATCTAGTCCAACTTGTGCCCGACCCCTTCCCCCAAATGACCACGTGTTCACTCAACTATTCACAAGCATTCTCCATTCATTCCTGTTTATTACCACTTCCTTTGCCTGATCTATAGTCATTCCTCTATCATCCAAAGCTTGTCTTACACAGTCTCTCCATCTCAATGGGGGTCTTCCTGCCCTTCTATCTCCCCTTGTATCTGACTCATATATTCTCTTTGTAAGCCTTTCATCTCCCATTCGTTCAACATGACCATACCAGCTCAGCACCCTTCTGTCCACTCTGGCTGACAAATGTTCCTGCTGCTCCACTCTCCTACGTATCTCTTCATTCCTCAATCCATCTCTACGGGTAACTCCACACATATTCCTCAAGCAACTCATCTCCATCACACCCAGCTTTCTTCTCTCCTTTTTCTTCAAAGCCCATGTCTCAGCCCCATACATCACTGTTGGCACAACAATTCCTTGACACATTGCACTTTTTACTTTCATTCCGAGATTTCTCGTCTTCCACATACTTCCCATTGCTCCGAAAACCTTCCTTCCTTCACACACTCTCTGTTTTAACTCCATTTCCATACCTCCACTCCTGCTTATTGATCCTCCTAGATATTTAAAACACTCTACTTGTTCCAATATTTCCCCATCCAGCCTCACATCTAGATTCACCCTACGATCACCCCTATTACACACCATCACTTTACTTTTATTGACATTCACCTTCAGTTTCCTCCTCCCACAAACCATTCCAAACTCTTTGACTACCCGCTGCAATTTCTCCTCAGAATCCGCCACCAACGCTGTGTCATCAGCGAACAGCAACTGATTCAACTCTCAATCTCTACCATTCTTTCCTACTAAACCCAATCCTCTTCCCATAGTTCTCATTTTCACCTTCCTCACCACACCATCCATAAACATATTAAACAACCATGGTGACAATACACAACCCTGTCGCAAACCTACCTTTACATCAAACCATGTGTGTGAGTTTGTGCTTTTTATCTGTGTTTATTCGTTGTTTTTATGTTGTTTTTGTGTTTTCCCTGTTCTTGCTCTGTCTTAAGTTGGCTACCCCCAAAATGGGGATTGGGCCTGAGCATATAGCTAGATAGATAGATAAAAGCCCAAAATATCTCCTTATCCTTCTCTAAATATTTCTCGCATATCTGTCTTACTGCAAACATCTGATCCATGCACCCTCTTCCCCGCCTAAAACCGAACTGTTCTTCTCCTATTGCAACTTCCGTACATTTTATTATCCTCTCTATCAACGCCCTGCCATACAGCTTTCCAACCACTGATAATAAACTAATACCTCTATAACTTGAACACTCCTGCCGATCTCCCTTCCCCTTGTACAATGGCACAATGCATGCACTCTTTCAGTCTATTGGTACCATTGACACAGCAAAGCACACATTAAAAAGTCTCACCAACCAATCTATTATCACATCTCCACCCTTCTTTATACACTCCACAGCAATGCCGTCCAAACCTGCTTTTCCCGCTTTCAATTGTTTTACTGCTTCTTTCACCTCATTTTCCTCAATCCTTTCATTCATTCCCTGCCACCTGGGTGGCCTGGGTAACCTATCTCCATCAATCACTGCTTCTCTTCCATCTCTTGCATTTAGCAAAGATTCAAAATACTCGGCATATCTTTTCCTCACTGCAACTGGTTCCACTAGTAATTCTCCATTTGCATCTTTCACTGACTCTTCCCTCTTTTGTCCTCCTTTCCATACTTTATTTACCTCCTTCCAGAACATCTTCTTTCGTTCTTCAAAATTCTCACTCAACATTTGACCCCACCTTTCGTTTGCATCTTTTTTCGCTTCTCTAATTTTCCTTTTTGCCTCTCTTCTGTTCTCCTTGTACCTCATACCTCAACACTACCATCCTGTAAAACCCTCTCAAAACACTGTCTCTTTTCCTCAACTGCCTTTCTCACTGTATCATTCCTCCACTCGCTTCCCTTCCTGATACCTCTGCCTCCTACTTTCCTTTTTCCGCATACTACCTCTGCACTTGCATTCACTCCTTCTTTAACCCTTGTCTAGCGGGGGGTTTTGGGCTTATTTGGGCATATTCAGGCCCTCCTACATGATAAATCAAGTATCTGCATGAAAAGAAATGTATTCAGCAAAAAACTAGGCGCTAAAAGCTTCAAAATGAGACCAGAACGAGCTACGTAGCACTCGTCGTTCTCATGCAATGTTACCACTAACATGGGAGTTTAGCGTATAGCGGCATATTTTTTCCCACTACGCTCACTACTGGCAACGCTGCCGGCCTCTCGAGAACAGAGGGAACATGAGTTAGTGGGTGGCGGTAAGCCCTGGGAGTCGGCTGTCTGGCCCGCTGTGCTCCCGGCCATTTGCACTCGATTTTAACCCTTTAAAAGCGTTAATAATGCTCCTAACTTGCTGCAAATTGTAGGCGGACTTAAGTTCGCCCCCGATCTTTAAGGGTTAAACTGTTGCCATTCAACCTCTACTTCTCTCTCTTCCATCTCTCTCACTTCCATCCACTTTTCATTTAGTCTTTCCTTGTACTCCCTCTCTTTTGCACTCTTTTCTAACTCACTAACTTTTATTACCTCTCTTACTTCACGCTTGTCTCTCATTCGCCTGTAACTCCTAACTCTTAGCTTTCCCTCCACCAAGTAATGATCCGACATACCCTCCGCCTCACCTCTCATCACATTCACATCCAGCAGTCTACACAATCTTTCCCTTGTCACCAGAACATAATCCATCAATGCCCTCTCTCCAATCTCTCCCCCCACAAGTCTATGCCAGGTGTACTTGTGTATACGCCTTTTTTTGAAGAACGTATTACCTACACTCAATCTGCACTCTTCACATACATTTTTCAGTCTTTCTCCACTCTCATTTACACCATCCACACCAAAACTACCAATGACTCCCTCTATCCTGTTTATTATTCCTAGGGGGTAGAGGAGAAACGGATATAAATTAAATAACTAAACCTGGAAAGATGAATTGGCCTAGGCTATAGAAATGATACCGGTCGGCGTTTGACTTACTTGTAAACATGTATGTGTAGGTTATCTGTGGTAGTCCCAGTAATATCTATGAAGTACTTCTAGTATTAAAGGAACTTAGCTGTGATGCAAAGAGTGTAGATTAAATGATGGACATGTCGGTAGGTGAATATCAGGGAAGTTCTGCTGTTATGTGGCAGCAGCTGGTGGTTTGTTGTTAGCCGGACGAAGTCTGTGTGAAGTGTGTCTGATATTCCCTTTTATCGTGACAATATAAAATATATTTAAGGGTTCTATATCGTCCCCCGTGATTAAATAATAAGGTAAAACAAACTAAGATATAATTGGTGCAACCACAGTAATATTTATCCACAAAGATAAATAAAGTAATGCGTATAAACAAAAAGGAACCAGCTGTCGTGAACCCGGGAAATTCAAACTACGGTATATATACCAGCTAGGATTCACAACATACTCCGCCACCAGTTACATACAAAGTATTTATCATTGTCCCGTCCCGATCATGGATCGCCACAACTGGGAGGAACCCAAAGCAGCCCGACATGACGGCCTCTGAGGGGTATCACCTCGGTCCGCTCCAGTAGCAGGAAGGATATTATCAGAGTTCGGCTTGCTGTCACCATCCACTACCTCTAAATCTATCTCTAGTGGGTATAGCTTAACCACCGGTCTGGTGGTCAAACCGGCTCCTGTTTTTACCTGAAGCGGCTCGCTTGGTGTAGTGACTAGCGTCTCGGACTTCCACCCAGAAGGCCCGGGTTCGCGCCCACGCTCGGCGCATTAAAGATTTTTCACAAGCACTGAGTCATTACCATCCCTCATGAGCAAAGGGATGGGATAGTAGTACAGGACCCCAATGGAAATACGCCTAATCGGCCTTATTGAGCTATCCTTAGCTAGCTTAGCATGCGCTAGCTTTAAGAACTATTATTATTATTTATTATTATTATAACTACCCTACATTCGTGGTCAGAACCACGAAGAAGTTTCATTATCCGACCTATACGCCAAAAAAGTCGGGGGCCGTCATCATGTACTAGAACGACGTCCCCAACTTGTGGCGATGCTATCCCTCTTTTTACCATTAAGTGACGATGTTGCTCCCTGAGTGCTATTAAATAATCAGTGCTCCACCTTTTCCATAGGTCGTGTGAGTTTCGTTACATATTGGAAGCGTTGGTTGACGGAATCGTTATTACGCCACGTCGTGTCCTTGAGATCCTCATCCGTGACTTCTCGCCTTGGAAAGCTTCTGATCCGCCTCCCATGAACCAATTGTGAAGGAGTGATGGGTAGAGGATCCTCAAGATCACTGTAGGTGTAGCCAAGCAGGCGATCATTGACTGTGGCCTTGAGCTCCAGTAATACCGTATTCAGTTCCTCTGTGTTAACCAAGGCTCGACCCAGTACCTTCTTCAAGCCAGCCTTTAGGATGCCAATGACCCGTTCCCATATGGCACCGAACCATGGCGCCCTGCCGGTATAAACCGCCACTCGCACTTGAATTCCGCTAGAGTACATTTTAACCTTGCATCATCTATCAACTCCCGTAATGTACTGGCTCCGCTAACAAATGTGGTGGCATTATCACTCGTCATAATCTACTAAACCTATGGAACGCATGCAAAAATGATTCGCAGGAGAGGTTAGACACCGTCTCTACATGGACATAACCCCCCCCCCCCCAAAAAAAAAAAAAAAATATATATATATATGGGCAAATTAGTGGTAGATTCGGTAATAGTTTCCTAATCCAGCTAGTAAAACTGTATGTCGAGCTAATCTATATTCTATTAAGTTCACCACAACACCAAACACCTCCAATTAAATTAATGAAAGTATAATGTGATCCACCGGATCATTCGATAATATTCAAGGACAGTAGTGCGACGTTATGAGAAACAATTTATTAGGGAAAATAGGCACCAATAGATTCGTCATATTTTTCTCCATATAGTCCGCATGGAGGATTTTCGTTATCAACAAATTGAAAAATACCCACTTCACAGACAAATACACCAAAAATCTAAGTCAAAGCGGGGGTGTGGGGGCGGCAGCCCCCACCTATAATACTAGGTTAGGTTAGGTAGGTTAGGCCCTTTGTATGAGGGTGCAAAGGCGGCAGTACGTGTGGAGAGTGAGCAGAGCGAGTTCTTTGACCTGAATGTTGGTTTGAAACAGGGGTGTGTGATGTCCCCGTGGTTGTTTACTGTATATATATGGATGGAGTTATGAAAGAAATACTATCAAGAGCAGTGGATGTTGGTGTATCGCTGAAAAGGGAGGGAATTGAGTGGAAGCTACCTATACTGCTGTTTGCGGATGATACAGTTCTGATGAGTGATAATGAATGGGAGTTGCAGGGTCTGGTAAATGAGTTTGGAACAGTGTGCGAAAAACGGAATTTGAAGGTAAATACGGGGAAGAGCAAGGTTATGGTCTTCGAAAGGGGTGAAGTCACAGAGTGTGAGGTGAAGCTGAACGGTCAGGCTATGGAGATCGTCAACTCTTTTAAGTATCTGGGCAGTGTGTTGAGTAAAGATGGGACTATGGATGAAGAGGTGCGGGAGAGGGTACAACAGGGGAAGAGGGTTGTAGGAACGCTAAAAGCAGTAACAAGAAATAGGGTGGTCAGTATGGAAGTGAAGAAGTCCTTGCATGACAGTGTGGTAATCCCGACACTGACTTACGGAAGCGAAGCATGGACGTTGGTTGAGAGACTCAGACCAAGAGTGAGAGCAGTGGAAATGAATTACTTAAGGAGTGCGTGCGGAGTTACATGGAGGGATAGACAGACTAATGAGGAAGTAAGAAGGAGGTGTGGTGTGGAGGTAGATGTGCTGGAAAGTGTGAAAAGGAACAACTTGAGATGGTTCGGCCATATGGAACGTATGGAAAGCGAGAGAATGACTAAGAGGGTGTATGAGAGCGAGGTGGAGGGACAGAGGGGGAGAGGTAGACCGAATATGAGGTGGAAGGATGGAGTGAGGAAGTACATGAACGAAGGTGGTGCTGGTTGGGGGGAGGGGCGTCGACTGACTGGGGACAGAGGTGCATGGGGGCGGTTCGTTCGTGGCCACCCCTTCGGGGATCACGGCGTCAGGCAATAGATAGGTTAGGTAAGGTTGTTAGGTTAGGCTAATGTCCTTTCAAAGGGGTATAGGCTAGTAAACACTAGGATAGCCTATACCCAGTCAGAGGTAAGAAGAAGAAGAAAAAGAGTCCTGCAGTAGTCTCCTTGAATGTTACCGATCATTCAATGCCTTACAGCCCATTTGCTCTGGCCCTTTTTTCAGTTACAGAGGTCTACACGCTAGCCTATCTCAATTCATTATATTAGCTACCATAATATCCCTCCTATAAGCTTCATAAAATCGTTTTATAGCTGAAATAAAAAAAAAAAAATAGCTACCATCTTTCCTTCCTAAGTTCATAAAATCGTCTAAATGTAGCTGAAATAAAAAGACGTCGCCGGTACTGTAAGGGTTAAGTAAAGTTGTATATTAACTAAGTCTCCTAAAATCATAATAATGTACAAATTAGCGTACACTATATTTAGTCTAGTTGTCGATTCCATTAACAAATAATAACAAATATAAACAAAAATCAAAATTAAATTGACGGTCTGATATAGCCAGAGAAATCCATGCCTTAGCCTAGGCGTTTTAGGGAGGAAAAGGAGGGCGGATTGGCTCCAAATTGTCAAACCCTCCTCCTTTATACTTTCAACTTTGCTGGCTGTAAGGAAGTTGGGGGAGGGTGTTAACTCCCTCCCCCGTTCTCTCTCCCTCCCCTTTCCTCCATCTCCCCCCCCCCCCCCCCCCTCTCTCTCTCTCTCTCCCTCCCCCAAACCATCTCATTTCAGACCGACACATATATAATTATGCAACACAAAATATCATTCGTAAAACACATACAACGAATTTTCAACCAGCCCAGGCAAAAGATACGATGCGGCAAAAGAGGAAAACAGCATAAATAAATAAATAAATACATAAAATACAGAGAATTATCCACACCTCGGGGCTTACACCTCGCCATTAGCAAAAATGAGAATGGGAAGAGACGATGAATATCTTACCGTAATAGGCTAAATAGATCCTTCCACGTCCTCCTAAGGGGCTCCACACGTCCTAAGATTCCGTAGCGATGACTTGGTGACGGTGCAGATGCCGCGGAAGGCCACTATCACGCCCAAAACTTGATCTTTGTTGAGAATTTCCAGCACAGACACGGGCACTTCGGTCGCCATTGGATCCCTGTTGCCAGATCTGTGTTGAACCCTCTCCCTTCCCGTCCACAGTTAAAATGATCTAATATACAAACTTAAATACATCGAATTCCTTATGGATTAGGCTTGGATAAATTCAATTATATTATATATTCACCATATTTACAATCAAATATGTTCAAATATCCCTGGAAATGCCCTAATTCGAGCAAATAGTGGGGATATACAAATATGCAACATAAGTTAAATATATTCGTCCATGCATGTTTAGGTGTCATATATACTGTAGGTATAGCCTATATGTGTATTTTACTTCCTATAAATACTATAAATGCGGCCCAGCGCACATATATTTCGTAAAACTCACAGAAATGTAATGAAACAAACAATCCTTCATATTTCACAGAATAGCCATTAAGTGACCTCAAGGAGTAATTATTTCGAAAACATAATAGGTTGGCCAATTTACTATATCCCCAATTATCACACAGCAATCCCAGTAATCAAATTAATCGAAGTATAATTGTGTTTAGAAGAACTAGAAATGAGCACTTGATTTTTAGAAATCTGAATTTTAGTTTTAGAATTCTGAATTTTGCTTCACTCAGATGCTTTGAACGAATCATGTGAACTTTGAATAAACCATGTTCCTATCTCATTCGGAAATGTTTCGTTTCATAGTGCATCGATTTTCCCAGAACTCTCGTCCACGCAAATTCCCATTAGACATCGTTCATAGATAAAAAGGACACAAAACTGGCACAATTTTTAACTTTTTATATACGGTTGGATAGATAAAAAAAATCTGCATCTTTTGGTTACCAAGAGAGTTCTGAAAGATGCCTCTAAGTGGGTGAAAATTGCGCAAACAACCCTGGAATTTACGGTATTGTTTCAACAAGGGTTTTAGCCCTACCTGGAAAGCAACCTTCAACCAAAAGTTCGAACTATTCACTCGTGATCGTCTCGGTTGTTAACGAAGCGTTCATAAATGTTTCGACGGCGGTTTATCGACATATATCGTTCAGCTTCCCTGGGTAAATCTGAGAAATGCAAGGAGATAGTAGTATTGGAACAAGTTAGTGAGTGTGTTGTGGTTGGCATCTTGGGATTTATTAACCTTCGTACGGCAATATTTGGCCTTTCTCAGCCTTGGTTTTCCTACAGAGCACTACAGGAGGTAGGCAGATCATTGTGTTCAACTTTCAGGGTGAGACAATAACTATTAATTTT
This sequence comes from Paralithodes platypus, assembly GCA_032716605.1. Lineage (NCBI taxonomy): Eukaryota > Metazoa > Arthropoda > Malacostraca > Decapoda > Lithodidae > Paralithodes > Paralithodes platypus. The sequence goes on from CM064487.1 coordinate 144,761,849, forward strand.
ATACAAGAGTAGATATTGCATACAGCCCATCCCAGCATCTCAAATATGCCGTATTTTACCCTTACATAGGCATTTTAAGCCTTGGTATCTCAGTATATATATTCTGCAAAATACATAGAAGCTTGTAGCATCCCGTTGCGGCCTAGTGCATTCATTAAGAGTAATTTTAGTAGGCATAGACTGATGGTTTCTGGATTGATCGAAAGGGTTTGAGAGGCTGAGCATTCTGGCAACACTTTATTTCATAGGGTTGGTTTGAGAGGGTGTGTGTGCGTATGTGTGTTTGAGAAAGACAGAGAGAGAGAAGGAGAGAAAGAAAGACAGAGAGAGAAGGGGGAGGTTGTCTCGTCTGGTGGTGGGAGGCAAACACGTACGAACGAATGCACAAACGGAGTAAGGAGGTTATATAAGAGGAGAGACTGCTAGGTAGATTTTACCCTATGTGAGCGTGAAGCAGGCCCTAAAACTGACGGATTCTGAGCCAATCTGGCCAGGCCGATCGGCGATCGCCTTAGTGATCTTGGCCCCAATATTTTTGTTTTCTTTTCCACTCACTAAAACATTACGCTTTCCATAATGCATTTGGGTCTGAGTACATCATTAAATTGATATCCAAAATTCGAAAATGGATATTAACCCCTTCTATACCGGTGGCGTAGTTTGCTTATATTCTAGCTATATTTAGACGATTTTGTGCAGCTTAGGAAGGATCTGAGGTAATTAAATGGATTGGATGAGATAGTTTGAAGCCTTATTATTGCTAGACGTCCTTCCTAAGCTGAATATAATCGTCTAATACTTGCCAGAATATGATGAAAAGTACGTCCCTGGTACTGAATGGGTTAATCGTGATCGTGTATTCAACCTTTAACTGCGTTGGTGGTGTTATGGTTTAGGTGCTTATGTTCTGGGTGTGGTGTCCCAAGTTCGAATCCCGGGAGGACCATATGCGTTTATTAGTTTATTCAAGTGCATTGGGGTTTGTAGTTTGATGATTAATGTTAAGAACTGGGTGTTACTTAATAATTTATAGTAATAATAGGCTATAATCGTATGATCATGTGTTATAATATAGATATAAATAACTCTGTTACTGGTACCGTACCTAAATTCTCACCTTAGTCTCACATATAAAGTTAAATCAATAATAGGCTATCATTGTATGATGATGTGTAATAGAAATATATATATACTGTATATATACCGGTATATATACGGTAGGCATATATATATATATATATATATATATATATATATATATATATATATATATATATATATATATATATATATATATATATATATATATATATATATACAGTATATATACTGTATATATACAGTATATATACTGTATCTCTTTCTAATGTGTTAGCTAAATTCTTATTGGCTTCATTGTTTTAACCTTTTTTTTCTGGCTACCATTAGACGATATTATTCAGCAATTACAGGTTTTCTATCGCTCGCCAGGAAATAATCGACACCTAAATGGCACGAAAGGTATTAACATTGACAACGAAATGGGACGAAAGGTGTTAAAATCGCCAAACTAATGGGCCGAACGTCTTTTATAATTTCAGAACTAGTGGGGCTAAACATTAGGGAGAAGGGGGTCTAGAAAAACGGTCTGCCTCCCCTTAGTAGGGTGGTTGACACAGTTTGAAGCCTTATTATAACTAGAGGTCCGTTCTAAGCTGAATAAAATCGCATAATCATTTGTCAGAATATAATGACAAGGACGTCACTGGTACTCAAGAGTTAAGCTCTTCCTTAAGCCGGTATCACACGAGCGCTTTTTCACTCGACGTTTATTCTTAACACTGTTCTGACAGCTCATAAGGTAAACATTTATTATATTTATGTTACCTAAATTTATCTACCATCAGTCTAGTTTCCGATACCATTGCAAAATATTCCAGAAATGTTGCCAGAAAATGTTTGATCATCGAATGTTGACTATAAAAACTCTCGTGTGATACCGGCTTTGATAATATTCAAGGACACTAGTGCGACTAGTGTTACTAGTGCACTAGTAAGAAGAAGAAGAATATGAGTCTTGCAGTAGTCTCTTTGAATGCTACCCCGGTTTTACCGAGGATGTATGTTGTGTTATTCCAGCTCTATTTAGACGATTTACTGCAGCTTAGCCCATTCTGTACCGGCAGGGTCTTTTAAACTTTATTCTGGCTACTATAAGACGATATTATTCAGTTTATAAAGGCCCTCCAGCAATTACTAATAGGCCATCTCATTTAACCCTTTTTACTACCACAGATCCTTCTTAAGCTGCACAGAATCGTCTAAATATACCTACAATAAACTTTTAAAAACGTCACCGGTAAAGAAGGGGTTAAGAAAAGTGAACCATCCCCCCTTAACCCCTTTAGTACCGAGTTGTCCTTGTCACTGTAATCTGGATAGTATTGGACGGTTTTATTCAGCTTAGGGAAGACGTCTAGCAATTAAAAGGCTTCAAACTATCTCAATAATATTTATCCAATTTAACTATAGGTAGCGCCAGCGAACTTGACAATAAATTTGACCCATTAACTTCTTATAACTCGAAATGAATTAAAGCAATCGAGCTGACATTTCTATTATTTGGGAAGAGTCCACCAGGAAATAGGTGTGGATATTTGCAGCCAGTTTGCTCTAGGCCCTTTTAAGTTATAAGAAGTTAAGGGGTCAAGATTATTGTCAAGTTCGTTGGCGCTACCTATAGTTAAATTGGACAATTGAGATAGTTTGAAGCTTTTTAATTGCTACACGTCTTCCCTAAGCTGAATAAAATCGTCCAATACTATCCAGATTACAGTGACAAGGACAACTTGGTACTAAAGGGGTTAAGGGTAATCTTGTAGCTGATCCTCGTGGGAAGGCCAATGTTCTTTCTCAAACCATCGTCACTAGTACTGTTGATATTAGTGATGATGGTTATAGTAATGATACTAGTAGTTGTGTTGATAGTGATGGTGATGATGGTTAGAGTGGTAGTGATAGTAGAGGTGAGGATGGTTGTAGTGGTGATGGTGGTGAGGATGGTTGTAGTAGTGGTGATAATAGGAGAGTGGTGTTAGTAGCAGTGGTGAAAGTGGTATAGAAATGGTAGAAATATTAGCTCGATTACTCTTGTCGTTTTGGAGTTACAGAGGTTAGAGGTCATGATTTCTCGCCTACTTACAGCGAATAAACTATACCACCAACGAACTTGACAATAATCTTGACCCCTTAACTTCTTATAACTCAACATTAATGAAAGCAATCGAGCTAACATTTCTGTTATTTGGGAAGAGCCCACCAGGAAATAGGTGTGGATATTTAAAGCCAGTTTGCTCTAGGCCCTTTTGAGTTTTAAAAGTTATGGGGTCAAAATTACTGTCAAGTTCGTTGGTGTTATAGTCTATTCGCTGTAAGTAGGCGAGAAATCATGACATCTAACCTCTGTAACTCCAAAACGACAAGAGTAATCGAGCTAATATTTCTACCATTTGGGAAGAGTCAGTCAAGGAATAAATGTGGAAATGTACAGCCCATTTGCTCTAGCCCTTTTGGAGTTACAGAGGATAGAGGTCATGATTTTTGAGTTACAGAGGATAGAGGTCATGATTTTTGAGTTACAGAGGATAGAGGTCATGATTTCTCGCCTACTTACAGCGAATAGACTATACCTATAGTGCAACATTTTAGCTCCTTCTGTACCGGCGATGTCTGTTATATTTTATTATGGTTATATTTAGACGATTTTATGCAGCTTAGGAAGGATCTGTGGTGCTTAAAAGGCGTAACAAATATAGTCTGTAGTTTCTTAAATTCTACATGTCCGTCCTTAGGGTTTAAAATAGTACATTATCAATAGTTATTTTCTTATGCATATTTTAAGAAACACAGGAGCTCACTGGCTGTAACACACGTACGAACACACAGCCAGGCGGGGAGAGGGTCCCTTTAGAAGAAAGTGACTGGGAACTGGGCTAACTTATATGATCAATATCTTAGCTATATGTAGAGATAGATCGATTATAAAGCCAGATTTGGACTCAGCGACGAAAACGGCCCCAGAAAAGTATGTTTACACGTCTCTAGGCGATAATTGACAAAATCATAAAATTCGAGGAAAAGGATTCTTGGCCCCCAGCTCAGCCTAGTTAGGTTAGGTTACGTTCGGATAGGTCCGGTTTGGTCCAGACTTGTTGGGATGGGTTCAGGATGGTCTCAATAGCAATACTTAGGTTTTATAATGGATAATTATTTTCGGTTATTTGTTTATGAATATTTTACTAAATATGTTAATTAATTGCTCTAATTAGCTCAGAATGTTGTGTTAAAGTGTGTATCAGATTTGTTTTATCATTATATATTATATGTAAACGATACATTAAATTATATGCTAAATTAGAGTAGACAAACAGGAAAATTTTGAATATTTGTTTTTATGAAGTAACTACTGTACATATTTCTACATCTTACAGTAATCTTCTTTAATATTATTAATATAATTAATATTATTAAGGATGTAGCCTTATTTGAGATAGTCTTGACCCTTTGAAATTCCCAGAGATCCTTTTTAAGCTGTCTAAATTCGTCTAAGGATGTAGCCTAGCCTTATTTTAGATAGTCTTTACCCTTTGAAATTCCCAGAGATCCTTCCTAAGCTGTTTAAAATCGTCTAAGGATGTAGCCTTATTTGAGAATAATTGAGATACCCGTAGTCTTTACCTTTTGAAATTCCCAGATATCCTTCCTAAGCTGTATAAAATCGTGGAGATAGTCTTTAGCCTTTTGAAATTCCTAGAGATCCTTCCTAAGCTGTACAAAATCGTCTAAAGATGTAGCCTTATTTGAGATATATAGTCTTAACTCTTAAATTCCCTAAGATCTTTCCTAAGCTGTTTAAAATCATCTAATGATATAACCTTATTTGAGATGCGTCCTTGTATCGAGTATTGTTCACATGTGTGGGGAGGATCCTCTCACACCGCACTCCTAGACAAAGTAGAAAAGAAAGCCTTCCGTCTCATTAACTCACGTCCACTCACCATTTCTCTGCAGTCTCTCTCTCTTCGCCACAATGTTGCATCTCTATCGCTATTACAATAATCAGTGTTCCTCAGAGCTCTCTCAGTGTATACTACCCCCTCTTCGTAGATCACGTAGCACCCGTCTTGCAACACAATCCCACCCCTACTCTGTGCAACTCTCCAACGCAAGAGTGAAATTTTTTTTCTGTCTTTCTTCTATTCTCTATTCAACACCTTGGACCCAGATTCACTAACGGTCGTACGATCCGAAAACTCCCTTACCGTTCCCTTACGTCTCAACGCTGGTATTCACGAAGCGTCGTAGCGGCCATCTTTGATCGTAGGAAGCCCCTAAAATCCCCTTTCGCAAAGGGTGGTCCAGACCACCCTTACATGAATTTGACCCGGATATAGGTACACAAATATCGATAACACAACCCGCGACCATAACAAATTCGTCTGCAGTATAGCTCTTTATGACACACTAAGTCATTATTGAGGCAATAATAGCGCAATATGATTGTTAACTTGTGTTTACAACACCATTAATGCATTTAATACAAAGTATGAATACATATTTTGTATCCTTAATGTGTTATGACAGGCCGAATTAAGCTATGAATAGCCTACATATGCCAGCCTAGACCTAGTCAAGGTTAATTGATGCACAATGCATGTGCTGCGACAACACGTAGCCTACCATTAGTAGATTTTAATCCTCATTTATTGCGGAAATGTTTTATTCCAACTCCCCACCACCTCTGAGTTAGATTAGGGTAGCCTATTCCTCAACAAATTTGAAAGTATCACAGGAACAAAATGATGAAAAGAATTACCCTAGGCCTAGCCTAAAAAATGAATAAATAATAAACGCTGTGTGAATAATTTTGTTTAGCCTACCCTAGGCTATAACCTAGGTTTATTTTGAAAAGTTAGGGCTATTTAGGCTAGACAAGTTAGGCCTATGTATGGTATTTTGGTTAGGCTAGCAATGCCTAGCTGGGTTTGATTAGGGTAGCCTATTTCCTCAACAAATTTGAAATTATCACAGGAAAAACATTATGAAAAGAATTACCCTAGGCATAGTCTAAACAACAAATAATAGGCTAGCCTGTATGGTGTTGTAAATATTTTTGTTTAGCCTAGCCTAGGATATAACCTACGTTTATTTTGAAAAAGTTAGGGCTATTTAGGCTAGAAAAGTTAGGCCTACGTATGGTATTTTGGTTAGGCTAGCAATGCCTAGCTTGGTGTAGCCTAAGCATGGTAAAGTAGAAGCCTAGCAGGTTAAGATGGTGGTTGCAGGCGTACCGTCCTCATTGTTAACTAGCTGTTATTAGTCCCATGCTGGTAATATATTTGATGATGGCAATAAGTCATGGGAGGTGAGGGGGACAAAACCCCCCTCAACCTATCATTATTTCCCATGGCCAACTGTTGGATAATAGATTGAGGAGGCCTATGCTAGGCCTATTTTGAAAAGGTAGATAGGCCTTGAGGTGTTGTGAATAAACAAAAAATACCCTAGGCCTATTTTGAAATATTAGGCCTAGGCTAAGTCTGGCATTTTGGCTTGGCTAGAACTGCCTGTGTAGGCATAGACATAGTAAAGTCTGGCATTTTGGTTTGGCTCGCCCTGTCTAGGTGTAGACATGGTAAAGTAGAACAATATACTGTGGTTAAGGTATAAATAATACACTCCCAACTAGCCTAACATATGATTATCAATGATCAATCCGTCGAAAATCCTTTAACTTGGGCCACTAACAGACTTCCCTGTAGCCTAGCTAGGCTAATTTCTTATCATCAATTCACAAGATACTCTATTCTTCTTCCTGCTGGCTGTGGTGGATCGAATTAGCCATGCTAAACAATGACAAGCTCATAAATTAAAGTATATTAGGTTCTTCTTGGCGCTTCGGTCATATGGGTGACATATTGTTTATTTACAAAGGCCAAGCGCCTGATTGGTCAAGAGAAGCCTCGGTGAAAATAACCGAAAGGGAGCCGTAAGGGAGCTCAACGATGCGTTCGTAAATACACCTTCCGCACTCCCTTAGGAACGATCGTAGGTTGCTGTACGACATCGCACGCTACGACCGTTAGTGAATCTGGGTCAGGGGATCTCTGGAAATCTCTCCCAGACTCAGTCTTTCCCTCTTACTATAACTTAAATTGCTTCAAACTCTGTGTGTCCAGGCATTTTGGCTCGAACGTCCCTTGATTTTTCCCTGTCACTCTTTCAACTCTGGGGGAGTCACTCGCTACAGGCAGTTCTGCCTTTTGTCTCCCTCACTCACATAGAACAAAAAATATGGTAGCTAAAAGGATTAATTGAGATAGTCTATAACCTTTTAACAGGTAGACATCCTTCCTAAGCTGAATAAAACTGTAATAGTTGCGAGAATATAATGAAAAGGACGTCACCGGTACTGTAGGGGTTAAGGGGGTAGTGCTTGGTTTTTGGGGCTATATATTTATTGATTTATTTATTTTTAAGTTTCCTCGCTAGACCTCCATCAAGCTTAACCCTCTCCGACATATGACGCGATTTTGAGCCTATTAGGGATACTTTAAAGCCTTTGTTACAATCAGGGGTATTTAGAAACCTTTAGTTTAGTTACTTCAACCTCTGCAGTTGTCTTTGAGTTAGCTGTGGGCAGAAAACTAATTTTGGAGAGGTACCGGTATTTATAAGAGTGAGAGAACTCTATTTCTTTTTGCTAATCTGGCAACCTCTGCGTCATATGAGTCTGAAAGGGTTAATCAAATACCCCCTAGATCCCCTTTCAAGATAAATTTGGAAATTTTTCGGTAGAAATATGTCACGGCCGAAGGTCGATTCCTTCTGATATTACAGGCTCGCTTTCGCTCGCCAGGAAAAAATCGACACCTATATGGCACGAAAGGTCTAAATATTGACAAAGAAATGGGGGCGAAAGGTCTCAAAATCACCAAACTAATGGAAAGAACGTCTTAAAACCTCAAACCTAATATGCTAAACATGAGGGAGAAGGGAGTCCATAAAAAGTGAGTACCGGTACTACCCCCTTAAGAAGGACCTGTGGTAGTAAAAGCGGTGGAGTGAGATAGTTCAAAGCCTGTTAAGGGGGGGGGGGTCACCTGTTTTTGTTCTGTCCTTTTCTATCTTTTCTATCTTTCTCTGGCTTGTATCCATTTGGCCCCATTCAGCCTACTGTCTTAAGATGTTTATCCCCATCCAGGTGTCAATTTTTTTACTGGTGAGCGGTAGCGAGCCAGCATATTTTTTATTTTTGTTTGACAGCAGGCTAAATTTGTACATTTTTCGATAGCAAAATTTCTCCGGCGAAGCCGGATGTCTTCTTATAATGCTGGCTCGCTATCGCTCGCCAGGAAGAAATCGACACCTAGATGGGGATAAACGTCTTAAAATAGTTGGCTGAATGGGGCCGAATGGATACAAACCAGAGAAAGAGAGAAAAGGACAGAAATAACAAAAAGCAGGGACGTCCTTAATCCATACAGTACCATGGCAGGGACGTCCTTTATCCATACAGTACCATGGCAGGGACGTCCTTAATCCATACAGTACCATGGCAGGGACGTCCTTAATCCATACAGTACCATGGCAGGGACGTCCTTAATCCATACAGTACCATGGCAGGGACGTCCTTAATCCATACAGTACCATGGCAGGGACGTCCTTAATCCATACAGTACCATGGCAGGGACGTCCTTAATCCATACAGTACCATGGCAGGGACGTCCTTAATCCATACAGTACCATGGCAGGGACGTCCTTAACCCATACAGTACCATGGCAGGGACGTCCTTAATCCATACAGTACCATGGCAGGGACGTCCTTAATCCATACAGTACCATGGCAGGGACGTCCTTAATCCATACAGTACCATGGCAGGGTCGTCCTTAATCCATACAGTACCATGGCAGGGACGTCCTTAACCCATACAGTACCATGGCAGGGACGTCCTTAATCCATACAGTACCATGGCAGGGACGTCCTTAATCCATACAGTACCATGGCAGGGACGTCCTTAATCCATACAGTACCATGGCAGGTGACCCCCCTTAATCCATACAGTACCATGGCAGGTGACCCCCCTTAATCCATACAGTACCATGGCAGGGACGTCCTTAATCCATACAATACCATGGCAGGTGACCCCCCTTAATCCATACAGTACCATGGCAGGTGACCCCCCTTAATCCATACAGTACCATGGCATGGACGTCCTTAATCCATACAGTACCATGGCAGGGACGTCCTTAATCCATACAGTACCATGGCAGGGACGTCCTTAATCCATACAGTACCATGGCAGGTGACCCCCCTTAATCCATACAGTACCATGGCAGGGACGTCCTTAATACATACAATACCATGGCAGGGACGTCCTTAATCCATACAGTACCATGGCATGGACGTCCTTAATCCATACAGTACCATGGCAGGGACGTCCTTAATCCATACAGTACCATGGCAGGGACGTCCTTAATCCATACAGTACCATGGCAGGTGACCCCCCTTAATCCATACAGTACCATGGCAGGGACGTCCTTAATCCATACAGTACCATGGCAGGTGACCCCCCTTAATCCATACAGTACCATGGCAGGTGACCCCCCTTAATCCATACAGTACCATGGCAGGGACGTCCTTAATCCATACAATACCATGGCAGGTGACCCCCCTTAATCCATACAGTACCATGGCAGGTGACCCCCCTTAATCCATACAGTACCATGGCAGGGACGTCCTTAATCCATACAATACCATGGCAGGTGACCCCCCTTAATCCATACAGTACCATGGCAGGTGACCCCCCTTAATCCATACAGTACCATGGCAGGGACGTCCTTAATCCATACAATACCATGGCAGGGACGTCCTTAATCCATACAGTACCATGGCAGGTGACCCCCCTTAATCCATACAGTACCATGGCAGGGACGTCCTTAATCCATACAATACCATGGCAGGGACGTCCTTAATCCATACAGTACCATGGCAGGTGACCCCCCTTAATCCATACAGTACCATGGCAGGGACGTCCTTAATCCATACAATACCATGGCAGGGACGTCCTTAATCCATACAGTACCATGGCAGGTGACCCCCCTTAATCCATACAGTACCATGGCAGGGACGTCCTTAATCCATACAGTACCATGGCAGGGACGTCCTTAATCCATACAATACCATGGCAGGTGACCCCCCTTAATCCATACAGTACCATGGCAGGTGACCCCCCTTAATCCATACAGTACCATGGCAGGTGACCCCCCTTAATCCATACAGTACCATGGCAGGTGTACCCCCTCAATCCATACAGTACCATGGCAGGTGACCCCCCTTAATCCATACAGTACCATGGCAGGTGACCCCCCTTAATCCATACAGTACCATGGCAGGGACGTCCTTAATCCATACAATACCATGGCAGGGACGTCCTTAATCCATACAGTACCATGGCAGGTGACCCCCCTTAATCCATACAGTACCATGGCAGGGACGTCCTTAATCCATACAATACCATGGCAGGGACGTCCTTAATCCATACAGTACCATGGCAGGTGACCCCCCTTAATCCATACAGTACCATGGCAGGGACGTCCTTAATCCATACAATACCATGGCAGGGACGTCCTTAATCCATACAGTACCATGGCAGGTGACCCCCCTTAATCCATACAGTACCATGGCAGGGACGTCCTTAATCCATACAGTACCATGGCAGGGACGTCCTTAATCCATACAATACCATGGCAGGTGACCCCCCTTAATCCATACAGTACCATGGCAGGTGACCCCCCTTAATCCATACAGTACCATGGCAGGGACGTCCTTAATCCATACAATACCATGGCAGGGACGTCCTTAATCCATACAGTACCATGGCAGGTGACCCCCCTTAATCCATACAGTACCATGGCAGGGACGTCCTTAATCCATACAATACCATGGCAGGGACGTCCTTAATCCATAAAGTACCATGGCAGGTGACCCCCCTTAATCCATACAGTACCATGGCAGGGACGTCCTTAATCCATACAATACCATGGCAGGGACGTCCTTAATCCATACAGTACCATGGCAGGTGACCCCCCTTAATCCATACAGTACCATGGCAGGGACGTCCTTAATCCATACAGTACCATGGCAGGGACGTCCTTAATCCATACAATACCATGGCAGGTGACCCCCCTTAATCCATACAGTACCATGGCAGGTGACCCCCCTTAATCCATACAGTACCATGGCAGGGACGTCCTTAATCCATACAATACCATGGCAGGTGACCCCCCTTAATCCATACAGTACCATGGCAGGTGACCCCCCTTAATCCATACAGTACCATGGCAGGTGACCCCCCTTAATCCATACAGTACCATGGCAGGGACGTCCTTAATCCATACAATACCATGGCAGGTGACCCCTCTTAATCCATACAGTACCATGGCAGGTGACCCCCCTTAATCCATACAGTACCATGGCAGGTGACCCCCCTTAATCCATACAGTACCATGGCAGGTGACCCCCCTTAATCCATACAGTACCATGGCAGGTGACCCCCCTTAATCCATACAGTACCATGGCAGGGACGTCCTTAATCCATACAATACCATGGCAGGTGACCCCCCTTAATCCATACAGTACCATGGCAGGTGACCCCCCTTAATCCATACAGTACCATGGCAGGTGACCCCCCTTAATCCATACAGTACCATGGCAGGTGACCCCCCTTAATCCATACAGTACCATGGCAGGTGACCCCCCTTAATCCATACAGTACCATGGCAGGTGACCCCCCTTAATCCATACAGTACCATGGCAGGTGACCCCCCTTAATCCATACAGTACCATGGCAGGGACGTCCTTAATCCATACAGTACCATGGCAGGGACGTCCTTAATCCATACAGTACCATGGCAGGGACGTCCTTAATCCATACAATACCATGGCAGGTGACCCCCCTTAATCCATACAGTACCATGGCAGGTGACCCCCCTTAATCCATACAGTACCATGGCAGGGACGTCCTTAATCCATACAATACCATGGCAGGGACGTCCTTAATCCATACAGTACCATGGCAGGGACGTCCTTAATCCATACAATACCATGGCAGGTGACCCCCCTTAATCCATACAGTACCATGGCAGGTGACCCCCCTTAATCCATACAGTACCATGGCAGGGACGTCCTTAATCCATACAATACCATGGCAGGGACGTCCTTAATCCATACAGTACCATGGCAGGTGACCCCCCTTAATCCATACAGTACCATGGCAGGGACGTCCTTAATCCATACAGTACCATGGCAGGGACGTCCTTAATCCATACAGTACCATGGCAGGGACGTCCTTAATCCATACAATACCATGGCAGGTGACCCCCCTTAATCCATACAGTACCATGGCAGGTGACCCCCCTTAATCCATACAGTACCATGGCAGGTGACCCCCCTTAATCCATACAGTACCATGGCAGGTGACCCCCCTTAATCCATACAGTACCATGGCAGGTGACCCCCCTTAATCCATACAGTACCATGGCAGGGACGTCCTTAATCCATACAATACCATGGCAGGGACGTCCTTAATCCATACAGTACCATGGCAGGGACGTCCTTAATCCATACAATACCATGGCAGGTGACCCCCCTTAATCCATACAGTACCATGGCAGGTGACCCCCCTTAATCCATACAGTACCATGGCAGGTGACCCCCCTTAATCCATACAGTACCAGGGCAGGGACGTCCTTTTTCATCACATTCTGGCGACTTTTAGACGATTGTATTCAGCTTGAGAAGGACCTCTAGCAAATGACAAAGCTTCAAACTATCTCAGGCAACCCTTTCAACCACCACAGATCCTTCTCAAGCTGCATAATATAGTATAAATACGGTTAGAATAAAATATAACGCACGTCGCTCGCTGGTATTCAAAGGGTTAATTGCCGGTACCGTAGCCTAGTACTTGGTTTTATATTTATTTATTGGTCTATATATTTATTTATTTATTTATGAGCTTCCTCGCTAGACTTCCATCAAGCTTAAAGAAACACCCCCTAGACCCCCCTTCAAGATAGATAAATTTGTAAATTTTTCGGTAGAATTTTTTTCAGGCCGAAGGCCTGTTACTCTTAAAATTACAGGCTCGCTATCGCTCGCCAGGAAAAAATCGACACCTAAATGGCACAAAAGGTCTTAAAATTGACAACGAAATGGGGCGAAAAGTATTCAAATCGCCAAACTAATGGGCCGAAGGGCGGTGCGCTCCTCGGTGCCTGCCACTAGCAAGAGTGGCGAACTCCACATAGGTGAACGTCATAAAATCTGAAAACTAATATGCTAAACATGAGGGAGAAGGGTGTCCAGCAAAAGAGACTACCTCCCCCTTAAACTGAATACAATGGTGTAATAGTAGGTTGAATTGGATTTGACTTATATATAAATTACCTATAACCGTATTTTAGCTGGTAATTGTGATAAATATTGATGGCTACGGCTTCAACTTCCTTATAGACCAAAACTTCCAAGTGGTCAATTGATGGAGGTCTTTTTTTAACTGAATACAATCGTGTAATAGTAACCATAATATAGTTACAAGGACGGCACCGGTACTGAAAAGGTTAAGACATTTAAAGGAGCCCACCTCGTTTGATTTATCTCTCTCTCTCTCTCTCTCTCTCTGGGTTGTATCCATTCGGCCCCATTCAGCCTACTGTTTTAAAACGTTTATCCCAATACAGGTGTCGATTTTTTTTCCTGGCGAGAGGTAGTAAGCAAGCATATTTTTTAAACCGTTTTTAAAAGCAGGCCTAATTTGTAAATTTTTCGATAGAAAAATGTCTCCGGCGAAACCAGAATTCTCCATACAATGCTGGCTCGCGGTCGCTCGCCAGTAAGAAATCGACACCTGGATGGGAATAAACGTCTTAAAACAGTAGGCTGAATGGGGCCGAATGGATACAAGCCAGAGAAAGAGAGAAAAGGAGATAAAATAAGCAGGAGACCCCCTTAAAGCTATAGAGGATCACCAGACACATCCTTCTTAATCCTTATCCTGATTCTGTACCCAACCCTTAATCACCGTCAGTATTTTTGTACCTACGTTTATGAAGGATACAAAAAACCAGGTTGCCTGTAACAAGTGTCTCCCACAAAGTCAAAAGAGTGACAGAGCCAAATTCAAGGGACGTTGGGGTCAAAATAAATAACACTCCGTTATTAACATTAATCATCAATTACAACCCACAATGCACTTGAATAAATTAATGAAAGCATATAGTCCTCCCGGGATTCGAACTCGGAACACCACACCCAGAACATAAGCATCTAAATTCTAAACCATTACACTGACGACGTATACAGACTAAACACACATAACAAAGCCACTCCAACAGCTTCCTCTTTCTCCAACACCCCTTCTCCCCTCTCTACACGCTTCAGAAAAATAGGAAAAGTAGAATGTAAGTACGAGGTGCCGTTGTAAAGGCTTATCCCTCAATACTTCATCTGATCTGATCTGACCACCAACACAGTATACCTTATAATCTACCTCCAGGACTCAAAGGATTACATAATTTACATTCGATCTCAATTTACCCTCTAAATAAAGCAGGTCCTTCTTTAGGGGGTAGTACTCGCTTTTTATGGACCCCCTTCTCCCTCATGATTAGCATATTAGTTATGAGGTTATAAGACGTTCGTTCCGTTAGTTTGGCGATTTTGCGACATTTTCGCCTCATTTTGTATTCAATATTAGGTTAAGACCTTTCGTGCCCTTTAGGTGTAATTTTTTTCCTGGCGAGCGATAGCTAGCCTCTAATTTTAGAAGTAATCGGCCTTCGGCCGGGACAAATATTTTTCTGCCGAAAAATATACAAATTTATCTTGAAAGAGGGTCTAAGGAGTGTTTTTCTAAGCTTGATGGAGGGCTAGCGAGGAAACTCAAAAATAATTAAATATATAAATATATAGCCTAGCCCAAAACCAAGTACTACCCCCTTAAACTGCACACTATCGTTTAATTTTAGCCAGTGACAGGTAACAAGGTGCCATAGTGCTTCTACCTCTAGGACTCAAAGGGGTAAATACGATCATCATTGCTTGGTGGCTGGTCTATACTGTACACTATATTGCTTGGTGGTTGGTCTATACTGTACACTATATTGCTTGGTGGTTGGTCTATACTGTACACTATATTGCTTGGTGGCTGGTGTATACTGTACAGTATATTGCTTGGTGGCTGGTGTATACTGTACACTATATTGCTTGGTGGCTGGTGTATACTGTACAGTATATTGCTTGGTGGCTGGTGTATACTGTACACTATATTGCTTGGTGGCTGGTCTATACTGTACAGTATATTGCTTGGTGGCTGGTCTATACTGTACAGTATATTGCTTGGTGGCTGGTGTATACTGTACACTATATTGCTTGGTGGCTGGTCTATACTGTACACTATATTGCTTGGTGGCTGGTGTATACTGTACACTATATTGCTTGGTGGCTGGTCTATACTGTACAGTATATTGCTTGGTGGCTGGTGTATACTGTACACTATATTGCTTGGTGGCTGGTCTATACTGTACACTATATTGCTTGGTGGCTGGTCTATACTGTACAGTATATTGCTTGGTGGCTGGTGTATACTGTACACTATATTGCTTGGTGGCTGGTGTATACTGTACAGTATATTGCTTGGTGGCTGGTGTATACTGTACACTATATTGCTTGGTGGCTGGTCTATACTGTACAGTATATTGCTTGGTGGCTGGTGTATACTGTACACTATATTGCTTGGTGGCTGGTCTATACTGTACAGTATATTGCTTGGTGGCTGGTCTATACTGTACACTATATTGCTTGGTGGCTGGTGTATACTGTACACTATATTGCTTGGTGGCTGGTCTATACTGTACAGTATATTGCTTGGTGGCTGGTGTATACTGTACACTATATTGCTTGGTGGCTGGTCTATACTGTACACTATATTGCTTGGTGGCTGGTCTATACTGTACAGTATATTGCTTGGTGGCTGGTGTATACTGTACACTATATTGCTTGGTGGCTGGTGTATACTGTACAGTATATTGCTTGGTGGCTGGTGTATACTGTACACTATATTGCTTGGTGGCTGGTCTATACTGTACAGTATATTGCTTGGTGGCTGGTGTATACTGTACAGTATATTGCTTGGTGGCTGGTGTATACTGTACACTATATTGCTTGGTGGCTGGTGTATACTGTACACTATATTGCTTGGTGGCTGGTCTATACTGTACAGTATATTGCTTGGTGGCTGGTGTATACTGTACAGTATATTGCTTGGTGGCTGGTGTATACTGTACAGTATATTGATTTATTAATTCTATGTTTTAGTTTCCTCGCTAGACCTTCATCAAGCTTAATAAAACACCCCCTAGACCCCCTTTCAAGATAAATTTGTAAATTTTTCGGTAGAAAATTTCACGGCCGAAGGCCGGTTCCTTCTGAAATTACAGGCTCGCTATTGCTTGCCAGGAAAAAATCGACACCTAAATGGTACGAAAGGTCTAAATATTGACAAAGAAATGGGGTAAAGGTCTCAAGATCGCCAAACTAATGGAAAGTACGTCTTAAGACCTCAAAACTAATATGCTAAACATGAGGGAGAAGGGGGTCCATAAGAAGCGAGTACTACCCCCTTAAAAAGGCGCCATAGTGCTTCTCTACCTTATAATCTTCCTCTAGGACTCAAAGGGGTAAATACGATCTCACTAAGGGGATAGTGCTTGGTGGCTGGTCTACAGTGATTATATTGATTTATTAATATTCATGTTTTAGTTTCTTCGCTAGACCTCCATCAAGCTTACAATATAAAACACCCCTTAGAACCGCTTTCAAGATAAATTTTTACATTTTTCGGTAGAAAAATTACAGGCTCGCCAAGAAAAAATGTACACCTACTGTACATGGCATGAATGGTCTTAATATTGACAAAGAAATGAGGCGAAAGGTCTCAAAATCGCCAAACTAACGGAACGAACGTCTTTAAACCTCAAAACTAATATGCTAAACATGAGGGAGAAAGGGGTCCAGCAAAAGCGACTACCTCCCCCTTAAACCCACTGAACAACACAGGTCCTTCTTAAGCTGCATAAAATCGTTTACTGTGCTGCTATACCCAGACCTCAATCTCTTATAACTTAAAAACGATTAGAGTAATCGAGCTAATATTTCTACCATTTGGGAAGAGTCAGCCAGGTAATAGGTGTGGAAATGTACAGCCCATTTGTATTAGTTCTTTTTAAATTACAGAGGTTAGGGGATATGATTTCTGGTTTAAAGTTAATATTTCTGCCATTTGGGAAGAGTCAGCCAGGTAATAGGTGTGAAAATGTACAGCTCATGTGTACTTGTACTAGTCCTTTTTGAGTTACAGCTAATATTTCTACCATTTGGGAAGAGTCAGCCAGGGAATAGGTGTGGAAATGTACAGCTCATGTGTACTCGTACTAGTCCTTTTTGAGTTACAGCTAGTATTTCTACCATTTGGGAAGAGTCAGCCAGGGAATAGGTGTGGAAATGTACAGCCCATTTGTATTATTTCTTTTTGAGATAGAGGTTAGGGGTTATGATTTCTGGTTTACAGCTAATATTTCTACCATTTGGGAAGAGTCAGCCAGGGAATAGGTGTGAAAATGTACAACCCATTTGTTCTAGCCTTTTCTAAGTTACAGAGGTTAAGGGATATGATTTCTGGTTTAAAGCTAATATTTCTACCATTTGGGAAGAGTCAGCCAGGGAATGGGTGTGAAAATGTACAGCCCATTTGTTCTAGTCCTTGTTGAGTTACAGAGGTTAGAGGTTATGAGTTGTGGTTTAAAGCTAATATTTCTACCATTTGGGAAGAGTCAGCCAGGGAATAACCTGTGTACATAATTACAGCCCGTTTGTACCCGTCCTTTTTGAGTTACAGAGGATAGGGGTTATGACTTCTGGCCTACCTATTTGGAACAGGGTACAGTAATATTTCTGGCCTACCTATTTGGAACAGGGTACAGTAATATTTCTGGCCTACCTATTTGGAACAGGGTACAGTAATATTTCTGGAGTATTTTACACTGGTATCGGAAACTAGACTCATTATAGATTAACCCTTTCAGTACCGATGACGTCTTTTGTAAATGATTTCAGCTACACTTAGACGTTTTTGTAAAGCTTAAGAAGGATATATATGGTACCGTAGCTAGACGGTTTAATTGAGATAGTCTGTATATAGCCTTTTAAGGGGTAGTGCTTGGTATTTAGTCTATATATTAATTTATTGATTTAGTTTTTAGTTTCCTCGCTAGACCTCCATCAAGCTTAGAAAAACACCCCGTAGACCCCCTTTCAAGATAAATTTGTGTATTTTTCGGTAGAAAAATGTCCCGGCGGCCGAAGGATGGTTCCTTCTAAAATTAGAGGCTCGCTTTCGCTCGCCAAGAAAAAATCGACACCTAAAGGGCACGAAAGGTCGTAATATTGACAACAAAATGAGGTGAAAGGTCTCAAAATCGCCGAACTAACGAAACGAACGTCTTAAAACCTAAACACTAATATGCTAAACATGAGGGAGAAGGGGGTCCAGAAAAAGCGAGTACTACCCCCTTAATGGGTAGGTTATGATTGCTGGCCTCCCCATACTGAATGAACTGTAGTACCGGTACATCGATAAGGTTGTGGTGGTCTTGGGGGAGCGATAGGCACAGCACAGATCATTAAAACACAAATCTAGACCCCCTTCTCCCTCATGTTTAACACCAGATTTGAAGAAGTTCACCCCATTAGTTTGGCCCATTTTCTTCGTCAATTTTAAAACTATCTTGCCATTTAGGTGTCGATTTATTCATGGCGAACGAGAGCGAGCCTGCAATTTAGGGGGAATCGGCCTTTGACCGGTACATTTTGCTACCGCAAAATGTACAAATTTATCTCGAAGGGCGGTCTTTATGGTAATTTGTGTATTTTGTAAACTTAATGGAGGTCTAGGGAGCAAAGTAAATACCTCCCATTAATTTTTGTTTACCCCTTCAGCTTTCGAGGACGCATTTTAACTTTGTTCTGGGTAACATTTCCGTTTATTCTATATACAAACTATTTTTTTTTAAGGGGGTAGTGCTTGGTTTTTGGTCTATATATTTATTAATTTATTTATGTTTGAGTGTCCTCGCTAGACCTCCATCAAGCTTAGAGAAACACCCCCTAGACCCCCTTTCATTTTTCGGTAGAAAAATGTGATATTCAGTTTTAGAAAGCCCTGAGGGAATTATGGGGGTAAACATTATTCTGTCTCATCTAACCCTCTAATTCCCATAATTCCTTCTTAATCTGAAAACATCGTCTACCAATAGCCAGCTTAAACGGAAGAATAGCCTCTTCGTATCTGGAAACGGTTAAGGGGGTAGTACTCGCTTTTTCTGGACCCCTTCTCTCTCATGTTTAGCGTATTATTTTTGAGGTTTTAAGACGTTCGTTCCGTTAGCTTGGCGATTTTGAGACATTTCGCCTCATTGTTTTGTCAATATTGAGACCTTTCGTTCCGTTTAGATGTCGATTTTTGTCCTGGCAAGCGACAGCGAGCCTTTAATTTTAGAAGGAAACGGCCTATGGCCGGGACATTTTCTACCGAAAAAATGTAAAGATTTATCTTGAAAGGGGGTCTAGGGGGTGTTTTTCTATGCTGAAAAGGTTAACCCCTTGAGGATTATGGCGCGTTTTGACTTTATTCTGGCTACTATTAGACGATTTTATTCAGCTAAGGAAGAACTTGTGAGAGCTAACGAGTTATACTAAAACAAAAAAAAATTTGTTACTTGGCGGATATTTTACTCCCTTCGCAGATCATTTCTCGAAAATTAATGGAAAAATATGTAACTATAGTGTAGCCTATACTACAGTATGTCTCTGCATCATATTATTGCCAAATTTTCGTAATTAGCATAATATTTGGTTATGATAACGTTATAATGGCTGAGTAATTAAGATGAGAACAAGCTAGTTCCTCGCCAGCTTAAAACAAAACAGGCTATATTTGAGATAGTAATTCCTACACCTTCGAGTACTAGAGATTCTTCCTAATTTGCATAAAATCGTCTAATAATAGCCAGATAATAGAAGGGAAAAGTGTCCTCCATTACTCAAAGAGTTACGTTGTGCAAACTTAGTGTAAGTGTGTGTGTGTGTATATATATATATGTATGTGAATGATGCACATGGGAGTGTTGTAGGCAACGAGTGGTCAATAAATAATATAGTTGATGTTTAAAACAAATTTTCTTTATCAAGCTAAATCACAGAAAACCATTATATCCGGGGTGACTAAAATATATTGCATAGCTTTTATGCGTTACCTCAACCTTCAATTTATCTATCTTTTCTTTATATTATTAAGACATACATTAGTTAAATAAACATAAATTACAATTATTTAAGTATTTTTTCACGAATAACCAAGTAAAGAAAGAGGTATTAAATATGTATTCATAACTAGAACAGATATAGGCCTACTACAAATTCTCACTAACTCTCGTTCTAGTTTGTCTTGCGGTGGTAGCGATCAATCACGTTTGGTAAGTGCGCGTTGTAAGCATTCCTAAACTGTGTTAATTAATAGTTCTAATGCGTTATTACTGTTGATACATTCAAATAGTATGAACTTCCTCCGAAAATCTAGCATTATTTCCGATAACATAACATTGTACCATCGCAAAACAGCGATTTCTCTATCCGATAGCGAAAAAGTGAATTCTAAAAGTCACATGGGGACAGTACGGAAAGTCCTCTTCGCATTGCTTGGCCTCATGGCTTTTGTATTGTGGGTTGTAGATCTTGCTGGCAGTATCTACCTGCAGGTATCCTATATTTTGTCCACGAGGTACCGGTACCCGAGGACATCACCAGGGGACTTGCTATGGCGTTCCCGTTGAGAAAATCCTGGGTGTTAACATTGGCTCTGCCGAATTCGAAAAATTCATCGGTTCTGTTTTTACCATGGTCAAACGTCTCTCTGGAAGTTATATGATATGCCGAGCTTTGATAACATCTTGACTAAGTATACTGGCATCGAGAGTCTCCCAGATTTGAAATATGCAATAAACACCGGGATTATTCTCCTATTTATGACGCAGGGTTTGGTTTTTGTTACGGGAATTACTTTGTGTGCCTTTAAAACCCTTTCATATCGTGTTCCAATGATTTTCATCTGTCTATATATATATATACATTCCCTATATATACCGTTGGAATTCAAACGAATCCAAATAAAAATGGTGTAATAACGTTAATTCACCGATAGACTTTAGCCTAGGAAAGAATGTATGGAATAAACTCAACTGTTTTCCCAAGAACACTAAATACCCCTGGATCCATTAGTGACAGCAGCATTAAGGTGGCCCACCTCGTTATATTTATTTTTGTTTTCTCTCTCTCTCTCTGGGTTGTATCCATTCGGCCCCATTCAGCCTACGGTTTTAAGACGTTTATCTCCATCCAGGTGTCGATCTTTTTCCTGGCGAGCGGTAGCTAGCCAGCAAATTTAAAAAAAAAAAAATTGGCAGCAGGTTACATTTGTATATTTTTCGATGGAAAAAAATTCTCCGGCGAAGCCGGATTTCTCCATACAGTGCTGGCTTATGAAATTGACACCTAGATGGAGATAAACGTCATAAAATAGTAGGATGAATGGGGCCGAATGGATACAAGCCAGATAAAGAGAGAAAATGAGAGAAAAAAAACAGGTCACCCCCCTTATAGTTGGGGCATTATTGTGCGAAATCTTATTATAGAAGAGTCGGATAAACAGCTTGAAAAGGCTCTATATTAATTTTCGACATCTTCAGAGCCTGTAATTTTAAGAGGAATCGGCCTTTGGCCGGGACAGTTTTCTACCGAAAAATGTACAAATTTATGTTGAAGGGGGGTGCTTTTTTTGTGTGTAAGCTTTATGGAGGTCTATGAAGGAAGCTACAAATTATATGAATAACTGAATAAATAGGCCAAAGAAACAGCCACTATCCCCTCAATATCAGGATAAATTAATTTCGGCTAATATCTTAGTTTGTTTGTAAAATGTCGAATGTTCTTTACAATAAGAATTTTGAACAGAAACATGAATGCCAATGATCCAAGAAAACTAAATCTAAAATGTCTAAGTTAATGAAATAAGTGTGAAATAATTGTTGGGACTTATTATATGGTGTTTTATAAGACTAATTATGAGGTGTATTTATAAGAACATACGAACACTTGAATCTACAGAGAGCCGACTGGCCCACACACGGCAGATCCCTTTATGCAGACTCCCGCTTTCTTATGTTCTTATGTTCTAAGTTCTTCAAACTGTTTTCATATTAATCATTTATATCAATTTCACCACACCACCAAACTCCTCCAATGAAATTAATGAAATCATATATTATGTGATCCGCCAGGATTCGAACCCGGGTTATCACACACAGATTATTGACACCTTAACCATTGTCATATGTCAGATTTCTAATATTATGGAAAATGTGTGTAATTCTGCTATGTGCTCGCTCCAAAGAATCAATGTCCATTTTGTAATAAAATCACCAAACTTGAACTGCATAATCCATATGGTTTATCACTAATAACAAGTCAAGTTTTAAGATATCATCAACAATTCTGTTAATCACACTCTCTGAAATGAACCAGAAAATCATGTTTGCATTGTTACGAACGCTAATACATTACACTGTTTTCTATGTTTTAAATCATTGCCAACAAACACACATAGCTTTTTCTCACATTCTGAGTTTTATAATTTCATATTAGCTAGTTTATATTTTGCATTTGCATTAATCTTCCCTATCCTTAATAGCTTGCATTTGTTAATATTAAAATTTATCTACCAATTTACTGACCATGTACTGTATGTATAAGGCTAATTTTGATATGTATTTATAAGGCTAAATTTGAGATATATTTATATGGCTAATTTTGAGAGCTTCAACATCAAACTAGAAAGGCATAAGTACGAGATGAGTTAGGTGTGAGAGGGATCTGGCTTGTATGGGCCAACAGGCTTTTTGTACTCACTTCTATTATGTTATTATGTTATTATTGTTTTGTAACCTGTCCAATGTTCTTCATAATAACCTTACGGAACCTTACGATGATACTGGACGCAGGTCTTGTCAGTGCTCTAAGTCCAAATCTTCATAATTTAACTTTAATAGACACATGTATATATTAATAAAATAAGTGTGTACCGAATTTTGTGAAATCCTTATCCTGCTTTGTGCAACCTAGTTGTAAGAAGAAATTAGAACAATAACCAATACCTATTAAACCTAAAAATAGTTATCCCATTTTGTATATGCTAAATATAATATTATAATATTATAATAGTAATATAGTAATAGCCTACATTTGATATGAAAATGATTGGACCGGGTAAACAAATATACAAAGTATTATAAGCTTGTGACAGTGTATAGGTGGGAAGGTGAAGGTATTGAGGGATCACAGTCCAGATATTGTGTGGACTGTGTGAGGGATAAGTCTTTACAACTTCTCGCAGCTGTTAGGGGGCGGAGCTAGGCAGAGCGGCGAGCGTATTCTCTCTTTCTTTCATTTGGTACAACAGTGTGACGTCACTGAGCTGCGCGGGGGTTGACCTGATGTATCTATGGACCTTGCTTAAGCCCTTCTGTACCGGCGACGTATTTTGGATTATATTCTGCCAACTATTAGACGATGTTATTGAGGTTAAAAAGGACCTCCAGCAATTACCAGGCTTCGAACTATCTCCCTTACCCCCGTTTACTACCACGGATTCTTCTTAAATTGCACAAAATCGTCTAAATATAGCTAACATTAGACTAAACAGACGTCACCGGTACATAAGGGGTTAAAAAGACTCCTCACAGACCCCCTTCAAGCTAAAACACGGCCCCCCAGACCTTCTAGATAAAAGAACATTAATACCAATTTTCCTATCACGTAATGTGTATAGGCTACATTTATGAGGTCAGCTGTACTGTACATATAGTAATTGTATAATTTGAATCTAGCGCATGTTTCATCTGTTTTATGGCGAGGTTGATATCAATGCCAGTGTTTCAGTTTATAAATTATATATGCGTGCATTATAAGCCCTTTATGCAGCTTACAACAACTTCCAAATACTTAAGATAAAACAGACTATCTTCTATGAACATGCTAAGCCTGAAGATAATGCGGAAGTTGATTAATTAACTATCTATAAATCCGACAGGACTCTGGATGGTCGGGCAAGCGGCGTTTGAATGTGACGTCATTACTCAGTGCGATTATTCTCCTGGAAGTAGACGGACGTATGGTCGTTGGCTCTTCGCGTTTTCACCGTATTTAAGGTGTGTATGGGAATATTTGCGTGTATATATTTAGATAATAAGTGTGTGCTGAAATTCTATTGATGCTAAGGTAGTCATGGATGTAAAATAATGGATTAATACAAGGAAATTAAAGACTTATGACTGAATGAGCCGGTCCGTGTCTGCCGTATCGTCAGCCTAGTCTTAACAAATAGTAAATAAGGGAATATCGTTGACTTCCAGGATATTTAGGTCGTAACAGAAACAAATTGCCGTGTTTACATTATGTGGGTGAGGTGCGGTGATCATAGAGGGTTACGGTAACTTATAATTACGGTACAAACTAGCGAATGAGGCGATATCGTGGTTGCCCCCCCCCCCCCTCCCTCAGCCCTCCTACCTCGTCCAAACCTCACTCCCCCCCCCCCCTTGTATTCCCTCCTTTCCTCCCCCTCCCTCCTCCCTCTCCTCCCTTCCTCCTCTCTCCTCCCTTCCTCCTCTCTCCTCCCTCCTCCCTTCCTCTCCTCTCCTCTCCTCCTTTCTCCTCCCTTCCTCCTCTCTCTTCCCCCTCTCTTCTTACGCCCCCCCCCTACAACTATCCCCCCCTTCTCTCTTCCCTCAGCCAACCTCCCCCACCCCCACTCCCCCGCCAGTTTCCCTCCCTTCCCCACATAACCACTTTCCCAATTTAGGATTTCTGGTTTGTTTAAGTTAATATGGATTGTATAACTAAAATATTCATGTTGTTGTTAGCTTTGGCCTATGATGATTTAGATGCTGTCGTATATAGTGATCTAACTTATTCCCGCCCACCCCATCCCCCCCATGCCCCATAAGTGATCCAGCTTACCCCCCATCCCTACATACACACGCGCACATTCTCTCTCTTTTTGTATTTATTTATCAATATTTTTCTCTCTCTCTCTTTCTCTTTCTCTGTTTTCTATTCATTTATCAGTATCTCTCTCTCTCTCTCTCTCTCTCTCTCTCTCTCTCTCTCTCTCTCTCTCTCTCTCTCTCTCTCTCTCTCTCTCTCTCTCTCTCTCTCTCTCTCTCTCTCTCTCTCTCTCTCTCTCTCTCTCTTACTTTAGCCTGTAGGAGGAGGTTTTCTTCTATATTATATATTTTTTCATCAGCCAACTTTACTTCTAAACTTAATTAATGAAATCAACAAATACATGTGGCACTTCAAGGACTCAACCTAGGATACTCACACCGAAATTCCGCGCATTTATGCATTACGCTATCAATTAATACCTTATTACATGTGTACATTTTTCGGTAGAAAAATGTCCTGGCCGAAGGCCGATTCCTTCTCAAACTACAGGCTCGCTATCGCTCGCAAGGAAAACATCGACACCTAAATGGCACGAAAGGTCTTAAGATTGACAGCAAAATGGGGCGAAAGGTCTTACAATCGTTAAACTAATGGGGCGAACGTCTTAAAATTGATTACTAAAGGGGCTAAACGTGAGTGAGAAATGGGTCCATAAAAAGCGAGAATAATTATAGGCTCGCAGCCTTATTATACATAATTTATTAGGGACAATGTAGGTCTATGGAGTGCGTGTGGAGTTACATGGAGGGATAGACAGACTAATGAGGAAGTAAGAAGGAGGTGTGGTGTGGAGGTAGATGTGCTGGAAAGTGTGAAAAGGAACAACTTGAGATGGTTCGGCCATATGGAACGTATGGAAAGCGAGAGAATGACTAAGAGGGTGTACGAGAGCGAGGTGGAGGAACAGAGAGGGAGATGTAGACCGAATTAGAGGTGGAAGGATGGAGTGAGGAAGTACATGAACGAAGGCGGTGCTGGTTGGGGGGAGGGGCGTCGACTAACTGGGGACAGAGGTGCATGGGGGCGGTTCCTTCGTGGCCACCCCTTCGGGGATCACGGCGTCAGGCAATAGAGAGATAGATAGATAGGTCTATGGAATCCTTATACTGTACTCATGTAGGCTATAATCCACTGTGGGAGAATAATTTTGATCACATTTATAAAACCCGATATTAATTATAATCAATCTCGGAGCTGTTTCGGACATCCTCACTGTTTACAAACGCCTTCTTTATTCAGTATAATCGATATTTACCCCCTGCTGGCAACATAGATGACGATTTCAATAATTCATCGTGTATTCCACATTTGAATTATAACTAAGACCATGAAAACACTAATTTCTCAAAATCTGGAGGAAAAACCATGACAAATAAGGGTGCGATCCTATTCCGTACATACGTACTGACCCAAGTTTGATTAGTTTTTAACGAGATTTACTATATTTAAACTATTTTCAAAATAACTCCCAGACACTACCTTGCGAGATTTGTTTACGTACGCGCGCGTTCGTAACTTTCCTTTGCGAACTGTTTTTGTGTTGTCATTTTAACCTGCCTTATTTAGGAAGCCCTAGTCCCTACTACTGACATGTGCGGGGGTTAGGTAAGGTTGTCAGGTTAGGATAATGATAATATTGTCGTCAGAAGTGCCGGTTTCATGTGACACATTTCCGCTGCCAGTCGGCAAGGCTGCACTTGCGGTGGACGTGTGTCACATGACACCTGCACTTCCAACGACAATATTGTCATTAACCTAACCAAACAACCTTACCTGACCACCGCTGCTCTTAAAAAATTATGTAGATGTCTAAATACTAAAACAAACACTACAGAATAATGAAAAATGCACCCGAAACCGCCGAGCATCGTAAGAAAATGGGTCAACAGAAAACGTACTGTAGGTCCAAAGGTAAATTCGTCGGCGATATAGCGTCGATGGACGTCAGGAAATATTGTTTAAAAACAGTAAATCCCGTTAAAAACTAATAAAACTTCAAAACGCCCCCACAAATTTACCGTACTTTAAGTAGGATGGGTCATTACTTCGATAATGTGTAGGCTATGCGTTTTGTATAGGAGGCGCTGCGTGTTAGTGCTACTATTGCCATTATGTTATGTTAGTTACCCCGCACCAGGCCAACACTCCCGTTTTCAATAACTCTCAAACATAATTCAACATGGCCGAGCTATGAGGCAGTTTAATTAAGGGGGGATGGGTCTTTTTACTGGCTTCCCTTCTCCCTCGTTTTAGCCCCATTAATTTTCAGATTTTAAGACGTTTGGGCAATTAGTTTGACGATTTTAAGAATATACGCTATCTCTCCTAAGCTTCAAAATATACTCTCAATATAACTAGAATCAATAAAAAGGCTACCAACTATCTCAATTAACCCTTTTAATTACCACAGATCCTTCCCAACCTTCATAAAATCCTCTCAATATAAATAGAATCAATGAAAAGTAGACGTCTCGCTTACTAATGCTGAAAATGCTGAAAGCGTGTGTTTGTGACTGACTGTGCCCATATATTAACCCCTTCTGTACCGGCGACATAATTGTAATTATATTCTGGCAACTATTAGACGATTTTATTAAGTTTAAAATGAGTAACCAGCAATTAAGAAGCTTCGAACTATCGCACTTAACCCTTTGTAGTACCACAGATCCTTCTTAAACTGCACACAATCGTCTAAATGTAGCTTAAACTGCACACAATCGTCTAAATGTAGCTTAAACTGCACACAATCGTCTAAATGTAGCTTAAACTGCACACAATCGTCTAAATGTAGCTAGAATAAAACTAAAAAGACATCCCGGTAAAGAAAGGGTTAATGAGTACAATAAGTCATGAGGGGGGGGGGGGTTCAACCTATCTTTGTTTTCATCTTGTTTATATAGCACTCAGTACCATCCCCAACACTTTGGGGAACGTTGTTGCGGAAGGCCATGCATCATGCTATACAATGTTCAGCGTTTATAGTACAGTCGCGCTAATAAGTCATTGCCCGGCTGTCATAACGTTTGGCTTGCTTTGTGCTGTAATAATGTCTGTCAGATGTTGAATAGGGTGGGTAAGTGTAGGAACATGTTGATATCTTTCACTCGATATGACGAAATGAAGCTTAGATATTCCTGATCACTTATTAGCGCGACTGTACATAGTCAATCAAAATATATGGAGAACTATACAAGAAAGCAACCCCCAATATATGAGCTATACGTTTTCTATATAGTTACCCTCAACCTCTCCTGTATCCATTTGCTTTAGTCTATGCTCCAAACTCAGTTTTCTGAAAAAGATACGTGGGCTTAGAGGGGTTGGGAGGGGGGGGGGGAGAGAGGGGGAGTCCGAGGGAGGGAGGGAGCAGCTGGATAAGTAAAGAATTACCCCAAAAAAAACCGTCCAAGATCCTCCTTCAAGATATATTTGTACATTTTTCGATAGAAAACATTTCCGACCAAAGGTCGGTTCCTCTTAAAATACAGGCTCGCTATCGCTCGCCAGGAAAAAAAGTTGACACCTAAATGACACGAAAAGTAATTTACATACAATACAAAGAAATGGAGCGAAAGGTTTTAAAATCGCCAAACTAATGGGCCGAAGGTCACACAATCTGAAAACTAATGGGGCTAAACATGAGGGAGAAGGGGGACCAGAAAAACGACCCATCTCCCCCTAATTTATATATTTGTTAACCCCTCGAGGAATAGGACGCATTTTGGCAGTTTAGTCCGGCTATCATCAGACGATTTTATTCAGATTAGGAGGGGTCTGTGGAAGTCAGAGGGTTAATTAATTCTTAATTTTCTTTTAGTTTTCTCTAGACCTCCATCAAACTTAATCGGGGAGACTGGCCGTTTGTTTGTTCTATTAATTCATGTATTCATATATTTTTTTAGTTTCCTCCCTAACCCTCCATCAAGCTTAGAAAAACACCCTAGACCCCCCTTCAAGATAGATTTGTACATTTTTCGGTAGAAAACTGTCCCGGCCGAAGGCCGGTTCCTCTTAAAATTGCAGGCTCGCTTTCGCTCGCCAGGAAATAATCGACACCTAAGTGGCAAGAAAGGTCTTAAAATTTACAACTAAATGGGCGAAATGTGTTAAAATCGCCAAACTAATGGGCCGAACGTCTTATAATTTGAAAACTAGTGGGGCTAAACATTAGGGAGAAGGGGGTCCAGAAAAACGGTCTTCCTCCCCTTAAAACACACCCCAAGACCCCCCTCCCCACTTCGTAGATGAATATGTGCATTTTTATTTGTAGAAATGTTTCCCCTCCTAAAATGCAGGCTCGCTTGCGCTCGACTGAAAAAAACAAAAAACGACACGTAAATGGCACGAAAGGTCTTAAGGTCTTTACTCTTAATGCCCACAGTGCCTTCCTAAGCTGCATCAAATCGTCTAATGATGCCAGAATAAACTGTCATACCGCGTCATGATCATCAAGGGGTTATAATGTTGATATAAAACGGAATATACTAAATATTTACATGATGCTGTAGAGTGCGTGGATAGTTAGTACCTAAATACTACATTCTCCTTTTATATTACTTAAATTACATATTCCGGGTGGATGGGACTCGTCAGCCTTGGTTGGCAACCTGTCTAGGGGAGTAAACCTGATACAAATCCGTACTGCTTACCTATGGGTAAGGCAGGTTAGTGGATGGATTAGCCGAACACCACTGTCGAAAAATAGTGCTAACAAGATACACAGAGGGCCTCGGAGTCGACGGATCCTAAATTGATTGGTCAATCCTGTAAGTCCTTCACTAAACTGGCTCGGGTTGTCCCTCTCACAGGGAATAGGTCTGCTTGGGGGCATTCTGTGTATGGCCACTCTCGTAAGGGGAGTAAGGCGTCCGGCAATAGATAGACATATTCTAAAAATGTTGATATGAAACAGTGTATAAATAAGTACGGTAGCACACTGCCTATTTACTAAATATTTACACCTAATAACACAAATAATTAAGTAACTTTTGAATTGGAGACCCGAAAATATGAATTTTGGGTTCAGGAATGGAGATAGATAAAAACTCTAAGATTTAAAGGAAGTAACTATCCGCCATGGGGTTAAATGATGCGGTAAATCGAATGGAATAGTTTAGAAAGTTGTAGCGTTAATATAGGTTGGTGAATTAGGAAGTTATTGGGTGGGTAAGGCACCAGGCAGTCAGACTTAACCAGAGGGCGTGGACCACCAAGTCCTTCAATATCTACATTATTGGGTTATTACTCGAATTTCTATTATTTCCAAGCATTCATATAAAACGGAATATATAAATTAATGTATAATTGTGTGAAAGAACAGATAATTTCAACTACATTTACTTATACTTGACGTTTTATGAATACAGCGGCACTAATTAATTCATATCTTTCGTAAAACTCAAAAATTAAAAAATCTGAGAAAATTCATATCTCTAAATAAATGGAACTACCTATTGTCAAAGTCTCAGCCTTGTAACTTAAACACTGCAAAAGTTACTGGCCTTTCAAATTCGTGACTGAAAATTTCGATTTCTGGCTCAGGGAAAGCGAATTTGGAGAATCTGACACAAGTCCAGCAAAGAAAAAAGTATAAAGAAAGACTAAATTGATGCGGTAAATCGATTGGTGTAGGTTAGAATGTCGTAGCGTTAATTTGGGCGTGGTGATTTAGGGCGTTTTGGGCGGTTTTGGGTGACTCAGGCGAGTCAGGACCAACGCGCGGGCGAGAGTTTTATATACCACCAGTTCTGTGTTGATGTTTATATGCAACTCGGTTCTTTATACTATCAACATATTCCGGACTTTGTGCTTAATTAATAGTTAGATATTATACGGTTGTATCTATATATTTTTAAGATACATACGGTACTTTGTAAACATTTCATTCGAGTATTGTAGATTGTTTATAAATAATTAATAGTGTGTCCTGTTGCTATACTGTTCATATTTAAAGATATAATCATAAGGTATATAGCTGATCATCCTTTCATTATTATTGCTTGATAATTACATTCGAATTATATAATGAAAAACTAACCAAATTAACTTAAAATGCACGATTTATGAATAGAGCCACACAAATATATTTCTATCTTTCGTAATAATCATAATTAAAGAAATCTGAGCATATCATAATATACTGTATACATAACGGTAACTATAGGTTGTACAATTATCAACCTTGTATTTTATATACTGCACAAATTAATGAACTATGAAATTTGTGACCAGAAAATGCGATGTGTGGGCTTATGAGTGATAATAGGGAATAACCGTGGCTATTTGTACAAAAATACAATATTGGAAAAGGTTAAATGATGCGGTAAATAGAATGGAATAGGTTATAAAGTTGTAGTGTTAATATAGGTTGGTGAATTAGGGTGTTTTTGGTGGATAAGGCACCAGGCAGTCACACTTGGCCGGAGCGCGTGGATCACCAAGTCCTTCAATATCTATATTATTCAGTTATTACTCGAGTTTCTAATAGTTTTAAGCATTCATATAAAACGGAATATATAAATGAATGTATAATTGTGTGAAAGAACAGATAATTTCAACTACATTTACTTATACTTGACGTTTTATGAATAGAGCAGCACTAATTAATTCATATCTTTCGTAAAACTCAAAAAGTTAAAAATCTGAGACATTTCATTTCTCTAAATAATTTGAACTATCTAATGGCAAAGTCTCAGCCTTGTAACTCAAAAACTGCAAAAGTTACTGGACTTTCAAATTTGTGACTGAAAATGTCGATTTCTGGCTCAGGGAAAGCGAATTTGGAGAATCTGACACAAGTCCAGCAAAGAAAAAAGTATTAAGAAAGAGTAAAATGATGCGGTAAATCGATTGGTGTAGGTTAGAATGTCGTAGCGTTAATTTGGGCGTGGTGATTTAGGGCGTTTTGGGCGGTTTTGGGTGAGTCAGGCAGGCAGCCGGCCTCAGGACCAACGCGCGGGCGAGAGTTTTGTATACCACCCAGTTCTGTGTAGATGTTTAAATGTAACTCGGTTCTTTTTACATATCCCGCATTTCATACGTAATTCATAGTTGGATATAACATTGTTTTATCTATATATTTTTTAGATACATACTTTGTAAATATTTCAGTTGGGTATTTTAGATAGTTTATAATTCATTAATATAGTAATATATTTATATCTCGTACTGTGTAAATATTTCTTAGTCTTATATTTTTTCTTTTATTCTATTTCAGGATTTGAGTTGGTGTTTGTATCCCACCATCACCGAACTAAGCCAACTCACCGGAAGCTACCAACACCACCCGAACTATGGACTCTGCAACACACATCAACCTACCAACTGTCTGGGGTAAGTTACTGCCCAACTCATTATACTATATCATTATACTCTGTTCTGTTGCTATACTGTTCATATTAATTTTGTTCAAGTACATTGGGGTTTGTAATTAATGATTAATGTTAAAAACGGGGTGTTACTTAATTCATATTTTCACCAACCCACCAATTAACTTACAAATAAACATAATTAATTAAATACAAATATATATCTTTTCAACCTTTCATTAAAAGTGCTTGATAATTAGCATCGTATATCCTTGCTTAGAAACTCTTGTAACTTAAAACAATAAATTTGAAAATTAAAATCTTAAGAGTTTGCCTACAGTGCAGTATAAATAGATTTTTTTTTTTTATGTTGTTTACGATCTCAAATTAATGTTTTTATTTTTTATTTCCAGGATTTGAGTTGCTGCCTGTGGACTCTGCCAACACTATGAGACTGCCCTGTGGACTCTGCCAACACTATGAGACTGCCCTGTGGACTCTGCCAACACTATGAGACTGCCCTGTGGACTCTGCCGACGCTACGAGACTGCCCTGTGGACTCTTCCGACGCTACGAGATTGCCCTGTGGACTCTGCCGACGCTACGAGACTGCAACACCATCAGGACACAAGGGGAGTGTTATTCTTGTTTTGTTTGTAGTCGTAGTTTGTAGTAGTAGTTGCATGGTATGAATGATGCGTGTTAGGTTAGGGGTAGGGTTAGGTTTAGGTTAGGTGTAGTCGTAGTATGTAGTCGTAGTATGTAGTATGTAGTCGTAGTATGTAGTAGTCGTAGTATGTAGTCGTAGTATGTAGTCGTAGTATGTAGTCGTAGTATGTAGTCGTAGTATGTAGTCGTAGTATGTAGTCGTAGTATGTAGTCGTAGTAGTCGTAGTAGTAGTCGTAGTATGTAGTCGTAGTATGTAGTCGTAGTATGTAGTCGTAGTTGCATGGTATGAATGGTGTGTGTTAGGTTAGGCTAATCTATTTTTCCCTTTCAGATGAGATAGGGCTTTATTACTTTTACTAATCTTTGATATTCTTATTAATTCACAGCTTTGTTGTTTTGATGATGTCTCCCTTCCCCTCTTCCCCCCTGAGTTGGTCGCCCCTCCTTCAGCTTCAATATTTTCCCTTGCTTTAATTTAATGACTGTTTGCCTTTAACGTAGCTTATATATATTCCGCCATTGTACCGGGTCAAATAATATCTTTGCATCACTTGAATTCATTACTCTTGTATTTGCTTTAACGTTAACTTATGATATAGTATACACACCGCTTTTGTACCGCGTATAATATTGTTATATATCGTCTTTGTCACGCGAACTTTACTTAATAAAAAAAAAAACGAACTTATATCTTTTCTTGACCACTTTATTGTAAGCTATGACTTTTATAACTGATGAAAACTTAGAAAAATAGTTTTCAATTATAAATACAGTTCCAATATATGGACTTAGAAAACAAATATGAAACTATCTAAATAAAAGAGAACTCAGAAAATAAATAATAAACTGACTTAGAATATAAAGAGAACTTAAATAAAATTTAATTAACTTAGCCCCATGCTAAGAAAAAGTACTTATAACTTGAAAATTGACGAAATATAAAGAGAACCAAGATAATTAACTTAGACAAGATTATACTTGAGAACTTATAGAATTTGAAACAGGACACAAAAATAACATGGATATTAAAAAGAGCATATATCAACTTAGTTTTTTATTGATCAGAGACAGACATAAATGTTTATATATAATACAAAAAAATGTACCTACAGAATACAGATATATATTTTTAATACTTATATAATACCAGTAAAGGTAATTATTATATTTATTATGAAGTCTTTTCATATATATTACGTACGTAAAGTACTTCAGAAAACAATAATGCACATTGTCTTGGGCTAATTTGCAACTCTGTGATCATGGTATAACTGTTCAGTACATAATTTACCCAATTATTATGTCCAGTAATTTTCTTTGGGAAGTACATCTTTATAATCTTCCATTAATTTTGTAATGACCATTTGGCTTTCGGAAATTTTTCATATGACATTTTGATTTTAAGCCTTTATTATCGAGTTTCATTGGCAATGCAGTTTGGCATTTCTTATCTTTGATTTCAGTTTAACATTTTTATTTCATAGCCAAGCTTTTAAGTAATGCTTTTAAGGAATAATTCTATAATATTTTTAATTTTCTTAAGTGTACGATCCTTTACATTTCTTAATTCTCAGGTATAATCCAGTTCAACAGCTAAGTTAACATCTTAGTCTACACCACCACTATCCTATATCCCACCAGGCAGTACTGAGGTAAGCCGGTCTTAACTATACTGTTTTTGTTCAGCTGACGGTAAATTTAATCTATTGAGAGCTGATTTATCGAGAATTAATGGAAAATATGAAACTACGATGTCTCTGCATCATATCAAGACTAAGTTTATTTATTTAGCACCTTATTTCACTCAAAAATCTTCAAAATAACAAATCTTGATGGAAACTTTGCAATATACCGTCAGTTGATAAGAAAACTAGCTAACATATAATCTAACTAACCTACTGTGTTTATTATTTAGTAGTGTTTATTACTTTTGGAACTAGCTTAGGTATAGTGTGCAGCTTTTGGGGGAAGGTTGGTTTCTATAATAAGAGTTTCTTCCTGTTGTGTGTGATGTGTAGTGTTAATTAAGTAGAGTAGGAATGTTGGCAAAATGATAAGTCAGTTGGCATTGTGGTCAAGTGTGGCGTGATATGTGGATGTTGGCAGAGTACGTAATCAAAGTAGAGTAGGGATATATTCAATAAGTGACTAAGGGTGTATGCTTAAGTGTTAATAGTGTATGGGCAAAGTAGGCGAAGGTAGTGATATGCTGATTAAGTGTGTATGAGGGTTGGCAAAGTGATTAAATGTGTGTACGACTGTTGGCAAAGAAAAGTGTAGATTGTTGGCAGATGTGTTGACAATCATTGAACCTAAATGTTGGCAGTGTGATTTAGTATGTTGTAAGACTGTTGGCAGTGTGATTTAGTATGTTGTGTGTAAGACTGTTGGCAAAGTAAAGTATGGATTGTTGGCAGATGTGTTGACAATCATTGAACCTAAATGTTGGCAGTGTGATTTAGTGTGTTGGCAGTATTCAGTGGTGTTGGTGATTACGTGAGGTGTTGGTCAAGTGGTGTATAGGTTTTGGATAATTTAATCATTGAAGGTATAATGCAACCCTTTCCATATAACTGTTCCTAGGTATATATCTATCCATGTATCTATCTAGAATTATCTATCCTATGTAACTGTGCTATTTGTCTGCTTCTCCCTAACCCATGTAACTCTTCCTACCTACCTCTCCAAGAATCTAGATATATTAGGTATTTAAAGTCATCCCTCCTCACCCAGTCATTTTATTTTGCAGTTCGTTTCATGAACTTGCCCTTTTCTATTATCTGGCAATGTATTCCAATATTTCAAAATATAAATTTAAATTTTATTAGAATTTGTAAATATGTTCTAAATTTATCGAGGATAATAATTTATTGAAACTTGTTTTTCTATGCATTCCAAAATTAAGATTAATTATTGATATGCTGTTCATTATCTAAAAAATATCTACGATATTTGATTACAATAACTCTTTCATTTGTTTTATTAATTCAAAGTTAAAATGAATAACCATCTTTCAGAAATGTATAAGATTGATCTACAATATTGGATTACATCAACAGGTTGGAATCAATAGTCAAGACTTTAATTGGATCTTTTATTATTATTTTTTTTTTAAATAGCGTATCCTCCATTAGTCCAGGGTCCTTAGTCTGGTCACAGCAGGGCAGCACATCTGTAAAAAGAATATATTGAGGTACCAGAAATAAAAGGGTTTCAAGGAAGGGGGTAGGGAGTAGGGGGGTCCTGAGGGAGGGGGGGGGGGGAGAGAGTCTTGAGGGGGGGAGAGTCTTGATGGGGGTGGGGGGGAATTTTGAGGGGGGTAGAGCGTAAGGGGGTCCTGATGGGGGTAAGGGGGGGTCCTGAGGGGGGTAAGGGGGGGTCCTGAGGGGGATAAGGGAGGATCCTGAGGGGGGTAAGGGAGCATCCTGAGGGGGGTGGAGGGGGGGGGGGGTTCCTGAGAGAGACCCATGGGGGGGGGGGTACTAGAGAGGGGAGTCATGTAGGGGGGGGGGGGGGGGTTCCAGGGGTTCTAGATCAATATTTAAATATATTCACATTCCTCATAAAACCATTCCACCACCCGCTACGAATCTTTCCTTTCCCTTCCCTTCCCTGGTAGTTCATCCTAACCCCATCCCAGATAATTTGGTTTCGGTCCTATTCTGGATTTGTGTGTAGTCTATTGCTTAGAATCTATTCTACCTGTTCTATTGTGTCTGGTGTTCTATTTTGTATTGTATCCCCCCCTCCACCCACCCCTGGTACATCAACCCCCTCCCTGTCCCCCCCCCCCCCCTCACACACACACACACAAGAAAAGTAAAGATTATTTTGTATTTATATATTTATTTGTATTGTCAGGAAGCAGTCAGTCAAGAGGTCATTGGTGTCCAGCCTTGGTATCGAAAGCAGATATGGCAAAACGGCAGAGATGTCATATGAAGCAGATCGCGCAGATATGGCAGAGCCGAGCGAATATTGACAACCAACTGGATACATCAAACAACAGACAAGGTAGCAGTGAGGATTACAAACAATTGATGGAGGGGGCAAACTAAAAGACCTCCCCTTAAGGCATCAACATTGGTGATTGTTTGACTGAATGATAGGGACGACAACAACGGAGACAGCATGGTTACGGGAAAAGACATCAATAACAGCAACGACATCAATAACAGCAAGAACAGCAACGACATCAATAACAGCAGCAACGACATCAACATCAACGACGACATAAGAGCACGAGACGGCAACATTAGCAGCATAGAGAGGCACCATTGCAGCAGACAACAGCGACGATTCGGTGAGCAAAACTAAATATTGTTGTATGGGAAAAACAGGTCAGTCAGTCAGTACCTAATTTCATTAATAAGTCAAGGGGAATAGGAGGCCCCAGAGAAAAGGAAAATGTTAGATTGAAATCGAAAATAGTGCGCCCATCAAAGTAGGCCACCCTTCATTCACTCATCAGTAAACTCCAAATTACCTGCATCACCTTAAGTAAAAATTAACTTTCCATTAAATATGAATTATTAGAATTAAGATGGCCAAGACAAAAAAAAAATGTATTAGTAGCAACAAATTTTACTCAACTAATTAGATTATATCAATTAAATTAGGTAGTAAAATTATATATTATACCAAAGAACTGTAAACTGCTAATCAATTATAAAACTTATTAATACGATTATTCCTGAGTTGGGCAAACACTGGAGAATAAAGTTTGGTTTTAAATATGCTTTTAACAGGATTGTGCAATACTTTCTCGTAGCATGAAGTGATTACCGGTACTGAAAACATTTATTTTATCAGACTACAAACAAAACAATGCCCCAGCTGTAGAATACAATTATCAGACTTTAAAGTCTTCGTGGTTATTTGTTATATATTGTAGTTTATTTTGTTTTTATTTATTCTTATTAATTTTATTATTATATTTGTTTTGTTGTTTTGGTCCCTAGACCTCCATCAAGCTTAATACCCACAAAACTCCCTCACATGATCAATTTGTAGGCTACATTTTTAGCAGAAAAACTGTCACGGCCGAAGGCCGGTTTATTTTTTCTACCAAGAAATGCACAAATTTACCTCTAAGGAGGATCTTAACGGTATTGTTTAAGCTCCCCTTAACAGGGAATCGGATGTACCTTTGCGAGTATTTTATATGATCATAATGCCCCGTTTATTAGTCGAATAAAAAATAGACATTAGCATCCTATTTTACCTATAATGCAAGTTTTACATTTTAACGGCAAGTTATTTTGTTTTCCATTGGAAATTATGTTGCAAATTATTGTCCATTACAAAGTTAAAGTTTGTTATCTGGGGTTACTTAGATGTTTGGCATTTATAAAGTTATGGGTATTTATTTTACTGTAAGCTGTACCATGATTCTCTTAAGCTACAGTGGCATTGGTAGTTTGTATCGGCAGAGTTAACTTAGTTATATTAATTTATATTCATATTTTACAAGCGAAGTAATGCAGTGTTATGGTATATGTCAATTAGGCTATTAAGTTATATTATTATCCAGTGTTTTGCACATCTAATATAAACTTGTTGAATATATTATTAAAATATAATAATTATTAGTATCTATATCCAACATAAAGGGGAAATTCGTACATTTGGCAACACTTCTATCACAATAAAAACTTAGATTAACCCTTTCACGCATTTGACGCGATTTTGAGCCTATTGGGGATACTTTAAAGCCTTTGTTACCATCACGGGTATTTAGAAACCTTTAGTTTAGTTACTTCAACCTCTGCAGTTGTCTTTGAGTTAGCTGTAGGCAGAAAACTAATTTTGGAGAGGTAATTATAAGATAACTATTTCTTATTGCTAATCTGGCAACCTCTGCGTCATAAATGCGTGAAAGTGTTAACGAATATGAAAATGGTGATTATAGCGTGATATTTTACCCTTTGAAAGCCTATTGGTAACAAATCTGTCAATATTATACAGCCTATTAATTATATTTAGGCTAGACATCTTTGCCAATAACCTATAGAACCTAAAATTTACTAGTAGAATAAACCTGCTACGATATCTACCAATTGGTAAGAGTCAGCAAGGAAACAGACGTGGTAATTTACAGCCCATTTGCCCTAGCCCTTTTTGAGTTAGGTGTAAAGTAAATAACTCATAATTTTTATTCCATTGATTTTAAAGTGCAATCAACCCTAACTTATTTTAACGTACTTAGCAATTCTTCTGAGAAAGTCTCGCTAAAGGATGGCCAAGGCAAATATTCCTCAAAGTTACTTTGTTCAGACATAACTTCTCAGGATCTTTGAAGAGTTACGTAATGCGAGCGCTAGTGAATCCGATGTGGAATTTAATTATTTTTTAGTATTTTGAGTATTGTTATTATTTTTCATATTTTATTAGTTATTATTATTATTATTATTATTATTTTATTATTATTTTACTCTAATTCGTGACCTTTATTTTATTTGAATACCCCATCCCTTTTCTTCAAATGACAAATTTCTGACTCACCATAGCTACTTTCAGACTAATTTATTCAACTTAGGAAGGACCGTCGAGTTAGAGGGTTTGTGGAGATAATCTTATAACTAGGACTCCCAGTTTAGTTAGATCCGGCAGTATCAATGTTGTAGTGAAGCATTCTAATAATTTTGATTTTGATTAGTTATTTTGACTTTATATTGTCTTTGTCCCAGTTTTGGTTTGTTTAGTTTGCGAGTTTTACATATTAATTTTAAACTATAAGATTACAAATTAAATTCTGGCTAACAGTTGACAATTTTATTCAGATTAGGAAAGACTTGTTGGATTCTAAGGGTAGATACAACATGCAGCCTACCCCATGGATTCCTGGTGGTACTTAACTGATCCACATCGTCTTGGGTTAGCCAGAATAACAGGCATTTGTTGACATTATCATATTTTAGCTTTTTAATTCTTCACAATATATTACGACAAATTAAGTTATATTTTTTGTTACCTCGAGACTATTCTTCAACTTAGGAAAGGCCTGTCAGAGTTTTAGGATTAATTTACATATAATTTACCCCTTTCATTCCCAGTGGTCCTCCCAAAGCGGAGTAAAATTAGCTGGTTGTATCATTGATAAAGAAATCGTCGAAGGATTGAACATCCATAAACATTGTTAATCACAATTGACAAATATTTATCCCAAATTTACTTTCCCCATTTTTTTTTCAACTCCAAGTTTTGAATACAGTATTTGTTAATGATAATACTAAGGGTTTTCCATAGACATAAGCGATAGTTTTCCACACCAGCAGATTCAGTAACCCTCACATTTTAAAGATTTAAGTTTGGTATCCATTTACGATAATGTTTACTGTATCAAAAGTTCTTCATCCAATGTCTCAACTTAATTTGCCATCTTTAATATGAATACTGACAATAGTTAAATGATTTTCAAGTACTAAATTGCAAGAAACTATATTGAAAGTAGTTAAAATATTTGTTCATTAAATATATACAAAATGACTGCAAACTAAAAAAAATGCCAACCTATAGTGAACCAAGTATAGTTAATCTACCCTGTTTTCACCATTCACCCATTTCCACAAATCTCAATTTGGAAATTATATTTTATATAATGCCTAGATAATAATAAGTGTGCCATATGTACGAAATGCTATAAATTGGTTAGATAAAGCTGCTACTTATATTACTGTCCACCACTATGATAGTCTATGGAATATTTTGAAGTTTCTTAGGCATTACTAAACTGGTCTACTTCACCTAATTTGTTATTCAAGTTTCTAGGTCAATGTAGGTATAATATTATTGTAGTAAAATAGTTTAACCAGACTAGAGTTTAGACAGATTCAAAGGTACTCTTTGAAATTTTATGATTGCCATTTCAAAATGGCTTATGTCATGATAACTGAACTTAATGTCACCAAATCCCACCTTGAAAACTATGATGGTTAACATATAGCTTAAGATTATGGTTTATCACTGTACATTCACGATCAATATTTTAAGCAGTGACCAGCAAAATATATAATAGGTTTGAGGGATAACGCATCTATTTTACCACTCAGTCAGCCGTATGTGAGCTTTAGACCAAAAAGGCACCAACCATTAATTTAGTATCCATAGCGATCTTATACCTCAAATTAAAGTTTTAAATATTTAAGACAAACTTTATAGAACATCCTTCAAAATATTCCACTGCATAGACTTTCACAATAGGCATAAATATACATGTAAGTGACACACCGTATTGCAGAAGTGAGACGAGGCGTTTGGTCACAAGTCTTCATACCATCTCCTGTTCTCCCCCCCTGGCTGGACATCTACCATACATCTGAAACATTAGGTTAGTATTACCAACATTGATCTCTATAAAGTCATTAAGTTAAATCACTGCATTAAGGGGAGGGTATATTTCTGGAAGTCTTCTCTCATGTGTAGCCCCACTTGTTTTGAAATGTTAAGACGTTCGACCCATTAGTTTGACAAAAATAACTTTCGGTCAATTTCGTAATCAATTCAAAGACCTTTCGTGCTATTTAGGTGTATTCTTTCCTGGCGAGCGAGAGCGAGCCTGTAGTTTACTAAGAACCGACCTTTGGCCGGCCATTTTTCTACCGAACAGTGTACAACTTGTTCTCTAGTCTTGGGGTATTAGTATACAGGTATGCTTTGAGATCTAGGGAGCAAACTAAGGAAAATAACAACTCTCCTTAACCCCTTCAGCACAATGACTTCTTTTTACCTTTGTTTCTGGCTAAAACTAGAAGATTTTATGCAGTTTATGAAGGACCTGTGTTATTCAGAGGGTTTACTAGGATTCTATGTACC
Source organism: Paralithodes platypus (assembly GCA_032716605.1). Taxonomy (NCBI): domain Eukaryota; kingdom Metazoa; phylum Arthropoda; class Malacostraca; order Decapoda; family Lithodidae; genus Paralithodes; species Paralithodes platypus. Next base: position 144,803,856 of record CM064487.1, read on the forward strand.
CCTTTTAGTCGTAGAGATAGATTATAAGCTGAAAAGAATCGTCTAATGGTAACCAGAATAAGATGAAAATTAAGTTATGGTGCTGAAGGGGTTAAAGTTATCAATGGAAGAGTGTTACCACAGAGTTTCCTAGGCTAAATTATTCACCAAAAGTACGTACCTAGCGACATGTATCCATTATACGTTTCTCATACATTTGTTTAAATATATAACAATCTGCTGTCTGTGATCTTTTAACATTAACTCCATATGATCAGACGTCTTGTGGATTATGATATTTTGTTTAATTATGATTGAGGCTTAAGGGGAGGGGGGATTTAAGTCTTTTTCTGGTCCCCATTTCCCCTAATGTTTAGCCCCTTTAGCTTTTAAGATGTTCGGCCCTTTAGTTCGGCGATTTTAAGACTTAAGCCCCATTTGCCAATTTCACAACTAGATTTATAACAGCTTAAATATTTTGATTATTCACAAATAACCTTTTAATAATTTGTGTTTGCTTACCCTAGTTTGCTGGTGAGGGTGTTGAGGGTGTTGAGGCTCCAAGGGGAGTTTGTCTGGGGGTGAGTCTTCCCCATTTCTTCTCTTCTGTCTTCTATCTTCTCTCTTCTTCTATCTTCTCTCCTCTTCTCGCTCTTCTTTCTTCTCTTTTCTCTCCTCTTCTTCTCTATCCTCTTATCTCCTTCGAACGTCTGCCCCCCTCCGCTCCTCTGCTGCAAACAATAAGGAAGGTTAGTGGTGCACAAATTATTCGGAATTTAGAAATTATTATGGAATAGTCTATTATAGGGTAATTTAAGCTTAAGTAATTATATTCATATGTATCATGCCTAATTAATTAATGGTGTGAAATTAGCGAGGGACTATTTCAGAAATTATGATTAGACTTATTTTGACTGCCAAATAAGTCGCGTCTCCGCTGTCATTACGTTTTGCTCGCTGTGTGCTGTATTAATGTCCGTCAGATGTTTAATAGGGTGGGTAAGTGTAGGACCATGTTTGTATATCTCACTCGAAACTTTGAAATAATAAAGCTTAGATAGTGATACCAATTATTGATCAAAATATTCTTGGTGCTGCGACATGACTTATTTGGCCGACTGTACATATATTACAAGATACAATAATAGAGAACACTGACCTGTGCACTGAGCAGTGACGACTGGTGTACAGTTCACCACGGAAATTTGTACTAACTCTTGATTTTATGTATGGAATACTTGACTAGCATAATTTGATATAAAACCCACAATTGAACTTTAAACTACACAAACCCGACAATTTAACATTACTTAAAATCGACAATTTAACATTACTTTAAATCGACAATTAAATTTACTTAAAACAGACATTTAAAAATTACTTAGAACTGACAATTAAACATTACTTTAAAAACAGAATTAAATATTTCTTAAAACCGACAATCTATTACTTAAAACCGACAATTGAACATTACTTAAAATCAACAATTTAGCATTACTTAAAACTGAACATTTTACATTAATTTACTACTTAAATACGACAATTTAGTATTACTTTACTACTTTAAACCAACAATTTATCATTATTTAAAACCGACACTTGAAAATATTAATTAACTACATAAACCGATAATTGATAATTAAGAAAATACACATCTAATTATAAAACTTTCCCTTCCATACATAAAATCACAGAGTGGATACAAATTAAAGTGGGCAACTGTACATGGCTTCTGTTGCTGCTTGCTCTCCCTCACATCTGGTAGAAAATACAACATTAAGTTCATATATAGCTTCACAAATTAAGACTTTCAGATATAATGCAAATGTTAAAGTATCTCATAGTTCATATTGTACAGAAAAACTTATAACTTATCTATAGCCAAGTTGGGCGTGATTCCTCTCTTCTATAGCCGAGGTGGGCGGTGTTCCTCTCATCCATAGCCAAGGTGGGCGGGATTCCTCTCATCCATTGCCAAGGTGGGCGGTGTTCCTCTCATCCATAGCCCAGGTGGGCGGGATTCGTCGCTTTCGTCGGGTCGCTCCTCCCATCTCTAACCTGTTTTAAAGAATGTATTGTTAGTTTAAGTTAGATCATACCTTTAATTTCTCAGTTTCTCCGTCAGGCCTTCCATCTCATTCCTGTTGATTAAAGACGAAGGATTAATCCACTTCAGGAGCGTCGGTCTGCCACCCACATCACTGCACAGGTCGCCACAAGCCGCCACATTCTGAAACCTATCCAACCAACGGCCAGACAACCAGGATTTCACCGGCCGGATTTCAACCAACAAGACCAAAACGACAAACCAAACCTAAGTAAACTAACTCTTTATCTTAACTAAATCTAACTAACCTCCTACCCAAAATAACTAAGCCTCTAATAAACCGCAAACTATCTCAGCCAACCGAATAGAGCAACACCTAACCAATACTAACCTATAACAGACTCCTACCTATCCCTACCCCTTGAACTAACTATATCTACTCCCTCTAACCCCCCCCCCCCCCTCTACCAGCATCCCTACCAAAAACCTCTTCTAAATGCTAAGCCAACGACGATAGGATAAAACAGATTAGTGCATGGATTATTTATAACACATGAATATATATTTCATAAAGAATAATATAATATATCATTTATTATAGCATTCACAAGTATATAATGTACACAGAATTTGAGGATTTAAATATCTTACCTTTATATTGACTCCTATCTAATGTTTAATTCAGATTTTAGTAGAAGGGAGGTGGTTTTAATGGTGACTAGGAAAAGGGAAGGTTAAGATACACTGGAAAAACACAGTGTTCAAATATAACAAAACTGATACACAAGGGTTACAAATCATTCGTGTTCAAGGTAGCACACAAACGATTCAAACGCCCATTATGTGTATCTTGTTCGCTATATTTGAACACAAGTTTTACAGTGTAGAGAGGAAAATGGTAGAGGTGGTGGTGGGAAAGGATGGTTAGGATTAAAGGAAAGGATCTTGATGGTGGTAGACTGGTCGGGGTTCGAGGCTTAATCACTCCATCTGCAAAGAAAGAAAAAATCACATTAATATTGTTTATGTGTCATTTTTAGTAGTAATGGTTAGTGCGCGGAATTTCGGTGTGAGTATCCTAGGTTCGAATCCTTGGAGTACCACATGTATTCATTGATTGCATTAATTAGGTTTATTTGTAAGTTAATTGGTGGGTTGGTGATATGATTTTATGATAATTATTTCTTAGCACTTACAAACTATTACAATTATAATTATGATTATTATGATGGCTATCAGTAGACGAATTTAAGTAGTTTAGCAAGGATCTCTAGGTATCAGGGGTAAAATCTTCCAAAATTCCTTCCTAAGCTGAATAAAATCGTCTAATAGCCACTGTCAAAATGCGTCAATATTGGAAGGGTTAAGGTGGTATCACAAGCGATTTTCAGTCAATATTTACAGGCAATTTGTACTGTGGCAGTTTCAAAATATACCATCATAAAATTTAAAGTAGAGAACATTATCCACCTTCGATTTAATATCAGTTCATTGCGAGAGAGCCTCATAGTATAAAGAACAAAATTATAATCGAAATTGCTTGGAAAAAAACCCCGCTCGTGTGACACCTTAAACCCTTCTGTACCGGCGTGTTTTAACCGTTTGCTGCTGTTAGACTTGTTAACTGTTTGCTGCTGTCAGACGATTATATTGGACAGATCCTCTTGCTGGGCCCCCTTCATCTCCATTAGTTTTAAGAATTTTAAGGCGTTCACCCCATTAGTTTGTCGATTTTAAAACCTTTCGTCCCATTTTTACATCAATATCAAGACCTTTCGTGCCATTTAGGGTCGATTCTCTACTGGCGAGCGATAGTGAGCCTAATTTAACAGGAACCGGCCTTTGGCCGGGCCATTTTTCTACCGAAAAATGTAAAATTCTATCTTGAAAGGGCGTCTAGGGGGTTTACGTTTAAGCTTGATGAAGGTCTAGGGAACAAGCTAAAAACCACCCCTTAAACAGCTATTACAAAGATTTGGTAGAGAAATATGTTAAATTTATGAATTAGATTCATAGTACTTCCATATATGTCTATTATAACACCATTTTGAAACCCTGAAACCGTCAAAGCCATGCTAAACCAAATAGATGGATTAGAAGACTTCAATGCACCAGCAAGAAGTGATCCATAGTCTGTTTTTAAGGGGGTGTGGGCCGGTTTTCTGGATCACTTTCTCCCTCATGTTTAGCCCCATTAGTTTTCAGATGGTAAGATGTTTGCCCCATTAGTTAGTCGATTGTAAGACCTTTCGCCCCATTTATTAGTCAATATTTAGACCTTTCGTGCTATTTAGGTGTTTATTTTTTCCCCTGGCGAACGATAGTGAGCCTATAATGTTTTAAGAATCGGCCTTCGGCCGGGAAATTTTTCTACCGAAAAATGTACAAATTAATCTAGATCTAATGGATTTTTTTTTTAAATTTGATGGAGGTCTAGGGAGGAAACTAGACAAATAATTAATACATGCAAAAATCGCCCAAAAAGTGAACCAATCCCCCTTAACCCCTTCTGTACCGGCGACGTCCTCTTAACTAACTGCCCACCCAGACTCCCCTCAAAGCTAAATTTGTATATTTTTCGAGAGGAACATATCCCGGCTGATGGGCGATTTCTTCCAAGTTACAAGCTTGGTATATTGCTCGCGCAGACTAAAATAGACACCTGAATGGAGTGAAGAGTCTTATTATCGCCATACTAATGGGGTGAAACTCCTTATCTTATCAATCGGGTTAAATTAATGCATAAGAATAGTAGGCCTACCTTTAGATTTAAGTGTCGAAAATAAACTTTAAAGCCTAAAAATAATCCATCTTTCAAAATATACTAATCATGTTGATCGAGAGAGCTAAATGCACTGACAAGAAGTAATCCATAACCATGTCTGTATCGGCGACGTCTTTATAAACATTCTGGCTTCCATTAGACGATTTTATGCAGTTTTAAAAGGGCCTCCAGCAACTAACAGGTTTCCAACTATCCTCACGTAACCCTTTTTCCGGTAAACCTGACTTTTAGCACCAACAGCGATTTTAGTCAGTAATTTTGGTTGTGTGAAATTAGATTAGATTAACCTAACCTAACCCTAATATAATATAACGTAACATTACCTGGGAAACAGAGGGCAGGGACCCTGGGTGACCCATAGCGCATTTTAAGACTTATTTCTCAGTAAATACTGATTTCCGCACTTCAATTAAACATCCTACAAGTTCTAACCAGTCCCCTGAACAGTTTTTGATAGGTTACTTGAGGATATTTTAACGGGACCATAGGTAAATATTTATCTTGTTTTCTTATATATCTTCCTTATAATACATTTCTGCTCTTAATGGCATATATATATATCAATGATTTATATGCTCTACCGGATCTAATGGGCATACAAAGATATATGAGGTAACTGTTGGTGCTAAACATCAGTATTACCCTATTTTTTCACTGGCGAACGATAGTGAGCCTGTAATGTTTGAAGAACCGGCCTTCAGCCGGGACATTTTTCTACCGAAAAATTTAAAAATTAATTTAGAAGGGGGATCTAATCGATTTTTTTTTTTTTTTTAATTTGATGGGGGTCTAGGGAGGAAACTATAAACATAATGAATACATGCAAAAATTGCCCAAAAAGTGAACCAGAAGGATATGTGGTAGTAAAAAGCGTTAAACGAGATAATTGGAAGCCTGTTAATTGCTGGAGGCCCTTTTTAAACTGAATAAAATCGTCAAACAGTAGCCAGAATAAAAGTTAAAATAACTAAGCTTTATAAAATCGTCTAATGATAGCCAGGTGATAAAATGGGTCATAATGTTCAAAGGGTTACGGGGACGGTCGCCATTTTGTTGGTCTATTAATTTATAATTTTATTCATTGGTGTTTTATTTTCCTCGCCAGACCTCCAAGCTTAAAAGTACGATAATATTCAAGACCTCTTTCGCCGCCCTATTAGAAATAATTTATTAGGGAAAATAGGGACCAATAGACTCTCCATATTTTTCTCATTATAGCCCGCATGGAGGAATTTCGTTAACACTTGAAAAAACACGATTACACCGAAAAATAACACGAAAATAATGTCCCGAACGTAAACAAAGCATTGCACCCAATGAATCCTTCGACCTGGGTCCTCTTCTTCTTGTTTTGAAAGATGCGGTGAGTGCGATTCACCCAATAAATGGCGTGAGCGTTACTCACAAAAACGATATTATATTATATTAGGGTTAGGTTAGGTTAGGTTAATCTAATTTAATATAATATTTGTACATTTTGGAAGCGTGCATGGCCTCCCCACAATTTCCCTTACCTTCTGTAAAAGCGCGATTCACCCAATAAATGGCGCCATTTGACGGAGCATCTTCAGATTAATGAATAATGGTTAAGTTAATGCAAATCCTCCACCCAAACCATGAAAAACAACAATTAAACACTATATTCCTTGGAAAAAAATATAAAGAAACTTGGTATTTTCCTCGCTAGACCTCCAAGTTCCCAAAAGTACACCCCCTATACCCCCTTCCAAGATATATTTGTACATTTTTCAGTATAAAAATGTCCTGGCCGAAGGCCGATTCCTCCTAAATTGCAGGCTTGCTCTCGCTCGCCAGGAAAGAAATTGACACCTAAATGGCACGAAAGGTCTTAATGTTGAAAAAAAAAGAGCGAAAGTTCTTCAAATTTCCAAACTAATGGGGCGAACGTATCTCAAAAGCAATGGGGCTAAACATGAGGGAGAAGGGGTTCCATAAAACTACCCTCTTCCCTTAATGATAAATAACCACGAGGCGTCCAGTCAGCCGGCTTCGATTCGCTAGTTTGCCTAAGTTTTCAAAATCCAATTCAAATATTCTAACTAAATCCTCCATGTTATCATTAAGGCATCTATTACTCGTGGGTTAATAGGTAATTAATCAATATATAAATTATATTCAGGTTAAAAAATACTTAGCCCAATTCCGTTTAGAAAAGTCACATGGGAATATAGCCTAAGTTTATGCCATCAATTTATAATCTGGATCTCAATTTCTTCCTAAATGAATCAAATCTACTAGTGATCGCCATACTATTGAGACATATGGTTTTATTGAAAGGGTTAAGGAGGTAGAACTGAGCGAACAATCGAGTGCCGGCTTCCAGAATGTTCGTCAAACCTGCCGGCTTTTTCCATCACATTTCTGGCCTTATTTAATGCAAACGTATGAAGTATTATGGGAAAACGACAAGCTCTTGTCCACAAATTCGGGTCTGGTGGTAAATAAGTCACGTTATTTAGCTATTACACCTTAATTTATTCTATTTTCAGGAGAAACAATGGGGAAAATGGGAGCACACAAGACTTACCTCCTTCAAGCTGGACGACCGGGAACAAAATGATCGATTCAGGCGAAAATTGAGAGCTTATATACCCTCGGTTGTATTGCTGGTGGTTGATGGCAACTATTGGGTGACAGATGATCGAGAATTTCACTCACAAAATCGTAAATATCTCCCTAACTATACATTTCTGAATAAACTTTACTTAATATAAATTATGCGTATTTGTATCCTCTATCTTTTGGTATAAGTTTGACAATTCTAACATACATATTTTGTGAATATTTAATGGTTGTCGTCGTATTTCCTTCACAGAGAGAGAGAAAGAGAGAGAGAGTTCCTATGCCAAGTGGACTTAAAGTACCCGAGATTTTTATGCACCTTTATCAATGCTCTCGTGTCCTAAAAAAAAAAAAAAAAAAAAAAATTTTGTGCCACGCATTAGAGCCCTCGATCCCCCCCATGAACGCCTAGATCCCCGAGGGGATGGCCACGAAGGAATCGCCCTATAATGTATGCTATTGTCGAGACGCTATAATTCAATAGAGGTGTGAATAGGAGTTTCTTATGGGCTATCTGTATACTACTATAGCTTAATGTGATGTATGCGATTATAGAGGGCCTTTTCATAATATTCTGGAAACTATTAAACGGTTTTAGTCAGCTTAGGAAGGACGTCTATCTATTCAAAGGCTACGAAATGTGTCACTTAATCCTTTTAGCTGCCACATAGCCTTCCTAAGCCTCATAAAATCGTCTAAATGAAGCTGATATCAAGTAAAAAACAAAAAAAATAGCGTAGAGAGTGGGAGAGCAGCGATCTAACCTGCCTCCCTTGGGCTCTAGAACCTGCCTCCACTCAGCCCTTGTCTCGAGTTACAAGGAGAGACATCCATTCCCCCCCCCCCCATCCCCCTCAACCCCACTTCTCATCCCCCCCCCCCCCCCCTCCCCCTTCGATGACGGGAGAAATCGGACAACTTCTCATCCGGTCGCCATTTTGGGGACACTAGCTTATTAATTTCTATGTATAGGTATACCATATTAAACAAACTGTTCTCAGTTTGAATGTACACTAACCATAAATTAAATATATTGACAAAATTATACTTTTATTGTTTACATATCATTGTATTTTTTTGTCTATGTGATTGAGGGAGACAAAAGGCAGAACTACCTATAGCGAGTGCCTCCCCCATAGTTGAAAGAGTATGTTATTCTTTACGTTTTTCGGTAGAGAAATGTAAGCTACCATCTGAAACCCTCATAAATTATAGACTAGCTATCGCTCGCCAAGAAAAATAGACACCTAAATGGCACGAAAGGTCTTAATATTGGCAAATGAATGGGGCGAAAGGTCTTAAAATCGCCAACCTAATGGGGCGAACGTTTTGTAATATCAAAATTAATGGGGCTAAACATGAGGAAGAAGGAATTTAAGAAAAAACCCTTCTTGCCCTTTAATATATTACCAAGCACTAGTTGCCTGTGTCTACACTACTGAATGGTTAAGGTTAGGGAAATAGGTTGTAATAAATTCATCTTTATTCATATGCATAAATACATCATACACGAATGTAATAAAATATATGACAATTGTTTTTAATTAAACTAAAATTAATAATGGATATATAGGCCTACAAAAGCTACATCAAATAAATTAACTAAATATATAAACAAAGCACCTAATTAGACGATTTTATTCAGCTTAGGAAGGACCTCAATTAAAACGCTACACATGATCTCAATTAACCCTTTTAACCACCCCAGATCCTTCCTAAGCTTCATAAAATCGTCTAACTGTAGCCGACATCAAATTAAAAAAAAAAAAAACGTCATCGGTACAGCAAGGGTTAACTCTCACAGGTCCTTCCTAAGCTTCATGAAATCCTCTAAATGTAACTATGATAACAAAAGACGTCGCCTAAACTAAAAAGGGTTAAGAATAGAAACCCCATTATTTTTATTACATTTTGGCTTTCATTGGGCAATATTATCCAGCTTAGGAAGGGCCTGTAGATCTTCAGCGGGTCTTTCCGAAGCCGAATAAAATCATCTAGTATATGCCTGTAAATGATAACTTTTAGTAGTAATAGTAATCGGTGAAAATAGGAGTATATTTTCCGTAGACTATTTCCATTTACTACAGGCAGACTACCCTCACCATGTTCTTCATAGTTGCGATGTACTGTAGAAGAGTTGCCAATTATACAATAAAAACAGTAATTATCAATCCCATTTCAAACTATTGCCTAATTGACCTACTTAGCAATATACTATTGTATATTAAAAGCATATTAGTGATGTTGTTAATGGCCTTATTAAACACTGTGCCTTGTATAATTAAATTACAGTTGCATAATTACCCTTTCGCCTTGCCCCGCCCATCAAAACTAGGGTAGCATATATTAACATAGTCCACAACTTGACATTCGACCACCATCTTGACTCCAACTCACGCCGTATAATATACCTCGCCATTATTTATAAGCTTCATTATTGAGCATATGATGTTTATTCTATTAACATTGATACTTATTTCTCTATTCCTATCCATCAATGTATCCTGACTGAAAAGAGTGCTTGGCAGGAAGTGAGTATGGAATCAAGATGGCGGCCGGAACTTCTACGACTACGTACTCTGTTAATCTAGAGACCCTATCCATGAACACAGGCTCGGCTTCAAAACACACGAACCTGAAACACAAGTTGATTTATTAGTTATATATTTCTGAAATTACAAACACACTTTCCACACATATACAGTATATTTACATCACATAATATTTTTGCTTTACATAGGCCTACAATAATATATTATACAGTAAACATTAGGATTAATAAGATCATTCAAGTTAGGTCTACTTTCAAATAACCCTTTCAAGATTCGATTACTTTTTTATGGGGGTGGCCGACCCGAGACAGAGCCCGAACATGGACATCACAACACCTCAAACAAAACAAAACACAAAATCACACACACTGAATTAACATTATAAATGTAATTAATTAATTAAAATGTCTGTAAGGATAATTTAGCTCTATTTTTTAATTCATAACTTCTTGGGCGATTTTGTTATATTTCCAAACCTCGCCCTGAAAAATCGGCACGAAAGGTCTTAAAATGTACAAAGAATTAGAGCGAAAGGTCTTAATATCACCAAACTAATGGGGCGAACGTCTGAAAATCTAAAAAACGAATGGGGCTAAAGATGGAGAAGAGGGTCCAGAAAAAACCCCCACTCCCTTAATATTGTCCCATCCTACCTAAAACAAATGACTATATAGATCACTAATAAGTATACTCTCATATCACTAACCCATTCAGTACCAGGGACGTCCTTTTCATCCAATTATGGCACCTATCAGGCAATTTTATTCAGCTTAGGAAGTGCCTCTAGCAATAATAATGCTTCATATTATCTCAATCAACCCCTTAAACTACCACAGATCCTTCCTAAGCTGCATAATATCGTCTAATTATAGCTAGACTAAAAGATAACACACGTCGCTGGTACTCAAAGGGTTAAGGGTATGGAAGGGCATTTAACGTGTCCATAATTAACTACCCAATTAACCCTTTCCGTACCGAGGACGTCTTTTTATTTTTGTTGTTGCTACATTTAGACGATTTTGTGCAGTTTAAGAAGGATGTGTGGAAGTAAAAGGGTTACTAATAATATAATAATAATAATAATAATAACAAAATATATGGGTATGTAAAGGGTCGATAAAGTGCCCATGACAACCTACCCTTAACAAGATATATTGGCCGTAATAAACCCATCTTAGACCAGTTAGATAGTTAAATCACGCAAAATATATTATACCCAAAGATCTTAATAGCCCTTTTTCATAACCTTTTGATTCTTAGAGGCCCTTACGAAGCTGCGTAAAATCGTCTAATGTTAGCCAGAACAACCTAGGAATAAAGCGTCCAAAAAACAAAACAAAAATACTGAAAAGGTTTACAAGATGGCGGCGAGTTGGAAACAAGATGGCGTCCAAATTTATAAGGTGTATAGAATCATCGGCTATATTAACAGTGATTTACCTTTCTATCCGTATAATTAAAGGTTAATTACCACCAATATACCTCCATACGGCTATGTTATTACGAACACATTAGTTACCCCTTACGAACTAATATTCTCGACAAACTACCCAAGCCGTGACCGACCCCCCAGAGAGCTGAGCAAGTTATGGCGCGAGTAGGATGAACCCCCCCCCCCCCCCCTCCACGTCTACCCGAGAGGCCATAGCGTATGAATTTTAGACCCCTGAACAAAGTTGTTCGCTTCTGATTGGTTGAAGATTGAAAGTTTTGTCTGACGTCATCATACTGCCCGAGGCGATATTTGTCTGGTTTTACGAACTCATATTTTCGACAAACTAGCCAGCCCTTGACCGACCCCACAGAGAGCTGAGCAAGTTATGGCGCGAGTAGGATGAACCCAAACATCCACCCGAGAGGCCATAGCGTATGAATTCTAATCCCCTGAAAAAAGTTGGTGGCTTCTGATTGGCTGAAACTTTGCAAGTTTTTCTGACGTCACAATACTGCCCGAGGCGATATTCGTTTGGTTGTGCGAGAATGGCTGTGCTTCTTCCGTAGAATTATATGCAACTTTAGTGACCCTTGACGAACTCCTATTTTTACTGAACCCACAGAGAGCAGAGCAAGTTCTGGCGCGAGTAGGATGAACCAAACGTCCACCCTAGAGGCCATAGCGTATGAATTTTAGACCCCTGGAAAAAGTTGCTGGCTTCTGATTGGCTGAAGATTGAAAGTTTTGTCTGACGTCATCGTACTGCCCGAGGCGATATGTGTCTGGTTGTGCAAGAAAGGTAGTGCTCCTCCCGTAGAATTATATGACTTTACGAACTATCGACAGACTAGCCAGCCCTTGACCGAACCCACAGAGAGCGGAGCAAATATGGCGCGAGTAGGATGAACCCCACTTGTCTACCTTAGGCCATAGCGTATGAATTCTAGACACCTGGAAAAAGTTGCTGTCTTCTGATTGGCTGAAACTTTTTAAGTTTTTCTGACGTCACAATACTGCCCGAGGTGATATTCGTTTGGTTTAGCGAGAAAGGTAGTGCTTCCACCGTAGATTTTTTATTTTATTTTTATGTCTAGTATTCCACTGGGAGTGAGGGCTGGGGGGGGGGGCTACGCAGAGGGCTGTTCTAGGGCAACATGCTGTGCTATGGGTTATATGAGTATATTGATAGTGTGTGTGTTGGGGGGGGGGGGGGCTGTGCAGAGGGCTGTTCTCGGGCAACATGCTGTGTGATGGGTTATATAGGTACCGGTATATTGATATTGTGGGGGTGCGCAGAGGGCTGTTCTAGAGCAACATGCTGTGCTATGAGTTATATGGGTATATTGATAGGAGGGGGGGCTACGCAGAAGGCTGTTCTAGGGCAACATGCTGTGTGATGGGTTATATGGGTATATTGATAGGAGGGGGGCTACGCAGAGGGCTGTTCTAGGGCAACATGCTGTGCTATGGGTTATATGGGTATATTGATAGGAGGGGGGGCTACGCAGAGGGCTGTTCTAGGGCAACATGCTGTGTGATGGGTTATATGGGTATATTGATAGGGGGGGCTACGCAGAGGGCTGTTCTAGGGCAACATGCTGTGCTATGGGTTATATGGGTATATTGATAGGAGGGGGGGCTACGCAGAGGGCTGTTCTAGGGCAACATGCTGTGCTATGGGTTATATGGGTATATTGATAGGAGGGGGGGCTACGCAGAGGGCTGTTCTAGGGCAACATGCTGTGCTATGGGTTATATGGGTATATTGATAGGAGGGGGGCTACGCAGAGGGCTGTTCTAGGGCAACATGCTGTGCTATGGGTTATATGGGTATATTGATAGGAGGGGGGCTACGCAGAAGGCTGTTCTAGGGCAACATGCTGTGCTATGGGTTATATGGGTATATTGATAGGAGGGGGCTACGCAGAAGGCTGTTCTAGGGCAACATGCTGTGCTATGGGTTATATATATTGATAGGAGGGGGGCTACGCAGAAGGCTGTTCTAGGGCAACATGCTGTGCTATGGGTTATATGGGTATATTGATAGGAGGGGGTGGGGGGGGCTACGCAGAGGGCTGTTCTAGGGCAACATGCTGTGTGATGGGTTATATGGGTATATTGATAGGAGGGGGGCTACGCAGAGGGCTGTTCTAGGGCAACATGCTGTGCTATGGGTTATATGGGTATATTGATAGGAGGGGGGCTACGCAGAGGGCTGTTCTAGGGCAACATGCTGTGCTATGGGTTATATGGGTATATTGATAGGAGGGGGCTACGCAGAAGGCTGTTCTAGGGCAACATGCTGTGCTATGGGTTATATGGGTATATTGATAAGAGGGGGTGGGGGGGGGGGGCTACGCAGAGGGCTGTTCTAGGGCAACATGCTGTGTGATGGGTTATATGGGTATATTGATAGGAGGGGGGCTACGCAGAGGGCTGTTCTAGGGCAACATGCTGTGCTATGGGTTATATGGGTATATTGATAGGAGGGGGGCTACGCAGAGGGCTGTTCTAGGGCAACATGCTGTTCTATGGGTTATATGGGTATATTGATAGGAGGGGGGGCTACGCAGAAGGCTGTTCTAGGGCAACATGCTGTGCTATGGGTTATATGGGTATATTGATGGGGGGGGGGTGGCTACGCAGAGGGCTGTTCTAGGGCAACATGCTGTGCTATGGGTTATATGGGTATATTGATAGGAGGGGGCTACGCAGAGGGCTGTTCTAGGGCAACATGCTGTGCTATGGGTTATATGGGTATATTGATATTCTTCGCGGCGCGCAAAGGGCTGTTCTAGGGCAACATTCTGTGCTATGGTTATATGGGTATATTGATAGGAGAGAGGGGCTGTTCTAGGGGCAACATGCTGTGCTATGGGTTATATGGGTATATTGATAGGAGGGGGCTACGCAGAGGGCTGTTCTAGAGCAACATTCTGTGCTATGGGTTATATGGGTATATTGATAGGAGGGGGGGGGGGGGGGGCTACGCAGAGGGCTGTTCTAGAGCAACATTCTGTGCTATGGGTTATATGGGTATATTGATAGGAGGGGGGGGGGGGCTACGCAGAGGGCTGTTCTAGAGCAACATTCTGTGCTATGGGTTATATGGGTATATTGATAGGAGGGGGGCTACGCAGAGGGCTGTTCTAGAGCAACATGCTGTGCTATGGGTTATATAGGTATATTGATATTGTGGGGGGTGCGCAGAGGGCTGTTCTAGGGCAACATGCTGTGCTATGGGTTATATGGTTATATTGATGGGGAGGGGGGGGGGGGGGGCGCAGAGGGCGATTTTGTCCAGCTGAGGAAAGACGTGTTGTAGTCCAAATGCTCCGACGTCATTCTTGTTACCGCCAAACACACCATCTGCAATGAATAATAAAATAAATTAGCTTTTTCAGTATTCGAGGACACACTTACTCATATTATTCTGGTTATCATTGGACGATTTTATTAAGATTAGGAAGGATCTGAGGACGTTTAAGGGTTAATTGAGATCCTTTTTACCCCTCTGATTGCTCAAGATCCTTCCTAAACTGCTTATAATCCTCCAATGTTACCCAAAATAAAAATAATAATCAATTCATAAATGAGGTAAATATGAAGGAAATACAAAATCCTGAACATATTAAATGTACACATAAACGTATACTAAAGCTGGTATCACACGAGCGCTTTTTCACTCAACACTTATCCTCAACACTGGTCTGGCAGCTTATTAGGTCAACATTTACAATATTTCGGTTACCTAAGTTCATCTGCCAACAGTCTAGTTTCCGAAACCAGTGCAAAATATTTCAGAAATGTTGCCAGAAATTTTTTGATCATCGAATGTTGACTATAAAAGCTCTCGTATGATACCGGCTTACATGTGAAGCAATAACACCACAATCGAATTGAAACAAACATTATATTTTGGCTATTAGTAGACGATTTTACTTAGTTTAGGAAGGAGTTCTGACAATTAATAAAGGGACAATTATATCCCCTCAGGTTCTTTCTAAGCTGTGTAAAATCATCTACTATAGTTGCCAGAATATAATGAAGGGGTTATTATCGTTAGTATCTATCTATCTATCTATATGCTCAGGCCCAATCCCCATTTTGGGGGTAGCCGACTCAAGACAGAGCAAGAACAGGGGATTATCGTTAGTATGACTATGGTATATTATGGTCAATATGGTGTATGAAGGGGGCGGGGTTACTGTAGGCCTATCACAATGCTGGGAGGTGGTGGGCGGAGCTTGGTGACATTGGTGACGCCTCCTATGTCACCTAACTCCACCCACTATTAATGGGTATTCCCAACAACACGCTGATAATAAGTACGGTGGCGCTAATAAGTAATGTCTCAGCTGTCATTACGTTTGGTTCTTTCTGTGCTGTATTAATGTCTGTCAGATGTTGAAAGGGTGGGTAAGTGTGGGAACATGTTGGTATATCTCACTCAAAAAAGAAGAAATCATGTGTAGATATTGCTGATACCAATTATTAATCAAAACATAATTGGTGCCGAGACAACACTTAT
Source organism: Paralithodes platypus (assembly GCA_032716605.1). Lineage (NCBI taxonomy): Eukaryota > Metazoa > Arthropoda > Malacostraca > Decapoda > Lithodidae > Paralithodes > Paralithodes platypus. The sequence goes on from CM064487.1 coordinate 144,819,768, forward strand.
TGGGCCGATTGTACATTATGTGTTTGCCTGTGTCCGGAACCGACGACGACAGGCTTATTTCCGCTCGTTTTCTCTTGTTGTTGTTGATCTTATGCTTGTTCTTCTGGATCAGTCGAAAGAGTTGCCAGGCGGGAGAGAAACAAGAAAGGAGGAGGGTTTGGAGCTGCTGCGTGATTGACAGCATTCGACGGAGGCCTTCGGTGCTTTACAACGTTCCCCCTTTTTTGCTGGCCAACAGTAAGCGATTTTGTCCAGCTGAGGAAAGACGTGTGGTAGACCAAATGCCGCCTTCATTCTTCTTACCGCCAACCACGCCATCTGAAATGAATAATTAACATAAGTAACACCCCCTTTTTAACATTAATCGTCAATTACAAACTCCAATGTACCTGAATAAACCAATGAAAGCATATGGTCCTCCCGGGATTCGAACTCGGGACACCACACCCAGAACATAAGAATCGAAACCATCACACCACCAACACAGTTGAAGGTTGAGTACACGCTCACGATTAATATCCATTTTCGAATTCCGGATATCAATCTAATCATGTAATCGACCCAACTGCATTATGGAAAGCGTAATGTTATAGTGAGAGGAATGGGGCCAAGATCACTAAGGACAATAATGACATAAATGACCTCTTTCAGTATTCAAGGACTCACTTATTCATATAATGTTGCTATCATTAAACGATTTTATTGTAAGTTGGAAGGATCCGAGGGAGTTCAAGGGTTAATTGAGGTGATATTGACCCCTCTGATTGTTCGAGATCCATCCTAAGCTGCATATAATCATCTAATGTTAGCCAAAATATACTGTAAAACGCACCAAAAAGAGTATATACTGTATGATAATTGGGTATATTGATAGTGATTTATCTTTCGTTTACACTCCCAATATATATTATCTTCTGGCTACTATTACACGATAGTATTCAGTTTAAAAAGGGCCTCCATCAATTAACAGTCTTCGAACTATCTCACTTAACCCTTTTTACAACCACAGCTTCTTCAGAAACTGCACAAAATAGTCAAAATATAGCCAGAATAAAATGAAAAAGACGTCGCCGGTACAGAAGGGGTTAAAGGCTGAGATTTATAATTTGTTCATAGCATATTTCAAGCTTAACACATTCAGCAACGATGACGTATTTCTTTTTGTTTTACCTTTGATTCTGGCTAAAATTACTCGATTTTATGCAGTTTAAGAAGGACCTATGTTATGCAGAGGGTTTATTGTTATCGTATTTACCCCTTGAGTTTTAGAGGTAGATTACAAGCTCACGAAAATCGCCTAATGATAACCAGCATGTGAACACATTTACGTCATCGTGCTGAAGGGCTTAAAAGGCTTCATATAATTATATCCCGAAGTTTGGAACCCTCCTGTATTCTGTTTTCATATCATGTTTACATTATTTTATTTTACAGTGTACTGAAAGGGTTAACCTATTCAGTACTTGTGACGTTTGTAGCCCTCCAATTGTTAGAGGACCTTCCTACACTTACTAATATCATCTACTAGTTACCAGAATACAATGAAAAGGGCGTCACCGGTACTGAAAGGGTTAGTGTGGTCTATGAAGGGGGCGGGGTCACTGTAGGCCTATCACAATGGTAGGAGGAAGTGGGCGGAGCTTGATGACACCGATATCATTTTGTCACTAAACTCCGCCCACTGTTGACAAAGTGGGCGGAATTTGATGACGCCAATAATAATTCCCCTCTGTGTCACTAGACTCCGCCCAATGCCCATCTACTCATTATATATGTTTTCCTATGTGCATGAAGGAGACAAAAGGCAAAACTCCCTGTAACAAGTGTTCCCCCTGGGATGTAAAAAGAGCCAAAATCAAGGTATGTTAGAGGTAATTTAGGTATGTTGGATCGAAGAGTGGTGTGCTTGTTAAGTGTAATTAAATGAATAGGAGGAGGAGGTGTTTGCGAGATTTGGCTGGATTACTCTCTGTGTAGGTGAGGCACAAATAGAAACAGTGAGGGAAGCCAAGCAAACGAAACAAGAGTTCCAGCAACTCTTTATAATATGACTATGCGGCCTCTCCTGGATACTGCCCTGCACGATTGGTGCCTACAATCTCCCAAATATCACACACACACACACACATATATATATATATATATATATATATATATATATATATATATATATACAGTATATATATATATATATATATATATATATATATATATATATATAATAATGTTAAAAGTAGCTACGTAACAGCTGGACGTATGGACAACTATACATGTCTGTCCCCAAAATGGCGTCCGACTGAAAAATCACCTGCGCATGCGTCAGTGAGGGTCTTCTGGTTCCAAAAGAATAGTAAACGCTTATTTTAGGTGTTATTCCAGCACACCATGAATGTCTCTCTTGTCTACAATGATCTAAAATGATACTATACCATATTCATCAGCCTTGGGTATCGATGAAGTGGTCCAGATGTTGAGCAAGATGGTCTTAATCACTATAATTTGATATCGTCTGCTTCTATGTTGATATCCCACTATCTGTGCCATCTATGGGGTGAATTTTAGCCTACTCTTTTATCGACTCCATGTTGTATACCTTATGATACACATCTTGTATACCTTATTCCCTCATAGACCACTTACATAGCTTTTAATCTGTTTTTCTTTCCTTTTTTCTTGCCTACCGGGAAATTGTTTCATCCCCTTTTTATTACTTGGCTATTAACCCCTTGAGGATTATTACTCTGGCTATCATTAAACTATGTTATTCAGCTTAGGAAGGATCTGCAGGAGCCAAGAGTCGTAATTGCGTTAATTTTGACCCATTAAATGTATAGAGATACTTCCTAATTAATAAAATCATGAAATAATAGCCCGAATGAGCCAAATATATTTTTCCTAGGATACTGAAAGGGTTAAGAAATATTGTCGTGAGATAAAGTTGTACGACATTATTATCATGCAGAGACAAAACAATGACATATCATCCAATTTAAGTCCAAGTTTCATCTGCTAAGGGACTAAACTTTATGCCAGAGGAAATAACAGGGGTGAAAATGATCTCGATTAATCCTTGAACTAGAATTCATTCTGAAATTCCACTGGTCCATTGTCAATAAGATTAGTTAGTTAGTTAAAATAGGACTTCAGAGGATATCAACCCTTCTGGATTATTAGGTCAGCACACTGTAAGTCAAGAATAACGTCAGGACTGGAGCCCCTTTTCGAGAACTCCAGTCCCTTGTCAATATGAATCATACACAATTTATTATTTTTGCTTTGCAGTTCTTATTATGTCTTTGGAAGTAATGCAATGGTTAGAAATTCACTTCCATGTACATATTCTTGTATCCTTTATCAATTTCATTCAATTTGTCCCATTTGACGCCCCATCTATAATCTGTGTGTTTTTTTAAAGCTGGCGAGAAACTGACTTGTTCTTATCTTAATTACTTCGTTATTACAAAGTTTGTATAACCAAATATGGTGTTAATTGTCAAAACCTGTCTATAATATGATCCAGAGACATAGCAGACCTCAAAACTACCACTGCATCAAAATTGGACTGCAGCTCACCCTTAGCTATTTGTTCACTTGATGTGCCACTGATGGAGGTGGTTCTGTGTACCCCTGGCCCTGGCACCAGCACTTGTTGTACCACTGGCACAAATTTAACATTGCTTTGTGTAGTCTACCTATCTATATACTCAGGCACATACTCCATTATTTATTTTTTGTTTTGTAAACTGGGGGTGGCCGACTCGAGACAGATTTTGTGTAGTACTGGCAATAATCAAATGGCTTTATATACCAATGGCACACCCGTTGCTTCGTATGAGACTGGCAGCCATTTAACGTCTTTGTGTACCAATTGCACCAGGCAGTTATCTGCTCAACAGGTGGCGTTGTGTGTGTGTAAGTGTGAGAGTCCGAGTGTAGGGGGTGAGACAGTGAAGCACGGGAACGAGGTGGCTTCAGAGATGGGGTCGTTTCGGGCCATGAGTGAGCACCGTGCCTCATGTGAAGGCAAGATGGCAGGTGCTCGTTGTACTCTACGTGCTTCACATGTCTCACTCCCTAGACTGGAACAAGACCTCACGGGCTTCACTGTTCATTGTAAAGCGGTGAATGTTAAGGCTCTCAGCCTATGCCCGAGAGGAAGTAAGTTGGAATATAGAAAAAACAAAAAAAAACAAAAAAAAATGTCACCTCCTTGCTTTGAGTGCCACTGGTGCCCTGATTTATGCACCACAGCTGTAACCACCCTGCAGCCTGTACACATCTGTCCACCTGTAGAGCCCAAGCCAACATCACCAGACTTTTCTAAGCCAAAGTCTACTACACCAAAGCCCTTGCCACACCTGGGCATCCCAACTCCGCCTACTTCAGCTGCAGAGAATGACGCCATCTGGTTGCCCAACAAACCTCCGCTGCCACACATACGCCTTAGTCACACTTGGACCATGATCGCCTTGCTCCCCATGGCCTGGGCTACAGCTATGGAGTTTCTACCCACAGGTGTAGCGCGGTTGGTAGAGCACTCACCTGCAAACTGTGAGGTTGATGGTTCGAGTCTCGGGCCAGCCTGTGTGTTATTGGCAGACGCCAGTGCTGTTGATGAACGGCGCTGTCTAGCAATCAGTGGCAACTGTTTACTGAAGTCCTTGGTGCATTAGGGCACCCACCCTAACCCAACTCTTGTGGATGGTGGTAAAAACACGCATCAGGTGTAGCCAGTATGACTAATAATCAATACACAATAACACTGTCAATGAGTTTCTTTACCAGTTAAAATAGTGACCACATATCAACAGTAATATATATGCACGTTATTATAGATCCAATATTGCTTATATTTTGTCTATTGTCATTAAATGTCAGTTCTCCACATCTTCAGATTCAGTAGCACTCACATCACATGACTATTCAAAGATCCTAAGTTTACAATCTACCATTTACAGCAAATTCCACATTAACTTCTCCTATAGTAGAGGACAATTTTTTAAAGTGTATGTCAAAACTTCTATATGGCTGTATAAATTTACTGAGATACTATACACTGTTCAAATTTACTTGAAAGCTTTTCCCAGGCTTTATTTTTAACAGTTAATGCTGAGTGGTTCAATTTACTTAAATATTTTGGATATAAGTTGTTCATAAGTTGTATTTTGTTTCAAGATCCATGCCACACACCACTGCCAAACAATCATCTGCTGTCAATATCATACTTATTGTGGGAGGATACACTGCCAAGTACATTTGAACAAAGTACAACAAATACATCCATAGTAAATCCATTGTTAATATGACAAAGCTAGGCTAATCATGAACAAATATAGCTCCTTGTATGTTTATTTAACATTTAAATGGACATCAACACGCAACAAATGGCAACAATATTCTGAACTTTCTCCAATTGCATATACTGTACAGTATATATATATATATATATATATTTGTTTTTTTTATAAAATTTGTTTAACCAGACCACTGAGTTCCACAAAAGAACTCTAATAGGGCTAGCCGGAAGGATTAGATCAAGATGGACAACTAATCAAGTCAAGATAGATAGGGAAGGGCAGGAGGGGAACAAATCTAGGAAGGTGAAGACACGCAGACATTTCTCACCATTTCACCAGTTCAGCCGGACCACATGAGCTCCACAGCAGAGCTATTATAGGGCAGGGCCGAAGGATGAGGCAAGAACTGCTACACTGCAGCACCAACCAAGAAGTGATCAAGAGCGAAGAATGAGTGATCAGGTCTAAGGTAGAAAAAAATCACAGCGAGATGCACAAAAAATGCATTACCGAGGGGAATCAAGTCAGCTCGGCCGCAGCAGCTGCGACCTAAGAGACAAATCAGGTCAGGAGCCTACAACCTAGCCAGGCCAGGGAGGCATGTGATATAGGCTGCCGGAAGGACAACCGATGAGACAGAATAAGAATAGAAGGGGAAAAAAATGGAAAGAGGAATGAAAAACTACGCAAAATTAGTCAAGCCGATGACAAAAGCTTGAGGGGAAAGGGAAACATCCAGAACCCTCACCCATCAAACTCCAGTCGCTGGCCCCGAAGCCCCTCAACCGAGACAAGGGGTGTTTTTTTTGTTTTTTTTAAATATTAGTTTAACCCTTTGGCTGTGGCTATGTTTGGGCTATTTAGGGCATATTCAGGCATTCCTGAATGATAAATCAAGCATCTGCATAAAATGAAGTGTATTGTGCCGAAAACTAGGCGAAAATAGCTTCAAAATGACACCAGAACGGACCGTGTTCTCTGGTTCACCCGCAGTGATCCCAGTGAAACGCGGGAACCCCGCTATTATGTAACACTCGCTCGCTTGGCTACACTGATGAGAGAGACAGAGAGACTCGCCCGAGACACAGCCTAGCTCAGTGAGCCGCTCGGTGCTCTGAGGGTCGGAGGTGGGCCCCTCACGCTCCCACCCACTGACACTCGATTTTTACGTTTTTTACAGGCTTTTAACCCTTATTTAGCGGCGAGCAACATAAGTCGAGTTAAATAAAGCTGGACTATGTGGCGGCGCTCGACATAGGTCGAGTGGCAATTTCAGCACGTAATGTGGCTGAGAGAGAGAGACAAGTGGTGGCAGGAGACTAGCGAGCGTATGACTGCTCCAGACCACCGCGGCGAACCTACTGACACAAATCTCAGCTCCCTCCTCCCTCTCTCACTCGCTACATACTCAATTATGTACTGAAAGTACCGAATTACCTGCTTTTTGCACTCGCGTTGCACGGTTATTGCAAGAAAACTATCCATCATACAAGGATCGTTATGGTGTCATTCGAAAGCTCTGTTTATGCCCTTTCAGGGATAGGTACTTGTTTTACGTTCTGGGTCTTATTTAGGCATGAAAATGATCACGTAAACAGCCCTATTTTGGCTAAAAACACCCCGCTGTGCGGTACACATAAATAAACCGCATAGGCCGCTCGTAAGGTGTTAAAGCCTGGAAATTGCTGTAACTTGCCAAAACATTCCAGAACGCCACCCGCAGCGAAAGGGTTAACCAGACCACTGAGCTCTACAAAAGAACTCTCATAGGGCTGGCCCGAAGGATTCGATCAATATATATAACTAAACGAGTCAAGATAGACAGGGAAGGGCAGGAGGGGAACAAATCGAGGAAGGTGAAGACACGCAGACATTTCTCGCCATTTCATCAGTTCAGCCGGACCACATGAGCTCCACATCAGAGCTCTTATAGGGCAGGGCCGAAGGATGAGGCAAGAACTGCTACACTGCAACACCAACCAAGAAGTGATCAGGGCGAAGAATGAAAGATCAGGTCGAAGGCAGAAAAAATCACATCGAGAAGCAAAATATGCATTGCCGAAGGGAATCAAGTCAGTCCGGCCACAACAGCAACCGAAGAGACAAATCAGGTCAGGAGTCTGCTACCTAGCCAGGCCAGGGAGACATGAGATATAGGCCGCCCGAGGACAGTCGAATGGGAGAGAATAAGAATAGAAGAGGAAAAACATAGAATGAGGAATGAAAAAACTACTCAAAATTAGTCAAGCTGAGGACGAAAGCTCGAGGGGAGAGAGGGAGGGAAATAACCACAACTATCCCCCATTAAGCTCCAGTCGCCGGCCCCGAAGCCCCCCAACCACGGAAAGGACAGTAGTATCAGGGGGGAGGGGCGTAGTAGTAGGGGGGATCTTGATGTGCTAATCAAACACCGTATTATCATACAAATTATAAGTACAGTATTACATAATAAGGTAGGGATCAAAATACATATAATTAGGATTATAATGTAAAAACTTGCAATATAAACCAACCAAAACAGGGATGACACAAAATATAGACAAAAGAACTTATCAATATCACTACTGTATGTGGAAATAACACTTTAGCAAAATATAATTTTGAAATAAAAGAGCACAAAACCACCACATAGAATGTACATCACAATATGAGTAAGTGAATTTTGTTTCCCAAGCAAATTAGTCGCACATATATTAACATACTCTCATCATGTTCAAGGAATTAGTCAATTTGGGAATTTCAGGACGTTCTGGTAAATTTGTTTAAATTCTGTTTGAATAAATGTCAAAATGTTTTATTCAAACAAATTTGCAATTTGACAAGATATTAACAATAGTATAAAATACATACAACACTCACTAACGATAGTGTAAGCATAGCATGAACACATGACATGACCCCAACCAATTACAACCCTACATTTTTTTTTATACAATCAGTTTAACAGACCACTAAGTTCCACAAAAGAACTCTCATATGGCTAGCCCGAAGGATTAGATCAATATGGATAACGAATCAAGTCAAGATAGATAGGGAAGGGCAGGAGGTAAACAAATCTAGGAAGGTGAAGACACGCAGACATTTCTCGCCATTTCATCAGTTCAGCCGGACCACATGAGCTCCACAGCAGAGCACTTATAGGGCACGGCCGAAGGATGAGGCAAGAACTGCTACACTGCAGCACCAACCAAGAAGTGATCAAGGGCGAAGAATGAGAGATCAGGTCTAATTAAAATGTAAAACTTGCAAACTAAACAAACCAAAATTGGGACAAGGTAGAAAAAAATCACAGCGAGATGCACAAAAAATGCACTACTGAGGGGAATCGAGTCAGCTCAGCCGCAGCGACCAAAGAGACAAATCCGGTCAGGAGCCTATAACCGAGCCAGGCCAGGGAGGTATGTGATATAAGCTGCCGGAAGGACAACCGATGAGACAGAATAAGAATAGAAGGGGAAAAAAATGGAAGAGGAATGAAAAACTACGCAAAATTAGTCAAGCCAACGACAAAAGCTCGAGGGGAGAGGGAAAGGGAAAACTCCAAAACCCTCCCCCATCAAGCTCCAGTCGCTGGCCCCGAAGCCCCCCAACCTTGTCAAAGGGCGTAGTAATAGGGGGGTAAATACAAATAACCTACATTTATAGTACAAATAAATTAAGGATATCACAAAGGCAAGCCATTGATACTATCAAAAGTGAATAGATACAATAAAATAAAGTATAACATTGCAAAATATGAAGAAGCAACAACAGATTTAAACAAAGAGTAGCCTAACCTTTTAACAAGAACAATGAATTTTATAGAAAAAATCAATAACAGTAGAAGTTGTTGTTTTTGTTGTTGTTCCCCAGGCTGTCTGGCCGAACAGCCTCAAGGTCTTGAGCAAGGCCAAGGCCATAAACGAGCGCCCCCACAAAACCCTCCCTGCTTACCACTAACAAAGCCCGGGTGACCAAAGCCACTCCAAGGCAGGGAGCTGAGGAGGGTGCGGAAACGCCCGGGAAACCAAAGCCCCACCCAAGGCCCTGTGCCCCTCAGCAATTATGAAGGAAAAGTTGAGGGGCACGGGAAAAAAAAATGTTTTTGGCTCCCAATCTGCCAACTTCTAGGTTGGCAGTAGGGAGGTCAATCCACGGAAAAACGCCGTCACTTGAGATCTAGAAGATATATAAGTAAAAGGAACAGTCAGAGTAAGCTATGGGTATGGCAGAGATCGCTCAGCTCTCACTCGGATAGACCAGCCCATCACCACATAACACCACATAACAGTAGAAGTACTGTAGATAAACAATCAAAAATACAGACAAACAGTAAGCAGAAGTAATACGAGAAACTTCAAGTAAAAATATGCTTGATTAAAATTATTGATATCAAAGTTAAGAATAGTCACAATAATTGACCTTAAAAATAAAAAAAATATGCAACAATATACTTGAAACAAAACCTCGTTTACTAAGTCTGTATAGTAATATAGCTCTAGCCCAAAAGTCGTCATCTTAGGGAATAAAAACAATTATATGTTATTTTATTATCAATATTACTAAGGAAAGGAAAGTTTATTATGTTAAAATTATAATCGTCAACTTTGTGATATACCTTAAGTGTGCACTGTTCATTATCAATCTGTGTATATCAAGAACATTTTCAACTTAATCATTTACGTTACCTTGTTTGAGGGGGATGGAATTTGGATAAATTAATTTATCGACTTGATTAAAATCTAACATATTCAAACAAATTTGCAATTTGACAAGATGTTAACAATAGTACAAAATACATACAGCACTCACTAACAATAGATGGAAGTCCACGAATGTGGAGGGAGCTGCACCAAGGGGCGGACCAAAAAAGATGTGGGATTGGACTTTGCAATCTGATCTTAAATAAAAAAACATGATAAATGAGGCAGCTCTTAACAGGGCTGCCTGAAACGCCGCCATTAGGACGTGAAACCAGGACCGCAGTTTGTGTGGAGCACTCGATCTTTAAGTTTATGTATGTACTGTATGTATGAATAACTACTACATAACTCCTGAATAACAATGTACACTCTTAACCCCTTTGGTACCGGCGACGTCTTTTTTATATTATTTTGGCTATATTTAGAGAATTTTTTGCAGTTTAATAAGGATCTGTGGTAGCTAAATGGGTTAAGCGAGATAGATCGAAGGCTGTTAATTGTTGGAGGCCTTTTATAAACTGAATAAAATTGTCTAATAGTAGCCAGAAAAAATATATAAAAGATGTCGCTGGTAGAGAAAGGGTTAATTCGATCCTGCTATTTATCCTTCCATACATATAATCAAGGGGTGGATACAAATGTAAGTGGACAATTGACCACTTGCGAGTTTCGTTCTATAAGGAAGTTGGAGCCGTGAACATCGATATTAAAGAGAAATTCAATAATAATGTGGGTTTCTAATGAATAAAAAGTATGTTCAATTTGGTTTTATGTATTTATCTATGTATTATGACCGTATTTGGTTTTATGTATTTATCTATGTATTATGACCGTATTTTAGCTGGTAATTCTGATAAATATTGATGGCTAGAGCTCCAACTTCCTTATACAGTAGAACGAAACTCGCAAGTCGGGAATAGTACAGTTACCCAGAGAGCTGTTACAGAACTACAGTACTTTTAATTACCGTATACATGTACTGCTTTCCAATATATCTTATATAGAAATGGAAAGAAAACAGCAAACTTTATCTAAATCGATGGTTAAAGCTGCATAATTTGCTTGCCATTCCATAGTCCTTAAGGGGATTTCTTTTTCTGGGCCCTCTTCTCCCACATGTTTAGCCCCATTAATTTTGAGATTTTTAGAGACTCTCCGCCGCTCACCCCATTGGTTTGGCTATTGTAAGACCTTGCACCCCATTTCTTTGGCAATTTTTTTCTAGTGAGCAATATAGCAAGCCTGCAATTTGCTGGGGTATTTTTCTACTGAAAAATTCACATATTCATCTTGAAGGGACATCTTGAGGATATTTCTTATAAGATTGATAAATGTCTAAGGAGGAAACTAGAAAAAAAATCTCTCTCTTAATAGTTGTAAAAGCAAACCTAACTATCTCTGTAACAGCCTTATTTGTGGGTAACTATCATTTAGATTAGATCAATTAAGACTATCTAACACTTCCTATTATACACAAAACATCATTGAGATCACTCACTAAAGCCCCATTGTAATACTGTACAATACTCTGACCAATCATGACCAACAATAGTAATTTTGCTATGGATTACAGATGTGCATATATACTGTACGTTATTTTTTATATACAATTAATTATAACTCTCTGTCAACCTTAATAATATCTCAGCCAGAAGTGTAATCCTCACATGGTTGATTTCCAAGACAAGAGACTTTCTCTAAAGTTAAGTAGGCAAGGAACACATGTCGGCAGAGGATGTCTTTAGAATCCACAACAATACTAGATTAAATAAAGAAAAACAAAGGCCTAGATACATAATATTCATAGTATCACCAACCCACCAATTAACTTACAAATAAACCTAATTAATGAAATCAATGAAACTAATGAATACATGCGGTACTCCAAGGATTCGAACCCAAGATACTCACACCAAAATTCTGCGCACTAAACATTACGCTATCAAGACAGTTAAAAGGCTTAGGGACAAGCTCACGATATGCTATGCAGGGTGTGGTGGTGGTGACAGCGTTGTAATGGTCGTGATCGGAGTGTCGTAGTGGTGATGATCATGGCTGTAGTGGTGGTGATAAAGGTGGAATGGTAGTAGTAGTAGTGGTAACAGGGTCAGTGGCAGGGATAGAGTACTTCTGGATGTTGGTGAAGATGATGTAGGGGTAGGTAGGGTCATCACAGGTGAGGATGATGTAGGGGTAGGTAGGGTCATCACAGGTGAGGATGATGTAGGGGTAGGTAGGGTCATCATGTTGGTGAAGATAACAGGTGAGGATGATGTAGGGGTAGGTAGGGTCATCATGTTGGTGAAGATAACAGGTGAGGATGATGTAGGGGTAGGTAGGGTCATCATTTTGGCCACTCTCTTATCGCCTCTTGACTACTCATCCACATAACCTGTTGAAGAAAAATATAAAAACAATATAATATTCTCTACTTACTCTAGAGATATTTAAACACTATTAGTTACAATTGTGAAGGGAAATCAAATACATACATACATAGTGCGCGGAATTTCGATGCAAGTATCCTGGGTTCGAGTCCTCGGAGTGCCACATGTATTTGTTGATTTCATTAATTGAGATTAGATGTGAAGTTGGTTGGTGTAAAAAACATAATAATAAATCCAAAGTCTAGTTCACCTAAAACATTGATTAAATCTTAGATATCTTCCACTATGAGGAAGTTTGTCTTCATTATACTTTTCCAAATTTTTTACTCATACCATTGGTGGTCTTCTACTATCAACAGCTCCTCTCACTACAGTACAGTCTCCCTCACTATCCGATGCCCCAATTTACGATATTATAATAGGTTTTTAGGTGTTTGTGTTTGTGTTTTGGCTGGTCCCAGAATGCATCCCCATTTACCCCATTAATTTTAGGGTTTGCTGTATGATTTTTCTATTTCATATCGGGTTTTCAGGAACGTAACCCAGTCGTCAATTGAGGAAGACCTGTACTGTATATTATAATTAATTTTTCCTGACCTTCTTTTCTCATCTATTCTTTGCACATAGCCATGTCACCAGAAAATACATCTTTTTATCTACACAACCAATCTACATTCAATGGCCAGAACTTTCACTTTAATTCCAAAAGACGTAGAAAAATTAAAGGTAACTACTGTACAGGTAAAGGTGTTTGCGAGGTAAAATATGAAGCTATAGCCTATATGTCAAAATATCAAGCATTGCAGACATCCAAGAAATACTGTACTGAATAAATAAATTGATAGATAAGGATATAAAAGAGAGAGAAAGCTTCATATATTTGGGAGCAGTACAGTGTACAGGTGGCTACATGAATGTTTTTACACTCCTTGAATTTATGTATGCAAGCACAAATAGAATGACTGAATTAGAAGCTTAACTATCAGTAAAAGAGATACTTGATATATGATCAATTGATGGTTTTATAACTAATTATTCAGTAAAAGAAATACAGGTACTTCATAAATGATCAATTGATGGTTTTATAACTAATTATTCTTGTAAGTCAATCACACTAATTGTACTGTACTTCCATACATACACTTATGGGATGTATCCACATTCATGTGGCCAACTGTACATGCCATAGAATTAAAATGTAAAACTTGCAAACTAAACAAACCAAAATTGGGACAAGGACAATATAAAGTCAAATTAAATTATCAAAATCGCTATGTGGAAACAACGCTTACTAAAATGAAAATTATTAAATAAAAGAACACAATCCACCACATAGGGTGTACATCACTACATGAGCAAGTTAATCTGTTTCCCAAGCAAACCAATCGCACATATAACAACGCACTATCGTCACGTTAAAGGAAGTAGTCAAGTTTGGGAAGTCCGGGACGTTCTGGCAAATTTTACTAAAGAGAGTGAACTAAATAGGAAATCAATTCAAGGGAACTGATTCAAGAGATTCCTGGCATCTTCAAAGGAAGAATGGTTAGTGAGGAAGTGTAGGAGTCATTGAGGAACAATTGGGTATGGAAGTGTGACAAGGAAATCCACAAGCTGAGACCTGTGGAGGTCATGCAGAATTACATTAAGTGTAAACAGGCCAGATGTAGTAAGATAACTATTTGGTTCTTTTGGATTGAAAGAACATACTCTGGACACTGAACACAAAGTGGTTAAACAGATATAGAACAGTATTCTATAGTATACGTCCATGTGTAGAGAATGGATGAAGACAAAATGCTATGAGAGATAAATGTAAGTCAATTATTATGTTCTATCCAACAACCAACTCTACTCCTAAAATCGATTAATGAAATATTACAAACACATGTGGCAGTCCGTGGATTCGAACCCAGGACGCTCACACCGAATATCAACACCTTATGCATTACACCACGAAGGCAGTTAAAGAATGGTGGACACTGCCTACGATTTATTATGCAACTTCGAATCCTGCATATCAATCTAAGCATGTACACACATCCCAACTGCAACTCATGAAGTGAGAGAAACAGGTGGTAGTGGAGAACACCAATGGTTTGGGGAATCCTTAAAACAAAAGAAGTAAACTGTATAGAAACACAGGTAAAGGGAACATGACTAGAGAAAAAGCCTGGAGGCATTTTTGTTATGGCTACCCTGAAGTGGGAGCTTCCAGTGAAGAAACAAATCATCAAAGATAATGTTGAACAGTAAATTAACAGATAGGGAAAACTATTATAAATCTAGCTTTAATCTATAAATAACTAGTTACTTAAAACAAAACAATACATTTTACTGGTAAATACTGTATTCAGATAGGCCTACTGTACTACTGGTATAAATACAAAACAAAAAGAATACAAACCATTATTAATTTTATTGTACAGTATATTAATCTTCTGTTCTGTCTTCCTGGTCAGCATTCTTGACAGGCTTGGAGCTCATTACTTCATTGTCAAATTCTGGTGGAGTCAGACAAACACCTGCAAATAAATAATATAATAATACCAGTATCATTAACACTACCTCTAAGAGTACCAGGCTGGCAAATGAGAAAATATTTACCCCTGGCCAAAATTGTCCCTTTATTTCAGTCAATATGTGTAAATATATAAATTTACAGTTTTGCTCTACTGTATAGTTGCCTATATGCCCCTGCTGATGATGATGCATTTTTTTACCACCATGCACTCCCTGCTCAAGAGTGGAGATAGGGTACAGTACATGCTCTGATGTTTCAGGGACTTCAGTGGACAGTTGTTGTTGTTGCTGTTCCTCAGGTTGTCTGGCAGTGCAGCCCCAAGGCCCCAAGCAAGGCCAAGGCCATAACCGAGCGGCCTAACAAAACCCTCCCTGCTTACCACTAATAAAGCCCAGGTGACCAAAGCCACTCTAAGGCGGGGAACTGAGGAGGGTGCGGAAACACATGGGAAACTAAAGTCCCAGTGGACAGTTGTCACAGATTGCTAAACAGCACCGTCCACCACAGCACTGTCGTCGGCCAATAATACACACTGGCTGGAATGAGCCTCAATCCCTTGACCTCTCGGTTTGCATGCGAGTGCTCTACATACATACAGTACATATATACATATACAAATTTAAAAACCAAGTGCTCCATACGAAGCGCGTTTCTGGTCTCACATCCTAATGGCGGCGCTTCAGGCAGCCCTGTTAAGAGCTGCCTTACTTGTCAGGTTCTTTGATTCAAGATCAGACTGCAAAGTCCGATCTCACTTCTTTTTTGGTCCGCCCCTTGGTGCAGCTCCCTCCACATTCATGGACTTGCATCTTTTCACCCAGCTTTGTTCATCCATCCTCTCCACATGTCCAAACCATCCAAGCCTGCTAGTACACATCTCATCACTGATGCTCTTGATATCTAACCTTCTCCTTAGCTCTACACTTGATATCTTATCTTGCAGTTTGGCACCACACATCCATTTCACCATTCTCATCTCATTCAAATTTTCTAGTATATGAATCAGTCCCTAAATAACATTACCCAGGTTTGCCACATTGGTTTACATATGCTAACATGGGTAAGGCCAATACCTTCCATTTCTTGATTAGTGATACAATTTGTTTGGAAGAACCTAACTTTAAAATATGGATAGGTGATTAAAAATATATCTACAGTATTGGTATTTTTTTTTAAATATTTCATACTATACAATAAACACCCTAACTCAAACTCTATATGCTAAATGGCTTCATTAACAAGCATTGCAAAGCACCAAAGGCCTCCGTCAAATGCTGTCCATCACCCAGATGCCCCAAACCTTTCTCCTTCCTAGTATTGGAATATCTCCCGCCTGACAACTCCATCGGCTGATCCAGTCCAACAAGAAGAACAACAACAATAATGAGACGAGCAGTAATAAGTTTCTCTTTGATTCCCAACTGAGTAAAAATGCTAGTTTCCTCGAGTTTAGTATATATGGCTTACTGGTATGCTGTTTGTATATAATTTATAATGTAAAACTTGCAAAACAAACAAACCAAAACAGGGACGACACAATACAGTACTGTACTGTATAAAGACAAAAGAACTTATCAAAATTGCTATGTAGAAATAATGCTTTAAAATAAAAATTTGTAATAAAAGAACACAAAACTATAAAAGACTCAATACTTTACAGTATCTGGCAGTCTTGAGTCTCAACACAAAAAATAGCTTAACAGAATTGCAATATGCAAAAAATTACAATTTGTGTATCACAAAATAAAATAGTCTAAAAAACACAGACCGCCCCCTACCCTACCCCATGTCGTCTGTGTCTCAGTGTGTACAGTTGGAAAGACATGAACCTGAGGCATGTGCTGTGATTCAATGACAGGATTTAAGGGAGTGGTTTTTTCTGGACCTAAATGGCATGAAATGTCTGTAAATTGACATAAGATAAGAGGCAAAAGGTCTTAAAATAGCCAAACTAATGGGGCAAACCTCTTAAAATCTCAAAACTAATGGGGCACAGTATGAGGGAGAATGGGGTCCAGAACAATCTATCTATCTATCTATTGCCTGACGCCGTGATCCCCGAAGGGGTGGCCACGAACGAACCGCCCCCATGCAACTCTGTCCCCAGTCAGTCGACGCCCCTCCCCCCAACCAGCACCGCCTTCGTTCATGTACTTCCTCACTCCATCCTTCCACCTCTCCCTCTCTGTCCCTCCACCTCGCTCTCGTACACCCTCTTAGTCATTCTCTCGCTTGCCATATGTTCCATATGGCCGAACCATCTCAAGTTGTTCCTTTTCACACTTTCCAGCACATCTACCTCCACACCACACCTCCTTCTTACTTCCTCATTAGTCTGTCTATCCCTCCAGAACAAATATCTCCTTAATCAAGTGTGAGAGTGAATGGTGAAAATAGTAAAATGATTACAGTAAATGTGTGGTCCACAAGGAGTTGGTGCTTTGTCCTCTACTCTTCATTCCCAGTAGGCTGTTGACAAATAGTTTTTATTATTATTATCTACTCTTCATTATGGTGTTAGAAGCACTATCAAGAGATTTTAGGACAGGACTGCTATGGAAGTATTTTTATGCTGACAACCTGATATTGATTTGGAGGGTGCTGATGAGAATATTGTGAAGTGAAGGAAGGGATTCGAACCAGGGGCCCTTGAGTTAATATGGATACAATAAAGGTAATGTGGATTTGAGTAGATGGAGGTACCGTACTGTAGTAAGGAGTGGGGTCTGGTTATGCAGTGTATGCAAGAAGGGTGTGGGTAGCAACTAATACTGACATTGATTGCAAGTTCCGGTATACCTGTATGACATACTGTACCGTGGGAAACACCAAGGTGACCTTAGATGATGATGATCAGCACTGGGGGTGGTGCAGAGACTACCTTGGATGCAAGAGTCAGAAGTGGGTGGAAGAAGTTTAAAAGAGTTCTTCTGCTACCACTATTGACAATAGAAGGTCTCTCCCTACGTACTAAATAGTGTTTTGAATGAGCATAATGAAAGTGCGTTGTCACAGTGAGAGAGGAACTAAAAAAAAACAGAGTTGAGAGTGTGACTTGATATAGAATGTATCAATGAAGTACTGTACTGTACTGTACTGTAGTAGTAGTAGTAGCCATTCTTTAGGCTGCCTGACAGAGCAGCCCCGAGCTCCTAAGGAAGGCCATGGCCATGGTCGAAACCGGGTTTTCCCACAAAGTTCTCAAGGAGTGTGTTTTGTGTTGTTGTTGTTCCCTAAGTTGGCGTAAGCGGTTGACTGGTTGTGTGGTATGCAGTGTGCTATGAAGTACTGTACTGTAATGCATACTGGCAAACTGTGGTTGTTTGGCTATGTGGAGAGAATGGATGATATTAACTGGATGAAGCACATAATAAGTATGAAAATAGTTGATAAACAACAGTTAGTTGATTGAGGAAGACCTGGGTCGAGGTCCTGTGAGAGGATCTCAAGGTTCGGGGACTTCACAGGGACAATGCAGGGCATTGTGCAGCATGGAAAGAAGTCATTAGGTGACCAAGGCTTACCTGTACAAAACATACAGTAGCTTTTCTATCGATACTAATACTGATAATTTGATCTAAACACTATATGAGGAGGAGCAGTTCATTAACAAGGTTTTGCTTAAAGTTTCATCCAAATACTGTACCTTTCTTTCTTGTGTGCGACACTTGTGTGCGACATGAGCTTATACAGAGATCCTAAGCGCAAGAAGGTATACTGTACATACCCAAAAGGAAAGTGTGGCTGCTGAAGAACAAGGAAGTTAGGGATAGGTTTCATAGTGAACTGGAGGAAATGAATAGAAATAAGGAAGCTAGGCCTAATGATGTAAATAGTCAATGGAACTTTCTTAAGCATAGCCTTATCGCTGCCACTGACAAGGTCTGTGGGAAAACAAAGGGTCACCCCAGGAATAAGACCTCCTGGTGGTGGAACGATGAGGTAGAACATGCTGTGAAAGAGAAAAGGAGATGCTTCAAAGCATGGAAGAAAGGAGGCAGCAAGGAGGAATACCAGGCAGCTAAACGAACTGCCAAAAAGAGTTACAGTATTTACAATGCTAAAAAAGGCATTAAGGACCTGGTCCTTGAACAAGTGTGTAACACTGACAATCCCAATGGGATCTTCAACCTAGCTAGGCGAGTTAAAAATGACAGTAGGGATATTTTAGGTGAACAGTGTGTTAGAAACAATAATGGAAAGATCGTGTATGCAGAACACGAAATCAGAGAAGCATGGAAGGCACACTATGAACGATTGCTAAATGTAGAGTTTGAATGGGATAAGGAACAGCTAAGTATCGAAAAACCAAAATCTGGACCCCCTCCTTTGATAGCACCAACTGTAATGAGCGACGCAATCAATAAAATGAAGGACGGTAAAGCTCCAGGGTGTTCTGACATTGTCGCTGAGATGATAAAAGCCTCAGGGGAGACTGGTGTCAACTTAGTCACTGAGTTGATAAACACCATTATTAAAGATGAGAAAATCCCAGAGGATTGGCTCAAAAGTGGAATAGTAAATATATACAAAGGAAAAGGGATGCGCTAGATAGAGGAAATTATAGGGGCCTGAAAATGCTTGACCAAATCATGAAGGTCTGTGAGAGAGTCTTTGAGGGTTTGATCAGGAAAAGCATCTCCATTGATGATATGCATTTTTTTTTTTTTGCCAGGATGGGGTACAACCGATGCTATCTTCATAGTCAGGCAGATACAGGAAAGATACTTACTAAAAGGCAGGGATCTTTACTTTGTGTTTGTAGACCTGGAGAAGGCCTTTGATAGGGTGCCTAGAGATGTTGTGCAGTGGGCTATGAGGAAACTTGGTGTGGAAGAGTGGCTGGTGCGTGTGATAATGAAGATGTATGAGGATTCGCGAAGTGCGGTGAGGGTGAAGGGTGTACTGAGTGATGAGTTCGCAGTCCGTGTTGGAGTCCATCAGGGTTCAGTGTTAAGCCCCCTCCTCTTTATTATGGTCTTGGAGGCACTGTCTAGAGTTTTTAGAGGCGGACTCCCGTTGGAACTGTTTTATGCAGACGATTTAGTCTTAATAGCTGACAGTATGCAAGATGCTGAGGCCAAATTCAGAGAATGGAGAGAGGGCATGGCGAGCAAGGGTTTAAGAGTCAATATTAACAAAACCAAGGTTATGCATTGTAGATTGAGACGAGGCAATGTGTAAAAGAGCGGTGCATACCCATGTGCAGTGTGTGGAAAGGGTGTGGGTGTTAACTCCATTCAATGTAGCATCTGTCGATGTTGGGTACACCATGGGAGTAAGCGCTGTAGAAGAGTTAAGGGACACCTGCCGAAGGATAAGCCAGAAATAGAGAAATTTGAGTGCGTAGTGTGCAAAGGCGAGCTTGTGTTAAGTGATGATCCTGTGGCTGTGAATTTTGGAAATGAGTCATTGGAGCTGGTGAAAAAGTTTTGTTACCTAGGAGATACCATCTCTGCCAGTGGTGGGGCAGAGGCTACCACTGTTGCTAGAATTAGATGTGGCGAGGGGAAGTTCAGAGAACTGCTGCCAATCCTGACCATGAAAAAAATGCCTCTCCCCTTGAAGGGAAAGGTGTATGCCTCATGTGTTAGAAGTGCAATGACGTATGCCTCAGAAACATGGGCCGTTAAAGTAGAGGATGTCAGCAGAATGGAACGTAATGAGATGAGAATGGTGAGATGGATGTGTGGGGCCAGGCTACAGGATAGAATAACAAATGTTGAGCTGAGGAGACGTTTACAGTAGGTATAAAGAGTATTAGCAAGGTGATGCGTACAAGTAGACTGGGATGGTATGGACATGTGGCGAGAATGGATGAACAAAATTGGGTGAAAAAATGCAGGTCTGTGATTGTGGAGGGAGCTGCACCAAGGGGTGGACCGAGGAAGACCTGGGATCGGACTATTCGTGCCGATCTCAAATCCAAGAACTTGACAAGTGAAGCAGCCCTTAACAGGGTTGCCTGGAATGCCGCCATTAGGACAAGAGACTGAAACTGCACGTATGTGTGGAACACTCAGTCTTAAAATTATGTATGTATGGCTAGGCTCCTGAATCTTCTCCTCATAGGGTGGGATGGCGGGTTCCTGGATGTGGGGTGGTGCTGAGTGAATCATGTTCTCCTCGTCAGGTCCACTGTTACTCTAGCACCGTATGCTCTGCAATTATTCAAAATGTTAGCACACTTTTTGTATTCATAACTTAACCCCACACAGGCTAGTAAAGAATGTAACAAAGTAGAAGTCAAACTTTATGCTCATTTACAAGGGACATTTATTACTTGTTAATGAAGTCAGAATTTTCCAATGTTTTCTTTATGCCTCATACGAATAACCTTCATGCTTCTCTGTCATCTGTCAACTAACACCCCTCCTCTCACCCGACACCACTTTCACTCATATACCTCTCAACTCCATCCCTACATCTCACTCTCAGTCTGCCTCTCCCTCTCTCCCCTTCCACCTCACATACATACACCCCCAAGTAGTACAAAAGAGATGGGTTCTATTGTATTGTTCAGTCTCCATCATTATGTAGGTATAATTTCTCCAGTAAATGTCTAACCTGTGGCCCCGTAATATATCTCCCATATAGTAGGATGGGAAGTTCCGTCAATGGCGGGCAGGTAGGGATGGACGAAGGTTCTGAACGGCAGTCTATATCACATCTTGCTTCTTGGACTGGTACTACAGCCTGCGGAAAAAAGAGGCTATGTAACTAAAATCTTCCATACTGTATCTTTCATTCTACTACCATAATCATAATGCATGAGGAAACAAATATAAAGAAAATAGAAGTACAGTAAACCCTCGCTCTTTCGTACTTCACACTTTCGGAATTCCAAGGCTTTCGGACAAGCATTTCAATTCGAACTCATGGTTCAGCCTTTCGGATTTGTCCGAAAGGCTGAGAAAATACCTCCGTCCTTTTCGGACTACATTTAACTTCGGACTCCTGCTTCAGCCTTTCGGATTTGTCCGAAAGGCTGAGAAAAATTAAATCGCATTCGGATCAAAGAGCCGAGTTTCAGACTTGTCTGGTTAGGTGAATGTGTACAGTATTCGGACTTATAAACTTCGGACATTATTTCAGCCTTTCGGATTTGTCTGAAAGGCTGAGAAAAATTATTTCGCATTCGGACCGAAGAGCCGAGTTTCGGACTTATAAACTTCGGACATTATTTCAGCCTTTCGGATTTGTCTGAAAGGCTGAAGTGTGAGTTCGGACTCGGCCCTTTCGGGCTTTTGACACTTTCGGGGTTTTGACACAGGGGTCTCCCCCAATTAGTCCGAAAGAGTGAGGGTTTACTGTACAAACTTACATTATACTGAATACTGTAATGAGTGATCAAAGAGCAACTTAGTTTTCTAGATATAATATATTGAAGACAGTGCACACCTTATGATGTAGTGTAGCACATTTTAGAGGCTAACTTAATAACAAAATAAAAACTATTAATAGATACATAAATCAATGTAACCCAAACCGTCACAACCATCCCCTGCCCCCTTTCTGGGGGCACGGGTCCTTGGAGCGGCTTCGGTCGCGCCAAGAATTTCCACACCTCTCACACCACACACACACATCACACAGTTTTTCCTACACCGAGAAATGACACTCCGGCTGTCATTTCTCGAAGACTTCTTCTAGCCAGAGACATTGAGAGCAACCCAGGACCCAAGTACACATACATATGTCCAACTTGCTCAAAACCCATCACTTCGAGTCGCCACACTAAGGGTTCAGTTCTCTGCAATTCATGCAGGAACTGGACCCACTTCACCTGTACAACACTTGCCTCCAAGAAACACTACACGAACACCTGGACCTGTTCCTCATGCCCCTCCCTCTCCCAGTCAAATCCCTCGCCTAAAACCCGTCCACCTCTCCTCCTCAACCCACCTAGCCTTCCCATATCATTCACTCCCCCCCCTAAAACCCGTCCACCTCTCCTCCCTAACCCACCTAACCTTCCCATCCACATCCTCAACTCAACACACCACACCCCATCCTAATCCATTCCAACCACCATCTCCTGCTCCCCAATCCCCACCCCTATCTCACCCATCCCAACCCCCCGCCCCCCCCCCCCCCCCCACCCCCACCCCATCCTCGTGCAGCAGCACCCAACATACATCGTGCACATAACATTAACATTCTTCAATTGAACATAGATGGCATCAACACAAAGAAACACAAACTCTCACACTTCATCAAACAACACAACATACACATTGCCATCTTACAAGAAACAAAACTCCGCACAACACAAAAAACACCCACATTTCATAATTTCACCACCATCAGACAAGACCGGGCTGTCGGCGTGGGCGGTGGACTCATCACCCTGGTACACAAAGAAATATCATACATAGTAACCAGTGTACAAACCAAATCCCTCCTCCCCCCAAATGATAACACAACAGAAATACAATCAATTAAAATACGCACTGGCAACAACTCCAACATAACCATCATAAACACATACATCCCTCCCCAAACATCCCCTACAGTACCAAATGAATACAGACCACACTTACAACACATCACAAACACCCCACACATCATCCTGGGTGGTGACTTCAACGCCAAGACGTCGGCCTGGTTTGTCGACAACCCCGACACAGACAGAGGGCTGGTACTACAAAACCAAACCGATAACCTCATCATCCTTAACGACATCCATCAACATACCCATATTCCTCACCAAGCCCTCTATAACCCATCATCTCCAGACATCACCTTTTGCTCCCCAGAACTCGCCCCCACAACATCCTGAAGGGTGGTCAGAACCTTAGGCTCTGACCACCTCCCGATCATTATCACCACCAAAACCACTCACCCCAGCTAGCCACAAACACACATACACCAATTATAAAGAGCTAACTGGGAAGCATTCACAAATGAGACAGAACAACACTTCACAACTCTAAACAGTACACCCATCACTAACATCAACAATGCTGTACACATACTCAATAAAACTATCCAAAATGCTGACATGAAACACATTCCAAGAGGTAACAGAAAAAGACACAACCCCAACTTCACACCAGAAATTCAAAACCTCATCAGACGACGCGACATACTGAAACACTCCCCAGCACCCCACACACACAAGACATCACACAACAAATTCAAGCACTCAACACCCAAACTAACAACAAAATACAAGAACAACAAAAACTAAATTGGAATAACTTCCTACAAACACTTGATCACAAAACAAACCCCAAAAAACTCTACAAAACACTAAACAGCATCACACTTTCCAACAGCAACACAACACAATCACATGCTGCAATCACAACAACAGACTCTACTCCTTCATGTAAATAACAAGCAAACACTCTCATCAATCACTTCTCACATGTCAGCCACCTAAAACCTCACAAAGACGACCGACGTGTCATCCGACGTAAGAGACAATTCCCCACAGACCCTGACTATACACCCTTCACCAATCACCAGACAAAGCATATCATCAACAATCTCAAGCACTCACCCGCCTGTGGCCTAGACAACATAAGCAACATACACCTCAGACACCTGGGACCATAAGGCATACAAGCACTCACTAACATATCAAACTACAGCTATTCACACAACACAATACCAGACATTTGGAAGCATGGTATCATCATCACATTCCCCAAACCCAACAAAGACCCCACGCTACCCTCCTCGCACCGCCCCATCACATTCCTTTGCTCCCCCTCCAAAGTCATGGAATGCCTAGTATTACAACTAATTACACCTGACCTACCCCTAGCTCCAACACAACATGGCTTTAGGCCACTGCACTCCACAAACACTCTTCTCACAGACCTTACACAAAGAGATTTTGACGGCATCAACTCAGCTAGACCACCACACAGATCACCATTAGCCTCACTCGACATTAGGAAAGCCTTCGATGCCATCCCCCGCCACAACCTAACAAACAAAATCTACAACACAAACATGCACAACAACACAAAAAGGTGGCTGGCCAACTTCCTAGCAGGCAGATGTGCACACATATCTTTTGCCGGTCAGTCATCTAAAATCAGAAACTTTCCAAACGGAGTCCCACAAGGATCCGTCCTATCGCCCGCACTCTTCAATCTGTACATGCACGATATAACTACACCCAATACGCCCCAAATAAACTTAGCCTCCTATGCAGATGACATAACACTCACATGCAAACACCATGACCCAAAAAGAGCAACAGATCTCCTTCAACCCTATCTCAACACACTACATGGCTGGTGCACTACAAACAGACTTAATCTAGCCCCAGCCAAATCCACCGCAACCCTGCTCACAAGCTGGACAGAACACGAATACATCCCTCAACTCACCATAAGCAACACACCCCTAACACATACACACGCACCCAAAATCCTAGGAGTAACATATGATACTCATATCACATTCAAACAGCACACCACAAACATTAAAAAGAAACTAACACCCAGACTTAACGCCCTCAGGTCACTTGCTCACACAAAATTTGGACACAACAAAGAAACTACCACCACAGTATATAAACAATACATAAGATCAGTGATGGAATACGCAAGCCCAGCCTGGGCTTCTAACCTAGCTGAAACACATCATAAGACCTTACAGACTATTCAAAACAAAGCCCTGAAGATCATTACAGGCTGCACAGCTACTGCACCCACAGATCACCTACATCAAGAAACCAAAATCCTCAAAGTCAAAGACCATCTGGACATGAGAGGCACTCAATTCCTGGCAGCAGCCTCCACGAACCAAGACCACCCACTAAACTACATGGCAACACACCCACAGACACCAAGAAATATCAAAACAACACCCAGCACACGATATCACACACAATTATTGTCCTCTCTCCCTCCCTGCCCACCCCGAACCAACTTCCAGAAGCACATCCATACTCATATCTCTCACCGATCCATCCACTCACTCACAGACAACACGCAGCTGCATGCACGACCTCCCGAAATCCATCTTTCCATCTGTCCTCCCTTCCTCGCGAGGACAGAGTCCACCTGGCCAGGCTGAGATGCGGACACCATCCAGCTCTCCTGAGCTATCAGAAGAGACTGGATGACTCCGTTGTCGACGCCTGCCCGGGATGTAACACAGCACCCCATACCATTAAACACATCATAGAAGACTGCATTTCACACAACCACTTACGCCAACAACACAATCTACACTCAATGAGAGCTCTGTGGGAAAGCCCGATCGTGGCCATGGCCTTCCTCAGGGACTCGGGGCTGTTCGGCCAGGCACCTTAGGGAACAACAACAACAACAACAACCCTGTGTTGTCTATGTCTTAGTGTGTGCCTAGCCTGTTGTCTGATTTCAAGCATTGATACATTACTTTTATTTTTTATTATACGTAAAACTTGCAAAATTACCTAACCAAAACTGGGACGATACAAGATAAAAGCAAAAGAACTCATCAAAATTGCTATGTGGAAATAACACTTAATAAAATAACATTTTGAAATAAAAGAACACAATTCACCACATAGGGTGTACATCACTACATGAGCAAGTTAATTTGTTTCCCAAGCAAACTAATCGCACATATAACAACGCACTATCGTCACTTATAACTTATACAGTACTTATTAAAGTAAGTGGTAGGCCTACCCAGTATATATATAATTTACCATACCCTACTCTTAAAGGTGATCATGATCATATTTAAGAACAACTATAATGTACACATACTCAATAAAACTATCCAAAACGCTGACAAGAAACACATTCCAAGAGGTAACAGAAAAAGACACAACCCCAACTTCACACCAGAAATTCAAAACCTCATCAGACAACGTGACATACTGAAACACTCCCCAGCACCCCACACACAAGACATCACACAACAAATTCAAGCACTCAACACCCAAACTAACAACAAAATACAAGAACAACAAAAACTAAATTGGAATAACTTCCTACAAACACTTGATCACAAACAAACCCCAACAAACTATCCCAAACACTAAACAGCATCACACTTTCCAACAGCAACACAACACAATCACATGCTGCAATCACAACAACAGACTCTACTCCTTCATGTAAACAACAAGCAAACACTCTCATCAATCACTTCTCACATGTAAGCCACCTAAAACCTCACAAAGACGACTGACGTGTCATCCGACGTAAGAGACCATTCCCCACAGACCCTGACTATACACCCTTCACCAATCACCAGACAAAGCATATCATCAACAATCTCAAGCACTCACCCGCCTGTGGCCTAGACAACATAAGCAACATACACCTCAGACACCTGGGACCACACAAGGCATACAAGCACTCACTAACATATCAAACTACAGCTATTCACACAACACAATACCAGACATTTGGAAGCATGGTATCATCATCACTTTCCCCAAACCCAACAAAGACCCCACGCTACCCTCCTCGCACCGCCCCATCACACTCCTTTGCTCCCCCTCCAAAGTCATGGAACGCCTAGTATTACAACTAATTACACCTGACCTACCCCTAGCTCCAACACAACATGGCTTTAGGCCACTACACTCCACAAACACTCTTCTCACAGACCTTACACAAAGAGCTTTCGACGGCATCAATTCAGCTAGACCACCACACAGATCACTATTAGCCACACTCGACATTAGTAAAGCCTTCGATGCCATCCCCCGCCACAACCTAACAAACAAAATCTACAACACAAACATGCACAACAACACAAAACGGTGGCTGGCCAACTTCCTAGCAGGCAGATGTGCACACGTATCTTTTGCCGGTCAGTCATCTAAAATCAGAAACTTTCCAAACGGAGTCCCACAAGGATCCGTCCTATCGCCCGCACTCTTCAATCTGTACATGCACGATATAACTACACCCAATACGCCCCAAATAAACTTAGCCTCCTATGCAGATGACATAACACTCACATGCAAACACCATGACCCAAAAGAGCAACAGATCTCCTTCAACCCTATCTCAACACACTACATGGCTGGTGCACTACAAACAGACTTAATCTAGCCCCAGCCAAATCCACCGCAACCCTGCTCACAAGCTGGACAGAACACCGATACATCCCTCAACTCACCATAAACAACACACCCCTAACACATACACACGCACCCAAAATCCTAGGAGTAACATATGATACTCATATAACATTCAAACAGCACACCACAAACATTAAAAAGAAACTAACACCCAGACTTAACGCCCTCAGGTCACTTGCTCACACAAAATTTGGACACAACAAAGAAACTACCACCACAGTATATAAACAATACATAAGATCAGTGATGGAATACGCAAGCCCAGCCTGGGCTTCTAACCTAGCTGAAACACATCATAAGACCTTACAGACTATTCAAAACAAAGCCCTGAAGATCATTACAGGCTGCACAGCTACTGCACCCACAGATCACCTACATCAAGAAACCAAAATCCTCAAAGTCAAAGACCATCTGGACATGAGAGGCACTCAATTCCTGGCAGCAGCCTCCACGAACCAAGACCACCCACTAAACTACATGGCAACACACACACAGACACCAAGAAATATCAAAACAACACCCAGCACACGATATCACACACAATTATTGTCCTCTCTCCCTCCCTGCCCACCCCGAACCAACTTCCAGAAGCACATCCATACTCATATCTCTCACCGATCCATCCACTCACTCACAGACACACGCAGCTGCATGCACGACCTCCCGAAATCCATCTTTCCATCTGTCCTCCCTTCTCGCGAGGACAGAGTCCACCTGGCCAGGCTGAGATGCGGACACCATCCAGCTCTCCTGAGCTATCAGAAGAGACTGGATGACTCCGTTGTCGACGCCTGCCCGGGATGTAACACAGCACCCCATACCATTAAACACATCATAGAAGACTGCATTTCACACAACCACTTACGCCAACAACACAATCTACACTCAATGAGAGCTCTGTGGGAAAGCCCGATCGTGGCCATGGCCTTCCTCAGGGACTCGGGGCTGTTCGGCCAGGCACCTTAGGGAACAACAACAACAACAACAACCCTGTGTTGTCTATGTCTTAGTGTGTGCCTAGCCTGTTGTCTGATTTCAAGCATTGATACATTACTTTTATTTTTATTATACGTAAAACTTGCAAAATTACCTAACCAAAACTGGGACGATACAAGATAAAAGCAAAAGAACTCATCAAAATTGCTATGTGGAAATAACACTTAATAAAATAACATTTTGAAATAAAAGAACACAATTCACCACATAGGGTGTACATCACTACATGAGCAAGTTAATTTGTTTCCCAAGCAAACTAATCGCACATATAACAACGCACTATCGTCACTTATAACTTATACAGTACTTATTAAAGTAAGTGGTAGGCCTACCCAGTATATATATACATACCCTACTCTTAAAGGTGATCATGATCATATTTAAGAACAACTATAATGTACACATACTCAATAAAACTATCCAAAACGCTGACAAGAAACACATTCCAAGAGGTAACAGAAAAAGACACAACCCCAACTTCACACCAGAAATTCAAAACCTCATCAGACAACGTGACATACTGAAACACTCCCCAGCACCCCACACACAAGACATCACACAACAAATTCAAGCACTCAACACCCAAACTAACAACAAAATACAAGAACAACAAAAACTAAATTGGAATAACTTCCTACAAACACTTGATCACAAAACAAACCCCAAAAAAACTATACAAAACACTAAACAGCATCACACTTTCCAACAGCAACACAACACAATCACATGCTGCAATCACAACAACAGACTCTACTCCTTCATGTAAACAACAAGCAAACACTCTCATCAATCACTTTTCACATGTCAGCCACCTAAAACCTCACAAAGACGACCGACGTGTCATCCGACGTAAGAGACAATTCCCCACAGACCCTGACTATACACCCTTCACCAATCACCAGACAAAGCATATCATCAACAATCTCAAGCACTCACCCGCCTGTGGCCTAGACAACATAAGCCACATACACCTCAGACACCTGGGACCACAAGGCATACAAGCACTCACTAACATATCAAACTACAGCTATTCACACAACACAATACCAGACATTTGGAAGCATGGTATCATCATCACTTTCCCCAAACCCAACAAAGACCCCACGCTACCCTCCTCGCACCGCCCCATCACACTCCTTTGCTCCCCCTCCAAAGTCATGGAACGCCTAGTATTACAACTAATTACACCTGACCTACCCCTAGCTCCAACACAACATGGCTTTAGGCCACTACACTCCACAAACACTCTTCTCACAGACCTTACACAAAGAGCTTTCGACGGCATCAATTCAGCTAGACCACCACACAGATCACTATTAGCCACACTCGACATTAGTAAAGCCTTCGATGCCATCCCCCGCCACAACCTAACAAACAAAATCTACAACACAAACATGCACAACAACACAAAACGGTGGCTGGCCAACTTCCTAGCAGGCAGATGTGCACACGTATCTTTTGCCGGTCAGTCATCTAAAATCAGAAACTTTCCAAACGGAGTCCCACAAGGATCCGTCCTATCGCCCGCACTCTTCAATCTGTACATGCACGATATAACTACACCCAATACGCCCCAAATAAACTTAGCCTCCTATGCAGATGACATAACACTCACATGCACACACCATGACCCAAAAAGAGCAACAGATCTCCTTCAACCCTATCTCAACACACTACATGGCTGGTGCACTACAAACAGACTTAATCTAGCCCCAGCCAAATCCACCGCAACCCTGCTCACAAGTTGGACAGGAGAACACGAATACATCCCTCAACTCACCATAAACAACACACCCCTAACACATACACACACACCCAAAATCCTAGGAGTAACATATGATACTCATATGACATTCAAACAGCACACCACAAACATTAAAAAGAAACTGACACCCAGACTTAACGCCCTCAGGTCACTTGCTCACACAAAATTTGGACACAACAAAGAAACTACCACCACAGTATATAAACAATACATAAGATCAGTGATGGAATACGCAAGCCCAGCCTGGGCTTCTAACCTAGCTGAAACACATCATAAGACCTTACAGACTATTCAAAACAAAGCCCTGAAGATCATTACAGGCTGCACAGCTACTGCACCCACAGATCACCTACATCAAGAAACCAAAATCCTCAAAGTCAAAGACCATCTGGACATGAGAGGCACTCAATTCCTGGCAGCAGCCTCCACGAACCAAGACCACCCACTAAACTACATGGCAACACACCCACAGACACCAAGAAATATCAAAACAACACCCAGCACACGGTATCACACACAATTATTGTCCTCTCTCCCTCCCTGCCCACCCCGAACCAACTTCCAGAAGCACATCCATACTCATATCTCTCACCGATCCATCCACTCACTCACAGACAACACACAGCTGCATGCACGACCTCCCGAAATCCATCCTTCCGAATCCTCCCTTCCTCGCGAGGACAGAGTCCACCTGGCCAGGCTGAGATGCGGACACCATCCAGCTCTCCTGAGCTATCAGAAGAGACTGGATGACTCCGTTGTCGACGCCTGCCCGGGATGTAACACAGCACCCCATACCATTAAACACATCATAGAAGACTGCATTTCACACAACCACTTACGCCAACAACACAATCTACACTCAATGAGAGCTCTGTGGGAAAGCCCGATCGTGGCCATGGCCTTTCTCAGGGACTCGGGGCTGTTCGGCCAGGCAGCTTAGGGAACAACAACAACAACAACAACAACAACTATAAGAGCGAATGATGAAGAATATGAAGAGTTTCAGGAAAGGTGCGGGTCCATCAAGGGTCAGTGATGAGTGGAAAAAATACTGTTAACAGACTGCATTGGAAATGCTATATGCTGATGACCTGGTGTTGATTGCAGATAGTTTGGAGGACACTATACAGAAAATTAAAAAGCCAAAGGAGGGGGTAAAAAGCAGAGGTCCTAGAGTTTATGTAGGAAAACAAGCTTCTTTGAGAGGGGAGCAGATAGTGGAACTACAGTGAAGATTGGGGTATGGCTATGAGATGCATGTAAGAAGGGAGTAGGTAACAATTATATCCAGTGCATTGTGTTGAATGATGGGTGCTTTATATATAAAGTGTAGTGGTGTACCGTGTGGAAGGTGGTCTGAGTCTTGTGGTTAAATACTACCTTGATGGTGTAATGGTTACAGTGTTTAAAATATGTATGTGGTATCCCAGGTTCGAATCCCTGTAGGATCACATGCTTTCATTAATTTATTTGGGAGGTGTTTGGTGTGTGGAGTGAAATCAATATATTAGAATATACCTGTACTGTATAACATGCCGTGGGAATTGCCAACCTGAGCTTGGTGGAAAGAGTCCACAGAGTGTGTTGAATAACTTTGCTGCCTGAGTGACATGATCAGCACTAGGGGTGGTGCAGAGGCTAGCTTGGTTACCAAAGTTAGAAGTGGAAGGAAGAAGCAGAATTGCTACTGGTACGGTACCAATATTGACAATGAGAGGTCTCTCACTCCATACTAAGAGAAACCTGTATGCTGCCAGGCAGGGTGTCAAACGGAGCCGAGTCCATTATTTTTAGTCATTAATATTGTTTATATGGAGATAGAATTATGGTTTATAGTTCAAATTACCGGGTATGTCTTTGGAAGTAATAAAATGGCCAAAACAATGCTATTTTATGTTAATTTTTTTATATTCCTTCTCAGATTCATTCCAGCCTTCACACAAAATTGCTTCGGTTTGACATCCATCTGCCGGGTGACAAGTGTGCTTCTTTATGGTAGTGAGACATGGGCAGTTAAAGAGGATGATAGCCAAAGACGTGAGTGTACTGAAATGAACATGGTGAAATGTAGGCTAAGTGTAATGTCGCAGTGAGTGCGACCAACAAGTTGCAAAGTTTAGAGAGTGAATTGGTACAGTGTGTCGATGAGGTGATATATATTGGTAGACTGCTATGAACAATTGAAGATGATTGGATGAAGCACGTTAGAAGTAAGGGAGTGATCGATAGGATGACATTTGGTAGACCAAGGAAAACCTGGGATGAGGTCCTGAGAATGGATTTCAAGGTTAGGGGATTTGACAAGGACATTTCTTACAGTTTCTTACAGTAGATCCTCTGGAAAAAGGCAAACTATGCCTGTGTATCCAGCTCAGTACCAGTACTTGCACTGTTGCGGTCGTTCACGGTGTTGGCGGCGGCGGTAGCAGACGCAACATTTTTACTATTCTGTATTTTTGTTTTATAATCAAACTTCAAATCTTGTATTCCCCATGCTTTATCAAGATTACTTTCAAACTCCCTTATTGATTCGGAATCGACTACATACTGGGGCAGTGCGTTCCACTCATTTACCACTCTATCACAAAATGAGTTCTTTGCCTTCTCAAGCCTATTTCTTTCTTTGTAAATTTTCTTAGAGTGTCCTCTCGTTCTTGTTCCCTCCCGCATCAAGAAGATACCTTCACACACATCCTCATCGTACTTTCCTGACACTATCTTAAAAGTCTCTATCATATCCCCTCTCTTTCTCCTATATGCCAGTGTCGGAAGCCCCAGTGTCCTCAACCTCTGCTCATAGCCCGCGTTCTTCAACGTTGGTACCAGCTTGCTAGCTCTCCTCTGCACTTTCTCCACTGCTTCTATATCCTTTACCATATATGGAGCCCACACCTGGTTCGCATATTCCAGGTGCGGCCTAACCAGCGCTGTATATAGATTCCTGAAGATTTCTTCGTCAAGTGACACAAATGTCCTCCTTATCAGCCCTACAATTCTATTGGCTTTGTTTATCTTTTCCGCTAAATGTTCTGAGAAATTTAACTTATTGTCTATCACTACTCCTATATCCTTTTCTGCACTCACTTCCTCCATCGCTTCATACATACTGTATCCTACCTTGTCTATCTTGCTGGTCCCAATCCGCATGTACTTGCATTTTTTTGGATGAAAAGGCATTAACCAATGCTCAGACCATCCCTTCATGCCCTCCACATCTCCTTGAAGCAAACCCATATCTTCCTTGCTCCTCACTCTTCTATACAGTTTAGTGTCATCCGCATACAGGTATACCTCACTTCCATTAGTTATAACTTCAGGCAAGTCGTTGATAAATATAACGAACAGCAGTGGTCCCAACACAGATCCCTGAGGTACCCCACTTGTAATTTCCCTCCACCCCGAGCCTATTCCATTCACCAGACCCTCTGTCTCCGATCTTTCAGGAAGGCTTCTATCCATTTCACACATTTCTCCCCTATATTATAGCTTCTAACTTTCTCTATTAACCTTTTATGTGGGACCTTATCGAAGGCCTTCATAAAATCGCAATATACCACGTCTATTACATCACCATCTTCTAGAATTTGCATCCAATCATCTACCACCTTAATTAGCTGTAGTACCGTCGACCTCCCCGGCAAGAATCCGAACTGTTTCCCACTGAAAAGTTGGTTTGACTTCATATGATCCATTATTCCTTCTCTAATTACCGTTTCCATTAGTTTACACACAACACTTGTCAAACTGACTGGTCTATAATTCCCTGGGTCATTTCTCTTTCCCTTCTTAAATATAGCTGTTATGTTCGCCTCTCTCCAGTCCATCGGGATTTGTCCTGTATTAAACGATACCTCAAATAACATTTTCAATGGCTCTACTAACATCTCCCCTCCTTCCTTTATGATTCTTGGGTGTATCCCATCCGGTCCCGGTGACTTACTTCTGTTCATTTTTTCTATAGCCCTTCTTATTCTAGCATGGGAAAACTCTATTAGTTCTAGTGCCGGTGCCTGTTTGATGGGAATAGTAGGCACTGCATCCTCCGACTCCACTGTTAGTACCCCCCCAAAGTATTTCCCCAGCACCTCTGCTTTCTCCTTATCAGTCTCCGCTCTACTCCCATCATGCAGCATTAAGATTGGCCACCAGGTAAAACATGGATCAGCCTTTCAACCGATATCAATATACTGATCCCTCTTAATTACTAATGTGATACATTAACTCTACCAAGGAATGGGGTGAATTGGGACATTTTATGGGATGGATGTAGTTACCGGGTGTACCACTACCGACATACAGTACAACATAAATCGTCTATAAATACTTATAAATCTATAATACTAGGTTAAGTTAGGTTAGGTTGTTTGGTTAGGGTAATGTATTTTTGTATCCAAAGGCTGTCAAAATAGACGGGAACATGATGGTGAGCGTCCGCGTCGTGTAAACAAGACGGGCGGTACACCCGGTAACTACATTCTTGCCCATTTTATTGGTAAAAAGTATTAATGTTGCATATCTTTCACACAAATAAGTACAAAAGTATTAATGTTGTATATTTGTTCATACAAACAATTGAGGAAATATCTATTTTTATGTGTTTGTTTATGCTGTTTTATAAATTACGGACCGTTCTTCCCTAGCTATATATTGTTGTCAAACTGATGTCTAACAGATGATTCTACACAGAGTTATGACTTAAAACACCCCCAAAGAAGTCCGAAATCACCCCAGCACAATACCTTCTTGATGTGGGTAACCCTCTCCAACATTCTCCTCATAGGGTGGGCTGCTTGGGTCCCCTGGCGGTGTGTGATGCATGTACCGGTATGTCCCCATCATCAGCTCCATTATAACTTGATCAGTGCCGGCCGGGCTCTGTAATTATTAAGCATTTTAGTACACACAATGTATACTCATAAACCGTCCCCATACAGTGACAGTATACGCAAATATATTATGTGTAGGCCTAGAAGTTAAACTTTATAAAAATATATATGGCCCAGTCATAGCTTTTTCATGAAATCTAAGTTTTGTGACTTGTTGATGGTGTTTAATAATGTGATTAATTTGCTTTGATTACATTCACATTCACAGCCATTCAAACAGTACGATAACATTCCACAAGCACCCCAAACAGTACGGTATACTGTAAAGTTCTGTACGCAGCAATGGGAGGTTAATTGGGCTAGCAACTTCCATAAACAAACTAGAAATTACAAATTAATTGCCTCGGATATAGCAGAGGCGATTCATTTGTGGCTGCCCCTTCAAGGACCAAATGCATCTGACAAGAGACAGATAGATAGCATTAGA
The DNA here is from genome assembly GCA_032716605.1 of Paralithodes platypus. Lineage (NCBI taxonomy): Eukaryota > Metazoa > Arthropoda > Malacostraca > Decapoda > Lithodidae > Paralithodes > Paralithodes platypus. The sequence continues at coordinate 144,855,789 of CM064487.1, forward strand.
AATAATGTGAATGTAATAATATTAATAATAATAATCGTCTGGTTAGCCTACTTATATAGCGCCCGTATCTCCTTCGAGGATTCAAGCGGGCGTCCCATACAGTACGTAAAGACCCGACAAGAGCCGATCTTTTCAAAATATTTGAATTTTTGCTAAATCGTCTGTGATCGAGTAAAGTCGTGTAAATCAATCGGCTCTACTCGAGTTGATCTGGAACTGGACGGGGTGCCCGCCGACAGGTCCGTGAAGTCGGCCAATAATTAGTGTATACGCTATTTTTCAGCCGACTGTTTTTGATGGTCGGGGAAAAAAAACGTTAAATTTTGGACGTGTTGCTGACGTATGTCGATCGGTTTTCGGACGTGCAGCAATCGTTTTGACGTACTGTACAATAGTTGGGAAATAATCGGGCAAAATGTTCGAACAAGACTATAGTACGCTCGACACGACCATGACATGACAATGACATACGCCCGACTAAAAACAGACAAATTGACAGAAATGGGGCGAAAGTTCTTAAAATCGTCAAACTAAAGGGGGCGAGCGTCTTAAAATCTAAAAAGCAATGGGGCTAAACATGAGAGAGAAAGAGGTCCAGAAAAAAATCCCTCAAGTGGAGATCTCCCCTTAACACCACCCAGTTCCCCTCCCTCCCCCTCCCCCTCCCCTACCATTACCACGAGCATCCCCTTTCTCCCTCATCACCCGCCACCACCAACTCTCCCTCGTTTCCTCGCCATCTTCACCACCACCCTTCTCCATCTCTCCGCCCTCACCAACACCCTTCTCCATCTCTCCAACCCCAACACCGAATATCCCCCTCCCCCCCCTTTCCAAATGCCTCTGACAGCACGCGCCCTCTCTCTCTCTCTCCAATCAAAACACATTAAGTACCACCACCCATCTCCCTCTCCATTACCATCACCAACAAAATTCTCTTTCTCCCTCTTCAGCCTCCAACACAAAATCTCCCTCACCACAATCACCTCCCTTCACCATTTTCTAACCCCAGCAAGTAAAATCCCCCAAACCCCCATATCCACCCCACCACTGTCAGCGCCTGTCTGCCTCCCCTCCCCTCACCACCCCTCCTCCCCACATGAAAACATCAACACCATTACCGGCTCGCTTGGTGTAGTGACTAGCGTCTCGGACTTCCACCCAGAAGGCCCGGGTTCGCGCCCACGCTCGGCGCATTAAAGATTTTTCACAAGCACCGAGTCGTTACCATCCCTCATGAGCAAAGGGATGGGATAGTAGTACAGGACCCCAATGGAAATACGCCTAATCGGCCTTATTGAGCTATCCTTAGCTAGCTTAGCATGCGCTAGCTTTAAGAACTATTATTATTATTATTATTACCCACTCTTCCTCCCCTTCCCATATCATTAACACCACTCCCCCACCCCCTCCTCTATCATCACCAACATCCCCTTCTATCCATCCCCCACTGATCATCACCACTTCGTCTCCCCCTACCAAACAGCACTACCCCTTCCTCTTCACCAACCCTCCCTCTTTTCCCCACCATCCTCACCACCACTACCACCACCATTCTCCAACTCTCCACTACCAACTCCCTTTTTTCCCCACCATCCTCACCACCACCACCATCTCTCCACCACCACCACCTCTCCACCCCCATCACTGAGTAAATCAGCCCCCCCCCATCAAAACATCAACGATCGTAATTTTCCCCGGGAAGCTGGAAAATATTTATGGCGGTAGGTCCCCATTTAGGAGGTAAATAAAACGCATTTAAGGGGACATGGGCTGTTTTTCTGGTCACCCTTCTTCTTCATGCTTACCCTCTACGGCCCCCGACCTTTATATAGGGTTGGGTACTTGGTCGTGCTGCTGTCGTAGGAGTCGACCCTGTCGGGTGACACAGGTATGTATCGTGTGACACACTTGCGCAGCACATATGCTGCTCGTCTGGCAGACGGCTAACATCCTAACAACATCCTAACAACATCCAACTTAGCGTACTGTGAACGTGTTGCGCGGACGTGTGTGTCGTACTGACATCGTAATAGGGTCACGAGTTAACGTGTGGCAGACGTAAATGTGTCGTGAGTGACGTGTGACTGACGTGTGAGTGACGTGCGGCTGTCCTTGTCTGGCGAGCCTCGTGTCAAACGTGTCGATTCGGCAAAAAGTTGTTAAATCGGCTAACATCGGCCGTTGTCGTGTCTTGACGTACTGTATGGGACGCGGCCTTCACAAGCGCTTGGCTTTCTTTAGTCTACCAGAGACCATTACCCATCCCCCTTGCTCATGGGGAGATGGTAGCCGCCGGCTATATCCCAGAAAAACTTTTCAATCTGAGTGGGGATTGAACGCGAGACCTGCAAGATGTGAATCAGGCACGCTATCAACTGAGCCGGCCGGACGGCTAAATGTAGGCCAACCTAGTGTCACAAATTTTTTTCATAGACCTAACAGTTACAGTGTTAGGCCTTATCTATATATCGGTATCTATCTATTACTGTACCAGATGCCTTGATTCCCAAGGGGCGTGGTCAAGAATGAGCAACCTCCATCGAGGCAATTTGTTTAATTATCTGGCTTAATTGTTTCCAGGGAGGGAGGGTCGCAAGCCTAACTGGCAAGTACCCATTCAGGAAGGATGTAGCATCCGGGCGTACGGTCGTCATGTTTAGAAAGGTTGTGCCCTTGTGCGCTTGCGGTTACGTTTCCGTCTATTTTGACTGCTTTTTTATTCTGTAATTTGCCCCCTGCGGGAAAATTATATGATGATGACAATAAGTCATGGGGGGTGAGGGGGAGAAAAGCCGCCTTCAACCTATTATTGTATCCCACGGCACTGCCGGCAGTCAAAATAGACGTTACCTTGTGTTACCTTGTGTTACCTTGTGGAGATTTCGATCAACGACCTCAGCTACAGGAACTGCCGCTGCTTCCTCCCTGGCCCTGCTGCCTCCAATGAAGTGGTACTCGGTGAACCAACTTGTTGTAGTGTGGCCACGTATGGTAGGATGGCGTGGGAGGTGTGTCTTCTATCTTCTGTAGGAAGGTATCTAGATGTTTTTTGAAAACCTCTACCGTACAGGATGACATATTCTTTAGGTACGTGAACGTTAGGTACCGTGAACGACCGCAGCAGTGCAAGCACTGGTACTGAGCTGGATACACAGGCATAGTTTGCCTTTTTCCAGAGGATCTACTGTAAGAAACTGTAAGTAATCGCGAGCCTGTGATCTAGTACTGTAGTGTAAAAAGGCGGGCGATACGCCCGAATACTACTTCCTTGCCGCCTATTCTATAGGACCATTAGCCTATGCTTTAATAATTATAATAGGCTAATAATATTAACATATAGCCTAGCCTAAATAATAATAAAGTACCGGTACCGGTAATACACCATAATAGGCTAATAGCCTAATAAAAATTTCTGCCTATGTAATAATAATAATAATAGGCCTAATAATAATAATAATTATAATAACAATATTAACATGATTACATGAATGGTAGGCCTATGCAGGGGTTGTTTAACTACTGGGGGGGGGGGGATTGGGGGAATAATAATAATGTGCGTCCGTCTCCTTTAATATTACCGGTAGGCTATCTAGGAATCTAGGCCTAGCTTTTATTCATCATACCTATGAAGAAATGATAAAGTTAAAGTTGTGAAGGTAAGGAATGAGTTCTATTTAGGTAGGCCTAAACATGACGACCGTAGGCCTACACCCGGTAACTAGCCTAGGCCTACATCCCTCCCAATAATAATAATTATAATAACAATATTAACAAGAATGGTAGGCCTATGCAGGGGTTGTTTAATTGCTGGGGGGGGGGGGGGAAGAGATAATAATGTGCGTCTGTCTCCTTTGATATTACCGGTATGATCTAGGAGACTAGGAATCTAGCTTTCATTCATCTAGAGATCTAGCCTATGAAGAAATTATAAAGTTAAAGTTGTGAAGGTAAGGAATGAATAGGCCTAGTTCTATTGAGTTCTATACTGTAAGCGCCTTCCACTACCCCATCCTTTGTGACTTGTCTATCATGATGGCAGACCCTATTTTTAATACTTGGTTATACTTTCCTTGACTGAAGTGGAAAACTAGATAATATTCAAGGACACTAGTGCGACGTTATGAGAAACAATTTAGGCCTATTAGGGAAAATAGGCACCAATAGATTCGCCATATTTTTCTCCATATAGGCCTAGTCCGCATGGAGGATTTTCGTTATCAACAAATTGAAAAATACCCACCAAATACACAAAAAATCTAAGTCAAAGCGGGGGTGTGGGGGCGGCAGCCCCCACCTATAATACTAGGTTAGGTTAGGTAAGGTTGTTAGGTTAGGCTAATGTCCTTTCAAAGGGGTATAGGCTAGTAAACACTAGGATAGCCTATACCCGGTCAGAGGTAAGAAGAAGAAGTCTTGCAGTAGCCTCCTTGAATGCTACCGAAAACTATACTCACTGAAGCTCTCTTAATCATGTTTCTGGTAAAAACTCACGAACAATGGACAAAGGACATCGCGGTTTAATTCTAGTTTCGCTTTCACAGCATACTCATAAATTTCTATGGCTACTTTATTTGGACATATACTTTAGAGTTGTCATATACCATACTTAATTCCTATATATGTCCAAAGCGGCGGAAATGCATTATAAGGAATTATACCTACTGTAAAAAACAAAAAACAAATCTCCCCATATGCGGCACCATAGCTATTACATAATACTAGGTTAGGTTAGGTAAGGTTGTTAGGTTAGGCTAATGTCGTTAATGTAGTTTATTATCATTATATTACGTCTTTTACCCAGCAATTTCCCTGATCTTCATAGTTGGTCGGGAAGCTATGCCTTTACAACGGCCCCTCCCTTTTGTCGCTGTGTACGTGAAACTAGAATTTTACCGAAATCGCCAAACAACATTCTTCTGTTGCATCTTGAAGGTTATTATAACAATGAAAATGTTATCCATCAAATTATTATTTACAAACGTTTTCTTCGAAGTACCTTATGCTCGTTCTCTTTGTTGCAGCCTTTTAGGGTAAGCTAATATAAAGACAATCTCGCACCCCACACAACACTACCGCCAAAAAGTTACCGTCACATTCACATTCGGCTAGAAGTTACCACCACATTCACATTCACATTCAGATGTCCCATCTCAGTTCCTGTACGGGTTTCTTTGCCGATGTGCACAGATATATTATGTATTTAAGCTCGGTAAAATTATCAAATGTTTAAGAGTCGCGGTGGTCGAGTGGAGAGCACTCTCACGTGTGAATCTGCTTGACCTGGGTTCGATCTTTTTTGTGTTTAACAGGTGCAGTAGCAGTTTTACTTTCCGAGTTGTATGTGTTCATCAAAATAAAATCTGTATCTCTAACAATTTCTGAGTTTGGGTGATTTTAGGATTTATTTAGTTATCCATTGTGGCTATATTGGATTTTGGATAGTTGAAGGGATTATATGAGATTAAAACCAGTTTATTTGGATTCCTTGGGGTCGAAAACAGGTCTGGATATTATGTTGAAGTCTATATGTTGCGTTTCTATCAAGATATTCCGTATTTAGTTATTATACCTAATTAATATGCTAATTAGGTCAATTATGCCAAATGCTAAACAGATACAAAATAGCATCCGGCGGTTTCTGAGTCCTTAACCCGGGAACAGCGAGGGAGGGGGGGGTAATGAACTAGCTCCCCATGGGCGAGCATATGGGCTCCATTCAGGCCTATAATCGTCATTTTACGATAAATATCGTTATTACCTATTCATATGAGCCTATTTTACCTTCACTATGAAGATAGTAACCTGTAACAACAATCAAACCAGTGAAAATATCATATTTCTGGTCAAAATCGCGAATATAGATGAACCAGCCCATACATGAATTTTGGAGAAAATTGAGGCAACCCCTCCCTCCACGAGGCCTCAAGCCACACTGAGCCTACTCATACACACACTCGCTTGTGTAACACACCTGCTAGGCACGTGAGCACATTCCCCACACAGTTTGCTAATGTTAGCACAAAAATATACCAACAAATTCGGGGATAACAGGGAAAATAGGTGATAATTGAAGGGGGAGGGGAAAGGGAGGCAGGAGGGGATGTGGAGGAGTGATATGAAGTATAGGGAAAACAAATAAATAAATAAAAAAAGAAAAAGAAACTTGTTTAGTGCTGTGTTATGCCCTGTTTTTCTACAGGATTAACTTGGGTAATGTGAGTTCTAACTGACTGGGTATATAAGGCTGCATGCACAAAACAAGGTATGAGGAATAGAGAACACAAAATAAACACACGGTAACAAGACACACGATCACGTTTATTGAGGATGATTAATAGGAAACATAAGAAGGTAGGAATACTCGTACAAGACAAATGATAGAATTGAACAACTAGCATTAGTGGATCTGGATGGAGCCTAGTCTCCCACTTCTAACGTTCAGGTATACTCTTCTGATCACTGGCTTTGTTCGCAAGTTTATATACTGAAAGCCATCAATGTTACTTATAGAGTCAATTTCACTATTTAGATTTATTACTGGCAGTTCTGGTGCACGAGTAGTAGTTCACAGACCAGATTAGACACGCGTATATTTAGAGCACGAGAATTCTAGTAACCTCAGTGGGGTACTGATCTAAGTTTTATATTCTTATAGCAGAAATACGTAGAACGCAAATCAGTGGGCGAACGTTAGATATCACTAGGGTTTTACTTCTATGTAATAATATCTGGATCGGGGTAATTACGAGAGTTAATGTCGCCTGTTAATTAATGAACACTGATACGCTTAGCACTTCCTGATGGAAAGGTTATATATGAATTATACTGGGGCAAAGATATAGCCACTTCATAGAAATATTAATAAGTGAGTCTCTAAATAGTACTGTAACACTGTAGTACTAATAAAGTGAATCTTGGGTAGTATTTGGTTGGTCTGGTCCTGGTTATCTTGCGTCCGTGATGTTGGGGGCTAACGACTGGTTCCGTGGCCGTCCAGGGGGTCCATATGTAGGAAGTTCTCAAGACGGATCTCTTGGCAATCGTTGCTGGCTACACGCTTATATACCCACTGGTGTGTGAAGGTTATAAGGTGCACATAGATTTCTTGTACGTGGACAGATGCTTCTATCTCAAATCTGCCACGGAGTCTGCCGGCTCTGGAACTCAATTCTCAGGAACAACACAAGGGCAGAGCTAGAGGTCAACTTAAGGGGGCCAGCCACTGGTTGGTGTCTATCTTTCAACTGATTTTACTGGGGGCTGGAGCTGGGTTTATAGGCTCGGTTTTGGACCCTGTAGGCCATAGGGATCTCGAGTCTTATGGAATTATTTGAGCTCTTAATAGATATGGGGACTAGGTAAGGTGGTGATTACTAATGTGGCACATGGCTATAGGGGGCCTTCATAATGTGATATAACTGAGCCTTAGTAAGAGGTACTATATTGGCTATACTGGAAGTATTGAGGGGAGGGAGACTGGATCTACTTTGTGAGGAGGACTGGGACAGCTGGGATAGGAGCGTCTCTCTTACATTGCTCAGTCTTCATTCTATGGTATAGCGGAGGTGCTAATTTGGTTATCAGAGTATGCAAGAAAGGTGAATGGGTTATTGTGGGTTAATAGAGGTTAGTATAGGGGTTAGTCATGCATGGTTAGTTCAATGATAGGAAGAATTCCTGTGCTACCTGGCAATGACCCGGAAGTCAAAACAGGGGTAAGGTATACCTCCGCAGGGGTGGGGGTCTCCCTCCTCGGGTGGGTAAAAAAGGGTAGGTGCGCGCCCTAAATAATAATAATAATAATAATAGTTCTTAAAGCTAGCGCATGCTAAGCTAGCTAAGGATAGCTCAATAAGGCCGATTAGGCATATTTCCATTGGGGTCCTGTACTACTATCCCATCCCTTTGCTCATGAGGGATGGTAACGACTCAGTGCTTGTGAAAAATCTTTAATGCGCCGAGCGTGGGCGCGAACCCGGGCCTTCTGGGTGGAAGTCCGAGACGCTAGTCACTACACCAAGCGAGCCGCTCTCTCTCTGTGATGGTCGTCCGGCGGCTGTGGCTAGGGGCTTGCCATATCACAAGTGTTTGTAATAACCCTCTGTTTATGAGACAGATGTGGGTGTTCGTAATACCAAAACCGAAGGTGCCTTGACTAGCTGGTTTAATCGGTTGGGTTGTTAATTGCATGGTTTGCTGGATGTGGTGGAGACTGGGTTGCTAACTCTGCCACATTTATCTGGAAGTATGGCAATAGAAGTTAGTCACTGGCGAGGCGGCTAGCCTCGCACTTACGATCATTTGGTACAGGGTTGTGAATAGGTTGTGAGGGAATAGATGGCATGCAAAGGGTTAGTAAAGTTTCTAATGTTGTTCCGTCCTACTAAGGGAAGGTAGGCTGGATAGGAGTATATATATAAAAGGTTTGAGAATGTTAGCAACGGAAAAATCAAGGATATTCAGGAGGTATGGTGGAGAGGCTAGGTCGGAAAGGAGTCGAGGAGCGTGGGGGGTTAACGAGAGGGAGAGGGTTAAGGGGGGCTACGTGGAAGTTTGACCCTAAGGTCTCTGGGCGTAGGGGTGGCATTAGACTACAGTTGGTATCGGAGCTTGGGGTTAATAACAGGGAAAGTATGTTAGCCAAACGCTACCGGGAGATGAGCAATATGGGGTGGTATATGAGTCTGGAAAGGATAGAATCATGTGGACTGTGGGGCTGTGGGGAAGAGGAGGTTAACTGTAGGTTGGTGCTTGACTGTGGATGGAAGTAGGGAAAAACATGGTGTACTTATTACTCGTCAATACGATGGTTATGGGACACTGTTAATCTGACACTACTTCTTGCTGATCTAGTTGTTCCTGGGAACTGCATTTTCTATGACATATACACCAAAGAAAACGGCAGTTCGTAGGGGTAGCTTCGGTATTGTTTCGTGGTGAAAATGCGTCGAGACAATGGTAAAAGAGGGTTGTATATACAATCTCTGGTTGGGGTAAGAATTAAAGTTACTGCATGGTGGCTAACATCTTCAGTCATTTCTGTCTAAGTCTTACAGGAAACAATGGTTCTATATATACTGGTGTACCGTGGGTATCATAGTTTCTTATCAATTAGGACATGGGGTTTTAACATCCTAATTCTCGGATTGGAAGCACATATATAGATTTATGGGGGCGGTTGGTCTTCAGAAACTGAGTCTGGCAAGACAGGGGGTTAACATATTACTTCTTGGATGGGAAAAAACATACATAGATTTAGGCCTGTCTGAACTGGTTGGCATTGGCTCAACCTAGGGGACAGGGCATTGGTGTTTTAACCTGGGAAGAACATACATAGATTTTATGGGGGCAGTTGGTCTTCAGAAACTTAGTCTGGCAAGACAGGGGTTAACATATTACTTCTCGGATGGAAGAACATACATGTACATAGATTTATGGGGCGATTGGTCTTCAGAAACTTAGTCTGGCAAGACAAGGTATTTTAGGGTATGTTGATATTGATATCCTAACTTAGGGGACAGGGCATGGGTGTATTAACTTAAGGTGTATTTATGTTCATCATCATGTAGGTAGAGGTGTAGGACACGAGGGGTAGTGTATACGCGAGGTGGGGGAAAGGTCAGTGTTTAGAAGGGGTAGGCAGGTGTAGTTTGGAGCTGCTTAGCCCTGCCGGCTTCGGCCTGTCTTAACTGGTTTGGCTCGGTCACCTGGTCCTTTCGTTCTGTGGGCCTTTCTTTCGGGTGTTTCTGTGTGGTGTTCGCTCGTGGCTTCCGTGGTGGGCTTCTCGTTCTGGGGCATTTTATGCTGTTTGAATGGTATTTTTAGGCCTCCCTCTTAAGAGCGTTGCCGCCGTCGCCCAGTAAAACCTCTTAAGAGCTTTGCCGCCGTTTACGGGTTAAGACCCATACATTACATTTCTACCATAAAACTTTACAGTACTCAACATTTCTAGGTTGACTAGGTTGGCCAGCAGACTATAAGGTGTGTTGGTGGATATAAAGGTCAAATTGAGACATTAACACCATGGTTACCTTACAATCACACTTTTTACTTCAGTCTGGGTAGCAGCGGTTATTTCACCCAATTATGGGGGTGGGGGGGTGGGGGGGACCTACTTTTTTATCTCCTTTTATCTCTTTCTCTGGCTTGTATCCATTCAGCCTACTGTTTTAAGATGTTTATCCCCATGCAGGTGTCGATTTCTTTCTGGTGAGCGCTCGCAAACCAGCATTATATGGAGAAATCAGGCTTCGCCGGAGACATTATTCTATCGAAAAAATTACAAATTTAGCCTGCTGTATAAACATTATAAGAAATATGCTGGCTCTCTTCCGCTCCCTAGGAAAATATCGACACCTGGATGGTGGTAAACATCTTAAAATAGTAGTTGAATGGGGCCAAATGAATACAACCCAGAGAGAGAAAAAAACAAAACGAGGTGGCCTCCCTCTAACTTTACTTATGTATTATTCTATGCACTGAGCTCTCAATGGTTTGAGTATAACTTCTATAATACAGATACATTCTTGTTATATTATCATAATGCCTATCACTAAAACATGAGCCACCAAAGTCATCCCTGCAATAATGTCGCTACTTGCATGTCTCCATATATTATAACTAACACTGAACCACTACCACCATGATCTAGAACCATCCCACTCCACCACCATATATTATAACAAACACAGAACCACTACCACCATGATCTAGAACCATCCCACTCCACCACCATATATTATAACAAACATTGAACCACTACCATCATGATCTAGAACCATCCCACTCCACCACCATATATTATAACTAACACTGAACCACTACCACCATGATCTACAAACCATCCCACTCCCCCAACATATATTATAACAAACACTGAACCACTACCACCATGATATAGAACCACCCCACTACCACCATATATTATAACAAACACTGAACCACTACCACCATGATCCGGGGCTTGACAATAGTGTTGTTTATAACGTTGGTATAAGTATAATTAATATCCAGTGTTGTCTATACAAGGCCTGACAACACGCTCTTACACTAGTTCCTTTATCCCTCTCTTATACCGCCTTGTTACCCTCAAGGGAAATCTTCACTTAGGGGTTATATTCATGGAACTCTTCTCCCTCATGTTTAGCCCCATTTATTTGGAAATTTTAAGACGTTTGCCCCATTCGTTTGGCGATTTTAAGGCCATTTGCCCCATTTTTGTCAATTTTAAGACCTCTCGTGCCATTTATGTGTCGATTTTCCCTTGCGAGTGATAGCGAGCCTGTAATTTAGGCCTTTGGCTGGAACATTTTGCTACCAAAAAATTTACATTTTATCTCGATGGGGGGTCTTGGCGGTGATTTGTTAAGCTTCATGGAGGTCTAGGGAACAAACTAAAAACCTTCCCTTAAAGACTCACTTGTACTCCTTTTGGACACTAGTCCAGGAAGGGGGGGGGGGGGGGGGGGGATTGTGATGAGTCAATGTATTATTATTGAGGGTTATAAATGTCATTTTGCCATTTTAGACAATTTAATTTTAGTTTGCGTCATCAACAAATAACAAATATCGCCTCTCCAGACTACCTTCAAGCAAAATATATAAATAAATATATCTAAATACAAAAAAGGAACTAATAAACGCCCCCCACAGGCTTATGTTAAACTTTTCAGTATAAAATGTCCAGACCCAAGGCCGGACTTACCCCATCTTGCAGGCTCGCTATAGCTCGCCTAGAATAAGTCAAACACACCTCAACAGTACAGTAACATAGTAGGCCTACTGTTCTTCACTCTTTATTGTGGACATCCAAAATTTATTAGGTTCCCTGCAACATCTACACAAACCCACTCTATCTCTCTCTCTCTCTGCAGGTGACCCAATCAACTCACATTCATGGAGTACTAATGTCATGGTATTATTCAAACATAATTGCTGCTTTAAGGCCATAAAGATTAAAAGTCCCACAAATATTCAGTGCCTCCATTGTCAAATTGTGAATAATCAAGATTAAACCCAATTGTACACTTAAATGACACCATTAATTACAAAACAAGCGCTGCAAAGCACTGAAGACCTCCGTGGAATGAATCAAAACACCCAGGCCGCTCCATACCTTCTAGCTCCCTATCTGTGCGTAGGGTTGGAATTTCTTACGCAAACCCCTCATATTACGTTGGCTCCGAGTATCCCCGAAACTCCACAACATCATGATGCCTTAAATCATCCCCTAACCCCCATGCATCATGCTATCTGAGAGATGCCCATAACTTTTAAACGGCTACTCCTCCACTTTTAGTACCCCCCCCCCCACCCTTGTCTCCTCCACCACCTTTAGTACCCCCCACCACCACCCTTGTCTCCTCCTCCACTACCTTTAGTACCCCCCCCCCCTCCACTATCACCCCCCTTGTCTCCTCCTCCACCACCTTTAGTACCCCCCCCCCCCTCCACCACCATCATCCTTTTCCCCTTCTCCACCACCTTTAGGTTGGGGATGGTGGTGGTGGTGGTGGTGGTACTAAGGGTGGTGGAGGAGGAGACAAGGGTGGTGGTGGTGGTGCTAAAGGTGGAGAAGACAAGGGTGGTGGTGGTGGGGGGTACTAAAGGAGGAGGAGACAAGGGTGGTGGAGGGGGGGGAGTACTAAAGGTGGTGGAGGAGGAGACAAGGGTGGTGGTGGTGGAGGGGGGGTACTAAAGGTGGTGGAGGAGGAGACAAGGGTGGTGGTGGTGGTGGTAATAAATGTGGTGGAGGAGGAGACAAGGGTGGTGGTGGGGGGGGGGGGGGGGGGGGGGGGGGTACTAAAGGTGGTGGAGGAGACTAGGGATATACGTGGTGGTGGTGGGGGGGGGTACTAAAGTTGGTGGAGGAGGAGACAAGGGTGGTGGTGGTGGAGGGGGGGGTACTAAAGGTGATGGAGGAGACAAGGGATATACGTGGTGGTGGTGGGGGGGGTACTAAAGTTGGTGGAGGAGGAGACAAGGGTGGTGGTGGTGGAGGGGGGTACTAAAGGTGATGGAGGAGACAAGGGTGGTTGTGGTGGGGGTGGGGGCATACTAAAGGTGGTGGAGGAGACAAGGGTGGTGGTGGTGGCGGGGTACAAAAGGTGGTGGAGGAGGAAAAAAAGGTGGTGATGATGGGGGGGTACAAAAGGTGGAGGAGGAGAAAAGGGTGGTGGTGGGGGGGGGGGGTATTAAAGGTTGTGGAGACAAGGGTGGTGGTGGGGGGGGGGGGGTACTAATGGTGGTGGAGGAGACAAGGGTGTTGGTAGT
>CM064487.1:144869163-144962442 GCA_032716605.1 Paralithodes platypus
CACATGGCTATAGGGGGCCTTCATAATGTGATATAACTGAGCCATAGTAAGAGGTACTATTTGGCTATACTGGAAGTATTGAGGGGAGGGAGACTGGATCTACTTTGTGAGGAGGACTGGGACAGCTGGGATAGGAGCGTCTCTCTTACATTGCTCAGTCTTCATTCTATGGTATAGCGGAGGTGCTAATTTGGTTATCAGAGTATGCAAGAAAGGTGAATGGGTTATTGTGGGTTAATAGAGGTTAGTATAGGGGTTAGTCATGCATGGTTAGTTCAATGATAGGAAGAATTCCTGTGCTACCTGGCAATGACCCGGAAGTCAAAACAGGGGTAAGGTATACCTCCGCAGGGGTGGGGGTCTCCCTCCTCGGGTGGGTAAAAAAGGGTAGGTGCGCGCCCTAAATAATAATAATAATAATAATAGTTCTTAAAGCTAGCGCATGCTAAGCTAGCTAAGGATAGCTCAATAAGGCCGATTAGGCATATTTCCATTGGGGTCCTGTACTACTATCCCATCCCTTTGCTCATGAGGGATGGTAACGACTCAGTGCTTGTGAAAAATCTTTAATGCGCCGAGCGTGGGCGCGAACCCGGGCCTTCTGGGTGGAAGTCCGAGACGCTAGTCACTACACCAAGCGAGCCACTCTCTCTCTGTGATGGTCGTCCGGCGGCTGTGGCTAGGGGCTTGCCATATCACAAGTGTTTGTAATAACCCTCTGTTTATGAGACAGATGTGGGTGTTCGTAATACCAAAACCGAAGGTGCCTTGACTAGCTGGTTTAATCGGTTGGGTTGTTAATTGCATGGTTTGCTGGATGTGGTGGAGACTGGGTTGCTAACTCTGCCACATTTATCTGGAAGTATGGCAATAGAAGTTAGTCACTGGCGAGGCGGCTAGCCTCGCACTTACGATCATTTGGTACAGGGTTGTGAATAGGTTGTGAGGGAATAGATGGCATGCAAAGGGTTAGTAAAGTTCTAATGTTGTTCCGTCCTACTAAGGGAAGGTAGGCTGGATAGGAGTATATATATAAAAGGTTTGAGAATGTTAGCAACGGAAAAATCAAGGATATTCAGGAGGTATGGTGGAGAGGCTAGGTCGGAAAGGAGTCGAGGAGCGTGGGGGGTTAACGAGAGGGAGAGGGTTAAGGGGGGCTACGTGGAAGTTTGACCCTAAGGTCTCTGGGCGTAGGGGTGGCATTAGACTACAGTTGGTATCGGAGCTTGGGGTTAATAACAGGGAAAGTATGTTAGCCAAACGCTACTGGGAGATGAGCAATATGGGGTGGTATATGAGTCTGGAAAGGATAGAATCATGTGGACTGTGGGGCTGTGGGGAAGAGGAGGTTAACTGTAGGTGTGTGCTTGACTGTGGATGAAAGTAGGGAAAAACATGGTGTATTATTACTCGTCAATACGATGGTTATGGACACTGTTAATCTGACACTACTTCTTGCTGATCTAGTTGTTCCTGGGAACTGCATTTTCTATGACATATACACCAAAGAAAACGGCAGTTCGTAGGGGTAGCTTCGGTATTGTTTCGTGGTGAAAATGCGTCGAGACAATGGTAAAAGAGGGTTGTATATACAATCTCTGGTTGGGGTAAGAATTAAAGTTACTGCATGGTGGCTAACATCTTCAGTCATTTCTGTCTAAGTCTTACAGGAACAATGGTTCTATATATACTGGTGTACCCGTGGGTATCATAGTTTCTTATCAATTAGGACATGGGGTTTTAACATACTAATTCTCGGATGGAAGAACATATATAGATTTATGGGGGCGGTTGGTCTTCAGAAACTGAGTCTGGCAAGACAGGGGGTTAACATATTACTTCTTGGATGGGAAAAAACATACATAGATTTAGGCCTGTCTGAACTGGTTGGCATTGGCTCAACCTAGGGACAGGGCATTGGTGTTTTAACCTGGGAAGAACATACATAGATTTATGGGGGCAGTTGGTCTTCAGAAACTTAGTCTGGCAAGACAGGGGTTAACATATTACTTCTCGGATGGAAGAACATACATGTACATAGATTTATGGGGCGATTGGTCTTCAGAAACTTAGTCTGGCAAGACAAGGTATTTTAGGGTATGTTGATATTGATATCCTAACTTAGGGACAGGGCATGGGTGTATTAACTTAAGGTGTATTTATGTTCATCATCATGTAGGTAGAGGTGTAGGACACGAGGGGTAGTGTATACGCGAGGTGGGGGAAAGGTCAGTGTTTAGAAGGGGTAGGCAGGTGTAGTTTGGAGCTGCTTAGCCCTGCCGGCTTCGGCCTGTCTTAACTGGTTGGCTCGGTCACCTGGTCCTTTCGTTCTGTGGGCCTTTCTTTCGGGTGTTTCTGTGTGGTGTTCGCTCGTGGCTTCCGTGGTGGGCTTCTCGTTCTGGGGCATTTTATGCTGTTTGAATGGTATTTTTAGGCCTCCCTCTTAAGAGCTTTGCCGCCGTCGCCCAGTAAAACCTCTTAAGAGCTTTGCCGCCGTTTACGGGTTAAGACCCATACATTACATTTCTACCATAAAACTTTACAGTACTCAACATTTCTAGGTTGACTAGGTTGGCCAGCAGACTATAAGGTGTGTTGGTGGATATAAAGGTCAAATTGAGACATTAACACCATGGTTACCTTACAATCACACTTTTTACTTCAGTCTGGGTAGCAGCGGTTATTTCACCCAATTATGGGGGTGGGGGGTGGGGGGGACCTACTTTTTTATCTCCTTTTATCTCTTTCTCTGGCTTGTATCCATTCAGCCTACTGTTTTAAGATGTTTATCCCCATGCAGGTGTCGATTTCTTTCTGGTGAGCGCTCGCAAACCAGCATTATATGGAGAAATCAGGCTTCGCCGGAGACATTATTCTATCGAAAAAATTACAAATTTAGCCTGCTGTATAAACATTATAAGAAATATGCTGGCTCTCTTCCGCTCGCTAGGAAAAAAAATACACCTGGATGGGGATAAACGTCTTAAAACAGTAGGCTGAATGGGTCCAAATGAATACAACCCAGAGAGAGAAAAAAAAAAAAAACGAGGTGGCCTCCCTCTAACTTTACTTATGTATTATTCTATTCACTGAGCTCTCAATGGTTTGAGTATAACTTCTATAATACAGATACATTCTTGTTTATATTATCATAATGCCTATCACTAAAACCTGAGCCACCAAAGTCATCCCTGCAATAATGTCGCTACTTGCATGTCTCCATATATTATAACTAACACTGAACCACTACCACCATGATCTAGAACCATCCCACTCCACCACCATATATTATAACAAACACAGAACCACTACCACCATGATCTAGAACCATCCCACTCCACCACCATATATTATAACAAACATTGAACCACTACCATCATGATCTAGAACCATCCCACTCCACCACCATATATTATAACTAACACTGAACCACTACCACCATGATCTACAACCATCCCACTCCACCAACATATATTATAACAAACACTGAACCACTACCACCATGATATAGAACCACCCCACTACACCACCATATATTATAACAAACACTGAACCACTACCACCATGATCCGGGGCTTGACAATAGTGTTGTTTATAACGTTGGTATAAGTATAATTAATATCCAGTGTTGTCTATACAAGGCCTGACAACACGCTCTTACACTAGTTCCTTTATCCCTCTCTTATACCGCCTTGTTACCCTCAAGGGAAATCTTCACTTAGGGGTTATATTCATGGAACTCTTCTCCCTCATGTTTAGCCCCATTTATTTGGAAATTTTAAGACGTTTGCCCCATTCGTTTGGCGATTTTAAGGCCATTTGCCCTATTTTCGTCAATTTTAAGACCTCTCGTGCCATTTATGTGTCGATTTTCCCTTGCGAGTGATAGCGAGCCTGTAATTTAGGCCTTTGGCTGGAACATTTTTCTACCGAAAAATTTACATTTATCTCGAAGGAGGATCTTGGGGTATTTTTTAAGCTTGATGGAGGTCTAGGGAGCAAACTAAAAACCTTCCCTTAAAGACTCACTTGTACTCCTTTTGACACTAGTCCAGGAAGGGGGGGGGGGGGGGGGATTGTGATGAGTCAATGTATTATTATTGAGGGTTATAAATGTCATTTTGCCATTTTTAGACAATTTAATTTTAGTTTGCGTCATCAACAAATAACAAATATCGCCTCTCCAGACTACCTTCAAGCAAAATATATAAATAAATATATATAAATACAAAAAAGGAACTAATAAACGCCCCCCACAGGCTTATGTTAAACTTTTCAGTATAAAATGTCCAGACCCAAGGCCGGCTTACCCCATCTTGCAGGCTCGCTATAGCTCGCCTAGAATAAGTCAACACACCTCAACAGTACAGTAACATAGTAGGCCTACTGTTCTTCACTCTTTATTGTGGACATCCAAAATTTATTAGGTTCCCTGCAACATCTACACAAACCCACTCTATCTCTCTCTCTCTCTGCAGGTGACCCAATCAACTCACATTCATGGAGTTACTAATGTCATGGTATTTATTCAAACATAATTGCTGCTTTAAGGCCATAAAGATTAAAAGTCCCACAAATATTCAGTGCCTCCATTGTCAAATTGTGAATAATCAAGATTAAACCCAATTGTACAATTAAATGACACCATTAATTACAAAACAAGCGCTGCAAAGCACTGAAGACCTCCGTGGAATGAATCAAAACACCCAGCCGCTCCATACCTTCTACCTCCCTATCTGTGCGTAGAGTTGGAATTTCTTACCCAAACCCCTCATATTACGTTGCCTGAGAGTATCCCCGAAACTCCACACATCATGCTGCCTTAAATCATCCCCTAACCCCCATGCATCATGCTATCTGAGAGATGCCCATAACTTTTAAACGGCTACTCCTCCACTTTTAGTACCCCCCCCCCCACCCTTGGCTCCTCCCCCACCTTTAGTACCCCCCACCACCACCACCACCCTTGTCTCCTCCTCCACTACCTTTAGTACCCCCCCCTCCACTATCACCCCCCTTGTCTCCTCCTCCACCACCTTTAGTACCCCCCCCCCCCCCCCCCCCCCACCATCACCCTTGTCTCCTTCTCCACCACCTTTAGGTTGGGGATGGTGGTGGTGGTGGTGGTGGTACTAAGGGTGGTGGAGGAGGAGACAAGGGTGGTGGTGGTGGTGCTAAAGGTGGAGAAGACAAGGGTGGTGGTGGTGGTGGGGCGTACTAAAGGTGGAGGAGACAAGGGTGGTGGAGGGGGGAGTACTAAAGGTGGTGGAGGAGGAGACAAGGGTGGTGGTGGTGGAGGGGGGTACTAAAGGTGGTGGAGGAGGAGACAAGGGTGGTGGTCGTGGTGGTACTAAAGGTGGTGGAGGAGGAGACAAGGGTGGTGGTGGGGGGGGGGGGGGGGGGGTACTAAAGGTGGTGGAGGAGACTAGGGATATACGTGGTGGTGGTGGGGGGGTACTAAAGTTGGTGGAGGAGGAGACAAGGGTGGTGGTGGTGGAGGGGGGGTACTAAAGGTGATGGAGGAGACAAGGGATATACGTGGTGGTGGTGGGGGGGGTACTAAAGTTGGTGGAGGAGGAGACAAGGGTGGTGGTGGTGGAGGGGGGTACTAAAGGTGATGGAGGAGACAAGGGTGGTTGTGGTGGGGGGGGCATACTAAAGGTGGTGGAGGAGACAAGGGTGGTGGTGGTGGCGGGGTACAAAAGGTGGTGGAGGAGGAGACAAATGTGGTGATGATGGTGGGGTACTAAAGGTGGAGGAGGAGACAAGGGTGGTGGTGGTGGGGGGGTATTAAAGGTTGTGGAGACAAGGGTGGTGGTGGGGGGGGGGGGGTACTAATGGTGGTGGAGGAGACAAGGGTGTTGGTAGTTGTGGTGGGGGGGGGGGCATTAAAGGTGGAGGAGACAAGGGTGGTGGTGGTGGGGGGTATTAAAGGTGGTGGAGACAAGGGTGGTGGTGGTGGAGGAGATAAGGGTGTTGGTAGTTGTGGTGGGGGGGGGGGGCATTAAAGGTGGAGACAAGAGTGGTGGTGGTGGGGGGTATTAAAGGTGGTGGAGACAAGGGGGGGGGGGTATTGAAGGTGGTGGTGGTGGGGGGGGGGGTACTAAAGGTGGTGGAGCAGGAGATAAGGGTGGTGGTGGTGGTGGTGGTGGGGTACTAAAGGTGGTGGAGACAAGGGTGATGGTGGTGGAGGAGACAGGGGTGGTGGTGGTGGTGGAGGAGACAGGGATGGTAGTGGTGGTGGAGGAGACAAGGGTGGTGGTGGTGGTGGTGGGGTACTAAAGGTGGTGGATAAGGAGACAAGGGTGGTGGTGGTACTAAAGGTGGAGTACCCCACACCACCCTTGTATCCTTCTCCTCCACCTTTAGTACCCCTTCCCCATCGCCAATCTTGTCTCCTCCATCTTTAGCACCCCATCATCACCATCACCACTCTTGTTTCCTTCTCCACCTTTAGTACACCCCCCCTCCCCTACCACCACTCTGTTCTCCTCCACCTTTAGTACCCCTCCAACCTTGTCTCCTCTACATTTAGTACCCCCCCCTCCCCCTTTCTTCCAGGTCTCCCTCTTTTCTTATTTCTTTCTTTAGGAATATAGACAATACCTCTGTGCCACCACTGTGATCAGCCTTATATATTTCTCTTCCCTGCAATATACTTCTTGAGAAATTTGGTTTGTTTCCAATGCCCTGCTAGTCTTCATTTCTCTCTCTTTTACTTATATCTCCCTTTTTCCATTGACTATATTCTAGCTTCTTCCTTCACACACCTTCCTTATCATCCTTTTTTGTTTCTCTGTGTATGTTTTTCTTATTAGTTTTCTGTACATTCACACTCACCTTTTCACTTTATTGTATTAACAATTTTGATCCTCTTTCTCTTTTATGTTTCCTTACGGACAATAATTGAGGAAGGAAAGCAAAATACATTAAAACAAACACCAATTTTTTTTATGGCATCCTCCATTAAAGAAAAACATTGTAAATGTTGTGTTTACTATACACTGTAATGGTTGAAAGCTAGTGTAAAGTTATTCTGCAAAATTAATGTATCGATAGAAGTAGTTCGCTATACAGTAAACCCCCGCCATCTCGGACTCTTTTTACTCGGAAACCCGTACATCTCTGAATGGCATCTCATGTCGTACATGTCCCTGTAGATCTTGGCAAATTTCCGAGTTGGACGGGATTTGTGTCCGGTTTACAGTGTTCTCTCACTCGGTTTTAAGTGGTTTTAGGACGAATTCAAGCCTGTGCCTTTTAACTATTTTGTTAATATTAATTACTATGTACTGTACTGTCCCTGAAAACATAATAATGTTTGTATTTGTCATTAATATGATGAATTTCACATGCAATGATGTAATTCGGACATCTTGGAAAATCGTACATTTCGGAAGTGGCCATCCCCCAATTAGTCCGAGATAACGAGGGTTTACTGTATTTAATAGATGCATCTGTTTAGTTACTTTCCATCTTATTTTTGTATGTTTTTAAATTTCTCTATTCATGTTAACCATGAGGCCATGGTTAACCATAACCATGAGCCATGAGGGTTATCACCATTGTCCATGGGGGTACAAATATATACCAAGTAGCCTACTTCACTGGGTACGAAAAGTTATTTATGCCTTATATTCTTTATGAATCAATCCTTTCCTTTACTTAATGTAATTAGAAAAATATTAATAACAATTATAAAGGATATTTAGTATTTAAACAACATGAGAAAGATTTAGTAACTTTAATAGAAACTATAGTAAAAATTATTCCCAGTAAGAACTATAAGCAACTTGTGCAGTGTATGATTGAGGAGAATCATCTTAGGTATTCATTCCAGGCACTAGAAACCTAAAAGCTACATTTGTACAGAATAATAATAAAAGAGGCTGTTATGGGCACATACCACACAAAAGACATGACTGTACACTTTTATCTAATACAGCGTATCGTACAAGTTTACTACGTAAGTACATCAGTTATATTTATACTTATGGGTGGGAAAATCTGCTTCTCTTTTAATCTACCAAAGTACTGAGCAATAACAGATTTTGAAAGTGATAGATACAATGATGCTATAGTTTTTTTTATTATATAGCATACTAGTTTAATCTGCTGCAAAGTGCGTAAAATTTGGGCAATATCTAACAATACAGTACATAATATACAGTATTTTTATATTGTCTATAAGTGGACACTAATAATATTTATAAAAATATTTAATTCTTCTGATCAAATATCAGTTAAGTCAATCATTTACATATATTTCTGAAAACTGTTGATAATATTTTAATTTCCATTTTTGCATATGAAAGTTTGTGAAATGGGAATAATAATTCTGCTGTCACCCAAGGCTCTGTCTCGAGTCGGCCACCCCCAGCCATGGGGTATGTGCCTGAGTATATATATACATACATACATACATACCCAAGATACAAAACCTCTGTATAAGTTATCAACCATTTCCTTTACAGTAACATAAAATCAGACTTACAGAGCACCAAGATGTTTAGCTGGATGATGGCCAGCCAATATAATGACACTTTTTGCAAGTTTACGTCTTTGTCGCGTTCTTAAATATTTAACTATTAAATTTTGCTTACGAGTTGCTTTTCGTCATCATAGGCTTACAAACTATCTCGAGGTAACTTCCTTAGTAAATTTATATCTACAGTATTATTCTATTTTGGCAAACACTCAATGATTTTATATAACTTGGGCAAGACCTCCCATAGTTTAGTGGTAAAATGTGTTGATATGTCATCTGATATGACTGCAGTGTTACATAGTGTGATTGTAGTATTATATCAATTGATATGATTGGATTATAACCTGAATGGTTGTACTATTATATTGTCAGACTTTATTGTGGTAATGTAATTTATTGTGTGGTTAAACTTGATTGTAGTATTATGCAGCCAGACTTGATTGTAGTATCAAGTAGTCAAGTATTGTGGTCTGACTTGATTGTAGTATTATGTAGTCTACCTTGATTGTGATACAATATTTTGTATTATAATTTGACTAGTATTACATAGTCTGATATTATTGCAGTATTATGTGATATGTGGTCTGAATTGATTGTGGTATGTGATATGTGGTTTGACTCATATGTTGTTTGTTTTTATCTGAGGTATTGGTAGCTGCTCTTCTGGTTACTGTAAACAAAGACCAGTGAAGATGGAGGGGGTTTTATTGGTGATCCTCCTTCTACTGACCACCTAGTATATGCTAGTTTCACCAAAGCTTAAATTCTTCTGCTAGTATTTCAATGTTCTTGCCCTATACTGTAAAACAAAAAAATAATGAAAAGTATATTCTTAATACAGTAGTAAGCTATTCAAAATATACTTCCAAATTTGTTATTTCCTCTTAGGGATATATAAACTCAAAGTTATATAAGAAAGAGATTTTTAGAAAAAATAAGTAGCCCCTTAAATAACATAATTCAGAATAAATCAGATTCCAACTCATGCAGGCTACCTCAAAATATAACAAGTCTGTCAACACTCGCTGGTACATTTAACACTCAAGTGTAATGTACGTGACTTGGTTCTTATTCCTCACCAATAGTAAGCTAAATTAAAATATGAATGTATGTTCACTTAGTGTGTATTGGTTTTTGGACTCCTCTGCACACTCTTGCTTTTCTTATATACAGATGATTTTTGTCTTCCAATTCAGTGTTCGTTTTCCTATTTTTTGAGAATACTGTAGCTGACTCACTAGGAAAGACAACTGAAAAGAGAAGGTGAATTTTATTCAGACCCAGGCATGCCAATTTATGCTTTAAAGTCTTCGGATTAACATACAATTTTCACTAACAAAATAAGATGCTGGTACAGTACTGTGTTACTCAAGGGGCCACTATAAACCTAATACATCTGTATATTCTCTGCTGTACTTTACCAACATAAATAACCTATACAAAAGTAAGTAGATAAAATAGACTATGATAATAAACAATGTAACTAAAATACAGTGAAGCCTCCATAAGCTGCTCTCTCAACTCTCAAATAAAGAAGCCCCGAAAAGTGGAATGAAAGTGGAGAACCGTGCCAGGTTAGACCCATGTTGTGCTGCCGACATGGACCATAAACAATATGACACACACACACACACATACACAAACTGGAGCATAGGCTATAACATCAACGCCACTAAAGTTGTCGCTGCAATAAATCGCCACATGTTCTATAACTCGACTGTCTGTCCAAACTGGCCCTTTCTGTCTACTAGTACAGGGCCCTGAACCTGGTGGTAGTGTACCTGAGGGTTGCCCTATTAGTAGATGGATATTATATGACCAGCTATAGTGCTGAGTGCATCCCTGCAGCTGGTTCTGGTGGGATGCTCCAAGGCCACTGGTTCCTACCCATTGAACTAGATCTTGGGTACGGGTGTTTATATGCCAGCTAATTTACCCTACTACTACTACACTACTCTGAAGGTTTCATCTTAATTTTTTTAGCCAGATATTCTAGGGAACTGTATTTAACTTATCATATATACATTCATAAGCAACAGCAACCTAGTCCGATGATTTCTTTGTGTTCATGTTGTCAGTAATATTAGGATGGTACCAATAGCGTTTATCGTGACTTTATGGGCAGGATTATGTTGAAAAAGCAACTTTTGTGTACTTACAGTAATGTTACATTAATTGGGACATTGAAAAAATTCTGTGATTAGATCATTAATGTTGTCCAATTACAATCATCATCAAAAAATAATTATTGATGCTACTCTACTTCAGTCATTACCATAGCCACCCAACTCTCTCAGCTACCAAGGTATTATATAAAAAATTATGTAAACAAAAAGTATTACACCATCGCACACAACTATATACTGTACTACCTGAACAAAAATATTTACTTATAACATCTGAAATGTCTGATAATATCAGTACTGTAAGTTATTTCATGGATGTTTCTACCATATTCTCAAATCTAGCACCATGAACACAAAATATGCTTAAAACATGTCTACAAAAGGTACAAAATTTACTTCAATAAAAAAAAGACACTCAAAATCCTACATTTTGTTCAGTTTGGAAGGATGAACATTCCCCCTCAATTTAAAAAATACAATTAAAAATTGCACAAAATATAAACTTTCAAAATCTTCACCCGAGTTGATAAACTGATGGAGGCTTCACTGTCAGAACTGATTTGGTCAACGTCGTTAAAGTGGTGTAACTTGAGTGCTTTTTATGTCAATCTATTTTTGTTTCTGATATAATTTTGGCTCTCACTTTTTATTGAGATTGGAAACTACCTTACCAGTAAATAGCTGATTTTTTTTACAAAACTTGAATTCAGTAGCTATCAGACCAGAGTAAACTAATAACAAATGCCAGAAAAAGCACTCGTCAGCCTCCGGGTTTAATCTACCAGAAGGTGAATGCTGCGACGGGCTCCAACCCACCAGACCAGAGCATTCCGGGCTTCATTAACGACCACCACTGATGATATAATTCATGCTGGATTTATACAGTATCTTCCATTGTTAACCTCTTCAATATCATGACACATTATCATTTTATTCCAGCTAATATTAGATTACTAAGTTTAGGTAAGACCTGTAGGAATCAAAGTGGTAAATTCTATCTCAAGTATCCTTCTGACTCTCACAGGCTCTTCCTAATCTGATACAAAGTCTAATAAATGGAAGAGAGACATACTAAATTGATAATCACTAATACTTCCCCTATTATTGTATGCTGCCATTCTATCACATTTCTCATTCTACTCCCACCCATTACTGATTCTTTATAAAATAACTCCCAAATTGTCAAATAACCTTAAAACTGAATTTCTTAGTAAAAGTTAAATTACATAATAAATATAATAAATACAGAAGCTGCAATTGACTGATTTAAAAAACTGATATACAATTAGTTCTTCATACAATATTTCAACTAAAATTATTAACATATTAATCTGATATGGAAATACATATATTGATTGTATTTCAGATAATAGGCAATGGTAAAAATTATAGTAAACATTGAAACTTAAGTGCAATTAAAACTGAAATAAAAATGTCACATTCTGTATATGTAACATATGTTTCCTGAATGTTATGGCATTCGTTGATGAACAAATATTACATTCACTTATTATATGTCAGTAATGTAGTTCAGTTGATGGGAACTGTTAAGGGACCCTGTATATAACTGATAATAAACCCATATTAATTCAAATGCATGAGTTACTGAAAAAACACTGTTAAATAAAAGTAATTTTATAAACCTTAAGCCAAAGTGAAGTTCCCTAAGCTCTCCAAGTTATTAATAAGGCACTATAAAGGCTGGTAAGCCTGAAGACTCATTCATGGAAGTCAGTTGTCCACTGTACTGTATACACATTCAATTTGTAACATTAAATAATAATTAACTTTAAAACAATTTCTTCATTCATCACAGTTCCATTTACTATTTACTACAAATAATGCAGAGCTAAAATATTATCTATATATTTACAAATTGTCTAGAGCACATTCATTCAAATCCTCTATGGTTATTCTCCTGAGCATACCAACTGCAATATTTTCCATTCCCTGACTTAGATGAATGTATCCTGGCTGACTGAGTGAGGCACTGTGAGTGGTGGTGGTGGTGGTGGTGGTGGTGGTGGTGGTGGAAGAGGGTGGAGAGGCGGTGGCAGTAGTGGAAGTGGTGGTGGTGATTGTGTGGATCCTCCTTCCCTCACACTTTTGTGATCCGACCCACCACTGGGGGAGCTGATGACCGATCCACACGCTACCCATACAGAAGAACAAACAAAATTAATTGATAATTGAAATATATGCTATGTTTTTCTGGTACCGTCGCGATCTCCCTGTTGCAAGCGAGGCTCCAATTTTCACTTGCTACAGCAAGACAGCTCTGGAGCCAATTTGATAGCAATCTGAAACATCTCGCTCAACTTGTTTTCTTTTAAAAAATTTATTATTTTGTTTATTTGTATATACAAACATGATCTTATGATTCATTAGCCTGTTATTAGGGAGTACAGTACTGTACAGTATACTAATAAGAGCCCATGGAATAAATATATAATTGTAAAAAATAACTTAATGTTGAACAGTACGCAATTGTAGATTTTGGCCAAGATACAACAGCAAACCCTATCTGCAATGAACTACATTATTTACGAACTGCTTACTCATCAGAATTTCATTAACCTTTTAAGGCTCCAATACGCAATTCGTGTACTCGTGAAAGGAGTCCCTAAATGCATCAATACGCTTTGAGCGTATTGACGACTTTAAAAAAATTGGTAAAAATAAGCCCAATAGGTGATTTGAGTCAAATTCTGGCAGAGAAAAGGGTTGGATATGTCACAACGGCAAACATTTGCCAACACTGCTCTCAGTCAACATTCCACTCCCAAGAGGTTAAAAGAGCGAGACTTTCTCAGTCTATGTTCATGAGTGAGGCAGGAATATCGCTCTAGATCCATTTGAAGATAGCGGATTTATTGGCTAGACTACGGGTATGTGTATTTAATATACTGTACTATGTGAATACTGTACTTTCTTTTAACTTCTGTATATGTATGTAGTGTTAACTAATATCTGTGTACTGTATGAATGTTTTGAAGAAAAATACATTACACATTTTTTTTTTGTCAACTGACAAATACCCATTAACCCTCCAGCCCCGGCTATGTATTCCATACCGAAACCCGGGTGTTTTGGCCGAAAAACGTCTACGCCTAGGCTACCGTATCTTTGTTATTCTGACTGCTTCCGCATTCCCGCGCATCCCCAAGCGTAGATGTGTTTCGTACCTGTAGAATGGCGTTAAGTAGAGCTCTCTAAGTCAACTGGTTCAGTTGTGATGATGATTTCATTGGAGATAACTTTATGGCAAAAACAGCCACTTTACACTACTTTTCGATACTTAACAATAACATACAGGCACACACGAACAAGCGACGCACTCCTTCTTGTGGCCGGAGATGCGGGGCGTCGGTCCAGCCGGCTGTTGTTTACATGCGTCGGACCGACGCCTCGCACACCAAGCTTACAGGCTTTGAGCTCATGGGTCTTTAAGAGCCCTTCCGGGTAGCTCGGGTGTGTCTTTTATGGGCGTTCAAGAGCCCTTCCGAGTCTGGAGGGTTAATAAACATTCATATAAAATCAAGTATTAGGAGTTGGGACTTTGTATTTTTTGTTTTTATATATATATACTCATCTTCATACTGTACGTTTAAACGCATCACCAATATTTATATCTCTAATACACCTTCCCAGAAAATAAATCAACAATAACAAACGCTACTGTACAGAATTCCGAGTCTGAAGTCTGCATGTGTATACTCTTCATAGAGAGGGGTCAGTCCTTTGAGATTTGTGTCCCATAAAATGTTCTTTCCTCTCACTTAAACATAACGCTATTCAGTGTGCAGTTGGGTCTGAGTACATGATTAGATTGATATTCAGTATTCGATAAATGGATATAAAATCGTAGTCATGTACTTAACCTTTAACTGTCTTGATGGTGTAATGGTTAGAGTGTTTAAGATCTGTATGTGGTAACCCAGGTTCGAATCCCGGGAGGATCACATGCTTTCATGAATTTCATTGGGAAGTGTTTGTTGTTAGGAGTGAAATTAAATAATTAGATTATTATATTCATATAAAAATACTATTGATGATAGACAAATTCCATTTTCATTTTTGGAAAGAGCGTGAAAAATACTAGTCATGTTGTCGTTGAAAATTTGGAGATATGATGGTGCAAAGTGAACAGATGTTGCCAAAAATATAAATATTTATATTTTTTAGGCAGCTAAGGTAAAATTGATGATATTCTATTTTTGTTTGTGGGTTTTGATGCTGGATTATACAG
Organism: Paralithodes platypus; assembly: GCA_032716605.1. NCBI lineage: Eukaryota > Metazoa > Arthropoda > Malacostraca > Decapoda > Lithodidae > Paralithodes > Paralithodes platypus. Next base: position 144,884,027 of record CM064487.1, read on the forward strand.
TAGTAGATTGGGCTTTATTCTTTCTACTGAGGTGTAATAGATTGCACTAAACATAATTCTTGTGGCTGAAAATCAATATATAGGTAGAGTGAATGTCTTCGTTACGCATGCATAATTTTGACTCGCTATGTACCAATTTTGAAAATAATCATATAAAATCAGCTATTGATGATAAATAATTACGATTATATATTTGGAATGAACGTAAACACGGAAAAACTATTAAATATTTCCTATATTGCTATTTTCAATGTGGTAATTTTATCTTGTGGGATTATTGTTCCAGTTTTATAATAGCATGGGTCTTGCTTTGGATGTAAAATACATTGCATAGAGAGATTAATGTGGGTTAAAATAGAGCGATAACATACAGTACATACAGTACATCGTCTCGCGGTAGCACAAATGGAGCTTGAGAGTGAAGTGTGGTGGTAATAAATTTCCAAGATACTTAACTGGGCATGAGAGTAATAATACAATCCGTATGATATTTTCATTGGCGGTAGATGTTATTTTGATGAAATAAAAGAGATATACAGTAGTATGTAATTTTTAAACATGTCGTGTTGTCAGTAGCTGGCTTGGAGCAAGTTGTGTGATGGCTTGTGATAGGACCAGATACACACAGTTGTTGTTGTTGTTATTCCCTAAGCTGCCTGGCCGAACAGCACCGAGTCCCTAAGGAAGGCCATGGCCACAGTCGGGCTTTCCCACAGAGCTCTCAAGGAGTGTAGATTGTGTTGTTGGCGTAAGTGGTTGTGTGAAATGCAGTCTTCTATGATGTGTTTAATAGTATGGGGTGCTGTGTTACAAACTGGGCAGGAGTCGGCGACGGAGTCATCCAGTCTCTTCTAATAGCTCAGAAGGGCTGGATGGTGTCCGCATCTCAGCCTGGCCAGGTGGACTCTGTCCTCGCAAGGAAGGGAGGATTCAGAAGGATGGATTTCGGGAGGTCGTGCCTGCAGCTGCGTGTTATCTATGAGGGAGTGGATGGAACAGCGAGAGATATGAGTATGGATGTGCTTCTGGAAGCTGGTTTGGGGTGGGCAGGGAGGGAGAGAAGATAGTATTTGTGTGTGATAGCGTGTGCTGGGTGTTGTTTTAATATTTCTTGGTGTCTATGGATGTGTTGCCATGTAGTGTAGTGGGTGGTGTTGGTTCGTGGAGGCTGCTGCCAGGAATTGAGTGCCTCTCATGTCCAGATGGTCTTTGACTTTGAGGACTTTGGTTTCTTGATGTAGGTGAAGTAGCTGTGCAGCCTGTAATTATTTTTAGGGCTATATTTTGAATAGTCTGTAAGGTCTTATGATGTGTTTCAGCTAGGTTAGAAGCCCAGGCCAGGCTTCACACAGTTATACAGTATGGGTGTATCCATTGTTATATGTTCAGATGCATGATATTATACAAACAATACTACAGTATCATAAACTGATATTGAGTAATGTAAGTAATATGATTATATTACTAATGAAGCAGCTTGGTATATACAGGATACTGGTAGTAAGTTGTGCTGGCTTGGAGATGCCTGAATCAACAGACAGTAATTTCTCATTTAGATCAACACAGAACCAACCCAAATGGCTGAATAATAGACTATTAGACCTTCTAGGAAAAAAGAGAGGAATTTATAGAAAAATTAAGAAAGGCGAAATTCACCTACTTGCTTACTATCAGAATCTATCAAGAGAGGTTAAAAAAGGTATAAGGACAGACAAAAGAAATTATGAAATCAGGATAGCCAATGACTCAAAAAATAACCCTAAGGCTTTTTACCAGCTATATAAATCTAAAGTTAGAGATAAACTAGGCCCCCTTAAAACTTCGATAGGAGAAATGACAGAAAATGATTCAGAAATGTGCAGTACAGTACATTAAATAGTCAGTTTCTATCCGTTTTCACAATGAAAATTTGGCACAGATTCCAGAAGTCCGTAAGGTATATAGCGATAGTATAGAAAATAGGTTAAGTACGGTTACTATAAGTAGAAATGATGTGCTTAAGGAAATTGACAGACTGAAACCTCAGAAATCGCCTGGTCCCGATGAGGTATATGCTAGAGTATTAAAAGAATGCAGAGATGAGTTAAGTTACCCATTAACATTTCTTTTTAACAATTCATTAGAAACAGGTATAGTTCCAGAAGCTTGGAAGCTTGCAAATGTAGTTCCGATTTTCAAAAAAGGTGATAAATCAATAGCATCCAATTACCGTCCCATTAGTCTCACTTCAATCATAGGAAAGCTACTAGTCAATTATTGCTAGGAAAATGAGAAACCACTTAGAAACATTTAACTTAATCAATTCTTCTCAGCATGGATTCACCCAGGGATGTTCTTGCCTTACTAATTTGCTTAGTTTTTTCTCAGAGGTATATGAAGCAGTAGATAATGACAAGTCATATGATATTATATATTTAGATTTCAGTAAAGCTTTCGACAGAGTCCCTCATGAGAGATTGATGAGAAAGGTTGAGGCACATGGAATAGGTGGGGTGTTGTTAGGATGGATTAGGTCATGGCTAATTGGTAGAAAGCAGAGAGTCAGCATAAATGGTACTAAGTCAGAATGGGGATCAGTCAAGAGGTGGTGTCCCCCAGGGATCTGTATTAGGTCCTCTGTTGTTTATTTTATACATAAATGACCTTGATTTAGGTATAACTAGTAGGATAAGTAAATTTGCAGACGATACCAAAATGGGGAGAAAAATTGATTCAGTTAGAGATATAGAGTGTCTGCAAAGGGATCTAGATACCTTACATGAATGGTCAGTAAAATGGCAGATGAAGTTTAACATTGACAAATGCAAGGTATTAAAGATAGGGAAGATGCATACATTTTTTAAATATAAACTAGCTAATATGGAATTAGAAAACTCAGACTGTGAGAAAGATCTAGGTGTGTTTGTTAGCAATGATTTGAAGCCTAGAAAACAATGTATAAGCGTTCGTAACAAGGCAAACAGGATTCTCGGGTTCATATCTAGGAGTGTGAGTAACAGAACTGCTGATGTTATCTTAAAACTTTACTTGTCATTAGTGAGACCCCATATGGATTATGCTGTTCAATTTTGGTGTCCTTATTACAGAATGGACATAGATTCATTGGAGAGAGTACAACGTAGAATGACAAAAATTATCCATAATATTAGAAATCTTCCGTATGAAGAAAGGTTGAAGAAATTAGGCTTACATTCGTTAGAGAGACGCAGAGTTAGAGGTGATATGATAAGAGGTATTCAAGTGGGTTAGTGGAATTAATAAAGGAGACATGAAAAATGTACTAAAGCTCAGTGATAGCGAAATAACTCGTACAAATGGTTTCAAATTAGATAAATTTTGTTTCAGAAAAGATATAGGCAAATATTGGTTTGGTAACAGAGTTGTAGATGGGTGGAATAGGCTACCAAGTGATATAGTGGGATCAAGAACGATAGGGAGCTTTTAGATAAAATTAGATAGGCATATGGACGAGATGGGTTGGGTGTGAGGGGGATCTACCAGGTGTGGGCCAATCGGCGCTCAGCAGACCCCCGTAATCTTGTGTTAATCTCTGACCGTTTTGGTGGGGTCAGTACTCAAGGTATTAGTGAGATGGGTCTATAATTGGGCCTTGTAATTGGGGTTGGGTGTGACAGGGATCTGCCTTGTATGGGCCGATCGGCTTTTTGCAGACTCCCATTTTCTTGTGTTCTTATACACACAGACATTGCCTCTGTGAACTGTCATGCACAAATGTTTTGTCCACCAAACAGCCCCATTACAATACAGAATCACCAGAAGTTAAGTCAAAATAAAGCATTTTAAGGAAGTGCCTTGATAGCTCTCTTATGTTTTTATTGGGGGAACTGAATATGTCTGGCATTGTACTTGGGTTGATTGATGGCCAAAACTTTCTGGCAAATAGTACACATGAACACCTTTGAGCAAGACAATAACAGATTATATGAATCATGAGTCTACTATCTCGAAGATAATCCACAGTCAGCCTTGGTCACACAAGGCAGGCAAGTGTTCACAGGTACAAATCTCAAGGGCAGTACTGTAAATGTGGAATAACATTAACAAAAAAAAATAAAAATTTGGAGTGATGTATCACAGTATAATTCAAGCCATTTGATATGAGAATATGTTGACTGTGTGTAGGCATGAATAAGTTACATTTGTCTACTGTAGACCTCATGTCCACATATGCAACTCTGTAGCTTGTCCCAAAGAGGCAACAAACTTGGAAAGAGGTGTGTGAGAATATACAATACAATCTCTGGGTTAGCACATATACAAACAAAATAAATATATAACAAGAATGATGTTGCACACTAGAAATTTGAAACATGCTTTATACACAAATTAAGTATCCTTATATAATATTATGACCATACTCTATTGAGTTCAATTGTTTTAATGCATCTTGCCTTCAATGTAAAATGTTTCTATTGTTCTACCAAAATAAACTCACAATATATTTGCCCTTTCAGGTGCATTTATGAATTGCTTCACTTCAAACACAAAGCAACACTACTACTTTGCTTGATTATTTGTTCAATCTATCAAAATAGAAGACATATGACAAATTAAGATCCACGTACCTTAGCAGAGCCTGCCGTCACCATTGGTCTGTGGGAAGCAGTGCAAGAAAGGAGAGAGAGTTAGCCACACAGGAGAGCCAACATGTGGGGTGGTGGTGGAGGAGCATTATAACACACACACACTATTCAGTAAAACCTCTTCTCTTTGAATCTTCCAAACTAATCAGTGCTAGACCATATCTAGAAGTACTAAATATAATGTCTTAGTTTTTCATACTGTCACCATGGTCTTTTTTACTTTATTCTGAAAATCGAGGTAAAAACGTGAACTGAATACCAAGTGTTCTGACATTAACCTCACTCTTTCAGACTTTATCGTGACCACCCTTTTGGACATTTTGGTAAAGAGTGGACTTGAGCACAGGGTGGAAAGAGAAGGGTTTTACTGTACTCTGTTCATCTAAACCAGGTGAAAAATTGTCAAGTCTTAAGGGGAGATGGGCCGCTTTTCTGGACCACTTTCTCCCTCATGTTTAGCCCCATTAGTTTTCAGATGTTAAGATGTTTGCCCCATTAGTTAGTCGATTTTAAGACCTTTCGCCCCATTTTTTCGTCCATATTTAGACCTTTCGTGCTATTTAGGTGTCAATTTTTTCCCTGGCGAACGATAGTGAGCCTGTAATGTTGGAAGAACCAGGCCTTTGGCCGGGAGACTTTTCTACTGAAAAATGTACAAATTAATCTAGAAGGGGGATCTAATGGATGTTATTTTAAATTTGATGGAGGTCTACTGTAGGTAGGAAACTAAAAATATAATGAATACATGCAAAAATCGCCCAAAAAGTGAACCATCCCCCCTTAATACTGATTACTGAGTGGTGACTTGGTTTTTATGTTGGAATAGTGTCAATTAAAAAAATAAAAATAAAATAAAATATATAATAATACAGTACAGTATATGAAGCAAGGATATCAAAGTTTTTTATTCTGTGATTACCTACCCGTTATGTCACAAAATCGACTATTAAGGGATGAAATTTCTCGCCTGGCTTAAATTAAAGTTTCTACTGACTCACACACACACCACAGACAAGACATCACACATCATACACAACAGTGGTGTGCATCATTATTATGTACAGGCCAGTCACTGACTCTAAATTATAAATAAGAACAGTCATGCACAGTGAAGAAAGAGAATCGCTTTGAATTCTAAGTGATAAAATATCTTAATATTAAAAAACACACTGAACATTTTAACTGGGTATACATTACTAAATATACCACCATGGAATTGACAAAGTACTCAGACTTATAAACAAAGTCATAGATATTAACTACCCTGGCAATTATACCAAACCACAATATAGTGTAGGAGCTGTTTAGTTATACATACAGAATTATTGATATAATAGCCTTTAACAAAATTCTCTACTCAGTATCTCCCTCAGTGGGCATGATCATGACAGAAAATAAGTATGGCCATCTGGCGGCAGGGCAGTCAAACTACAACTTGTTACCATTAAAATACATGGAGAAAAAATTCAAAACTCGTAATAGGCCAGAAAGTACCTTATGCCACTTAGCTATATTTATATTTATATATATATTTATATTTATATATACTGTATATACTGTATAATAATAATTACTGTATATATAGTGTACTGTATATACATACATATACTGTATATATTATATATATATATATATATATATATTGAAATTAATTTAACCAGTCCACTGAGTTCCCCCCAAAAACTCCCACAGGGTTGGCAATACTGTGTTGGTCAAAGAATTCATATTTGCTGGTAAGTGAATTGGGTCAGTGACAAGATTAACTTACGAGCATTATATTAAGGTAGAAGAAAACATAGCCCGATGCGCCTGTAAGGTAATACACGTGCGGCCAATTATTTGGGAGCAGTGTACTGTTCCCAACACTCCAATATGAATCCTGGAGGTAGTAAAGTGGTGATGTGGACAGGGACTTCTATATAACGGCTGTGTTGCAGTTGGAGACTGCAACTCTCTGTTCCCACTATCAATTTTTGGTGACCAAGGCATATGTGTGAATGAATGTATCTAAACTTTTTAAAGTAAATTATTGATTTTTCTTGTGGTTATTGAGCAGATTCTCAGCTAACAAGTGTTCCTCAACTGGTTAATTTCAGAGATGATCTCTTGCCTTGAAAGTTGACTATGCGAGGACTACATTTATGGCTGGGATTGTATCAAAACTGTTAGAGAATTGATAATTTATCTTCACAGACGATAAGTATGTACATTAATTATGTATATCGATGATTGCTTTCATTTACTTGATATACATAGCAACATTTCGAAGGCCAAACCAGGGCATACTGTATAGTAATCTATTTATTGAATATCTTCATTTACACCATGCTACAGGCCGTGGCATGGTCAATAGCGCATCTGGCTGCTGATCGAAGGATCGGCAGTTCGATCCCAGGCCGTGCCATTAGTAGATGTCAAGAGTTTGGACACTCAGGTTTAGTGATTCGTGGCAAATGTCCAGTAAAGTCACTGTAACAAGGGCACGCCCTAGCCCTGTCAATCAAGGAAGTGTACAGCGTTTATAATTGCATCATATGATCACTGTTAGTTAGGTTGGAGTAGCGCGCACAGGTTCTGTACCGGTTTGTTGACAATAACAAAAAGGATGTAACATAAAAATATTCATGTCGTAAAGTAGCGCCTTGTATGGATTCATTTGAAGTGTTTGATCTGATTAGATTCACAAGCCAAAGTTGTCATATAAAACCATATAAGGTGCCATAGCACAAAATATTTTCATGTTATAATATTACCATGTCAACAAAGCAAGGATAGCTCTAGGGATATAGAGCTCTGACCTGACCGAAGATGCAAATATATATTACAATATGTCAGTAAAAAGATAACTACAATGTATATGCAATAGTTCTGCCTCCGATATTTTGTCCGCATGTCAGGTATATGACAACAAACATTGATATGCAGTTACTAAATGGCATAAGGCAGTTTCTAGCATAAAAGAGTATATTTCCCTCCATGTCTTTCAATGGGAGCAAGAGATAGTTAACCTGTCCCGCGTTGAGATGGCTCTACCGACTCATGTTGTACCAATATTGCCCCATTGATATATATGTATCTTACAAATATACATAACAAAAACTATATATTATATATATATATATATACTGTATATTCTACACTTTCTGATATAAGTGACTACAAATGTGTCAACATGAATGGTAGAGTTCTGAAAAAATAAATCATTGGACAGGGATATAAGTAATAAAATGAACCATTTCAGTGCTGTACAATGACAATTCTGTGTTGCTGAGGAATTACCTTTAACTATCAATGTCTGTATAATTTCCCACACCATATTTAAGTAAAGATATTTATATAAAGCTACAATACAATTGTCTTCATAAGGATGTGAGACACTGAGACCACAATTGATAAGTGTGCTGTCAACTTATTTATATTGTGGACTGACTAACCTGGTAATTCAGAAACCATGCTGGCTGAAGGGGGGTTGGGGAGGGGGGGACCATGTGGTATTATAAATTTTATTAAATTTTACAAATATTGAAGGCTTTAATAACCCGCAATCATAATCAAATAAAAATCAAAGATACAAAATCTGGAACATTGAGGACTGTAATTTTCAGTGGAGTTAAACAAGTACTGTGTATATTAGAGTAGGTAAAATTATCTAAATATGGATAAAGCAGCTTGAGTAATCTGATTATTTAACAAATATTTGCTACAGACAAATAATTAAATTTACTTACAAATGTATTGAATATGGAGAAAGGTATGAATAAAGTTCAGGAATAATAAATATTTGTCCAATAAATCTCCTTCTACAGCTGTTTTACAGTGCAAATTAATGAAAACCACCTGTTAGCCTTATCTATATAACACTAAAAAACTAAGGAGCATCAGGCAAGTCAACTACTGTACTAGTGAAGGCTGCAAGGGGGAAATACAAAAGTGCAAAACTATGTAACAAAACAAAATGCATACTAATTCAGAGCAAACTTATAATTTTGTTCTGGTATAGAAAATATTTGTTTACAATTACTATGGTGTAAGAAGAGTGATTAACAAAGAAAGAAAGCTATAATATTTGTTTACAATTACTATGGTGTAAGAAGTGATTAACAAAGAAAGAAAGCTATAATATTTGTTTACAATTACTATGGTGTAAGAAGATTAACAAAGAAAGAAAGCTATAATATTTGTTTACAATTACTATGGTGTAAGAAGTGATTAACAAAGAAAGAAAGCTATAATATTTGTTTACAATTACTATGGTGTAAGAAGAGTGATTAACAAAGAAAGAAAGCTATAATATTTGTTTACAATTACTATGGTGTAAGAAGAGTGATTAACAAAGAAAGAAAGCTATAATATTTGTTTACAATTACTATGGTGTAAGAAGAGTGATTAACAAAGAAAGAAAGCTATAATATTTGTTTACAATTACTATGGTGTAAGAAGAGTGATTAACAAAGAAAGAAAGCTATAATATTTGTTTACAATTACTATGGTGTAAGAAGAGTGATTAACAAAGAAAGAAAGCTATAATAAAAAGGATTTTGGAGTACAAGATAATTATGGGGTTTCTGGTAAGAAAGGTGATTGAGAGTGCACATTGACCATAAATCTCTGACTATGAGATATTCCTCCCAAGGAGAATAACAAATATTAGGGGAAGTTAGAATAATATCACAAATTCATCATATCTTGCATAATTCCAAGGTAGGGTGTTTGCTATTTGAATTAATTATAATTCACAGTCATTTTCACATTACAGTTCTGTAAAACACCAATGTTTATATTTTTTATAGCGAGACAAAGCAGTTGGGCTAGCAACCCTCCCCCAAAACAAGTTAGAAAATCAAACAAATTGCCTCGATGAGATGATTCCTTTGTGGCCACCTCCTTGGGGATCAATGTGTCTGGCAATATATAGAATTTATGTGTGCTCTCTCCGAGTCAAAATTCCTGAGTAAAAGTTATTGTTTCACTTAACCCTCCTAAACTAAATAAACTCTCATCAGAAGGGAGATGTAATATAATAAATCCACATGTAAATTGCTAATGATTGAAAGGTGAATAATATTGGAAAGATATCCAGGAATCAATATTAATATACAGTAGATAAAAAGAGCTTTCAAAGTATTTTCATTAAAAGGGAATCCTTAGCTAAGAATAACTGGAATATTCAATAAGCTAACTAACAGTTCTAAAATAAGAAACAAAATTAATAAGTTTGGTTTGAGCAAATATGGAGATGTTAGGATAAATACAAAAAAAGCTAAACTACATCAGCTAATATTCCTAATGTACAGTACAATGTACAGTACTGGCATGGTGTACTCATAAGACAACACATATGAGTTAAATTTGTAAATTAAATACACAATTTATTTGGAAAGATTGATTAAAAAATTGTGCACATTATTTCATTATTCTAAATTTTTGAGAGATAAGATGTAGACTTGATTATGAATTCATGGAGTTGTCCGTATGATATAAGCAAGACAATTAGCATTGAATGGAGAAGATTGGTAAATTTGTTATTGTGCACTCCCCCCCCCCCCCCAGGTTAGTTTTGTTGTTTTTGTTTTTGTTTTTTTGTTTTTTGTTTTTTCCCAGGGGGTAAGGGGGCCTTCATCTTATGGTGGAAGAAAACAAAAAATATGCCCCACACATCCTATTGTGTGTCGACTTGGTCCACAAGTCTACCGCCATCCCCCCGATGGCGGTAGACTTGTGGACCAACAGCCATTACTATACAATAAAGTCTTGCTATTGGCACTGTCTTGGTATGGAACTGCCGAGGTTGGTGGGGCGCGGATAGGTGCCACAGGGGACTCTACTAGTCTTACCTGGGCGCTGTTTGGCGCCACGTCAGAGTCGGCCACAGTGTTTTACATGGGGCAGTGTTGTGGCTGGATTTTTTTGTTACAAAGTCCAAGCTGCCTAATGTACAGTAGAGTCTTAGTATGGTACTGACATCTTGTTGTAGTACTGTTGAGGCTGGTGTGGTTTGCAGATACTGCAAGTGCAGGTGCTGTGGTGGGACTTTGTTGAGTCTTGCTATGGCACGGTTACCACTATACTGTACCAACATCAGCCAAAGTGATGACTTGATAGAGTGGTGTTGTGATGAGACTTTATTATATCATAATCTAGCTGCGGATAGGCAACTATGTCTGAGCCATTACAATTGAATGTGTGTACAGTAAGGGAAAATGACATTAAACCATTGTATGTATGTACTGTACATGTACTGTATGTACATATTTAATCAGTTTTCAGGATACTTAGTTCATATATCATAATTATTCCTCCAAATGATGTAAACATTTTCCTGATGGCAGGCGTACCAGCCTGGGATTGAACCACACAGTCACTGAATTACCAGCTACCGTGGTTGTGATATACAGTATATAGTGTTTCACAAAATGTCAGCTTCTTCAGCCATAAATTTAATTAGGTTACCAATACGAATGTACTATGTGATCTGAGGAGTGACCTGTCCCTGAGGGACAAAGCCTGCCACAATATTATCATCCGAGTTCTTAAATTCAGAGAAAAACACAAATTCCATCCAAATGACATAGGCCTATTGGTGCCACGATTAGTTATAAGATTAGGAAAGGTATAAAAACTTTAACTAATCTGAAGATAGGAGAAAGTTCTCAATAATATAAGAGCTTTATACTGGGTCCTGTGGCTATTGTCACCCACAATGATAGCATGTGCAACTAATTATCTACATTACTACTATGGTGAGTTATTTTTTTAATCAGGTAATTTAAAGATTTTTAATTACCTCTGTTTAAGTAATATGTAGCCATTTCCTTGACTACAAAAGGGCTTCAGTGTCACAAGTAGGCCAGTGATACCAGTAACACCAAGATCTTGACTAATCTCTCAGTATAGACTATACAGTAGAGGGTTACACCACCAACTTCACCAGAAGGGATTTACTAGAGTTGAATATTCATTATTATTTAATATATTTATTTAATTTTTTCATTACCCGGCACAGTACCTATTCTAAGTTGACTATGGAAGTTTTTGGAACGCCACAACTAAATTTTCATGGTAAAGGCTAAAATCATCAGAGGAAACTTAAGCCCAAATAATTTGTTTTGCTTTGTTTATGAAACTTCAATAAACCCTGGCATTTACTATAAGATCTCCATTGTACAGCCAATATCATTAGTTTGTTGACAACCTTGTTCATAAACTGTGTAATTCGTTACTATAACTTTTCCTTGGCAGTCCTCACATGTCTAATAACCTTCGACTATTACAGTATTATCTGTTTCATGTTGTAGGAAGTGTTGAGTTAATGGCCTTCTCTTTGAATTTCACACAAATTATCATCAAGGATTTTAGCAAACTATTTATTTAGACTGTTCTCCCCAGCACTGACCTCAACTTCCTGGAAGCGCAGGGCGGCCACCGGGGGCTTCTCGTCCAGCGGGCACAGCAAGTCATCAAACTCAAGGTCAGACTTGGATTTCTTGCGCTTCAACGAAAATTGGGACTTCTTGGGCATCTGAAACATTCAAAGTATTAAGTTATGGGCAGGGGGCTAGGAATCCTGATCGCCTTGTAAAATTCACATACTAGACGAGACAGAGAAAGGGGCGAGGGAACGCAAAAGTAGTCCCGGACCCTCTGTCTCGAGTTGGCCACCTCCAGCTATGTGGTATGTGGCTGAGTACTGTATATACATATATACATACAAGTTATAAACTATGCTAACTTACATACTTTGTATATTTAACTATTTTGATCATGTGAATTTTATCATAACTATCTCCTGATGATTATATTTAACTTAGGAAGGATTTGTCAGCGTTTTAATTTCTAAAGGTCCTTCCTTTATTAGTAAAATAACCAGACTGCAGCATTAACAAAGTGATCAAGCCATCATCTGACAGAATGGGTTAAATCTGAGGTTCATGGTGATTTTATTGTATATTCATTCATAAACCCATTCATATTACTGTACAGTACTTGATTATAGTGACTCCTTGACAAGTAATCTAGAAATGCAGCAATTAAGGCCACATCATGTTCTTGAAGACTTATTAAAAAAAAGGTTAGTGTAGGCTGTGCGATTAAGGCATTTTTTTTTTCTTTTTTTTTTTTAGAAAGATGACTTTCAATGGTAGTTGCAAAACAGGTGAAAATATTATTTTTATACAGTTATAACCTCATATCGAATAAAAAATAATACACTTCTTATGATTAGAGAACATTTTAAGTTATATGTCTTTCCTCAGGCTGGGGAGATGGGGAAAAGGATCAAATCATGGGCCTCTGGAACACACGTTACATACTGTACCAAGATAAATAGTTTACTCCATAGAGAACAAAAGTAAGGTTTCTATAAAGCTAGTGTATTAGTAATTAACTTTTTCTAATAATTATGGTGCTAACTTAGGTAGTGATAGCTAAGGGACCGTTATACTTCCACATTAGCATGGCTTAGCCCAGTGGTTCTTAACCTTTTTTTACAACGACCCAAAATCCTGGCCAGAATCTACTATCGACCCATGCCCTAAATTCCTTATAAGACCTAAGTCTGACTAAGACCTTAAATTAATTTTTCAACATAAATAATTATAACCTTTTCAGTATGATTACATTTTTAAGTCTGGCTACCACTAAGTGGCTATAATATATTTCAGCTTGAGAAAGAGCAGCTCTAGGATTCAAGGGGTTCACAAATACTTCAACTTGACATTTCAGTGCCGTGACTAATCTTAGTTTTATGTAGGCTGCTGATAGCTTTATTAAATACACAAGGAGGCTTCTCATAGTCAAGGTGTATAGAAATTATTTTGGTAAAAACAAAACCAATAAGTGAAATAAAACTTGTGTAAATATTATTAAGGTTGGGGTGATCAATACAAGGGAATAATTATGAATATTAACCCTCTCCGACATATGACGCAATTTTGAGCCTATTAGGGATACTTTAAAGCCTTTATTACCATCAGGGTTTTTTACAAACCTTTATTTTAGTTACTTCAACCTCTGCAGTTGTCTTTGAGTTAGATGTGGGCAGAAAACTAATTTTGGAGAGGTAATTATAAGAGTGAGAGAACTCTATTTCTTATTGCTAATCTGGCAACCTCTGCGTCATATATGTCTGAAGGGGTTAATGAAAACAAATATAATGACATTTTGTAACCTGAAAAATACAAATGAAATTAAGAAATACTTTTGATATGACATAAAACATAATGTATTTCCTGGTTATAACATTATTATTAAGAATACATAATAGGATTATGCTTCACTCCAAAGACCCAAATTAGGTTGAATATTGTCAGAGATACAGTGTGAATGAAGACGCTTCGGAGTGTAGCCTACGAGTCAAAATAATTAATCATAAATCATTAATGAGAGCCCTGACACTGCATGGATATGACTAGCTTCTCAAATTGAGGTGATTTTGATGACAGGCAGCATCTTCGGTTATGCTGTGGTTGCAATCGGTTTCGGTACTTTATCATCCTAATCTTGTCTCACGTAGGAAAGTTGTAGCAAAGGGAAGGAGCACGTTTAGGGCTTCACCGCCCAGAATCGCCATTTCTTTGCAAACTTTGACACACAATTATTTGCATAAACAAGTACACTCCTATAATACCGGTATCAATCCCTTGTGGATTAAAATGCATATCTGATTATTATTATTAGATGATTTTATTCAGATTAGGAAGGGTATATTATATGAAATACGAGGGTTAAATTGAGATAAATTGAGATAACTTTTAATTTCCAGAGATCATTCCTAAGTTAAGTAAAATCGTCCAGTGATAGCCAGAATAAACTGCCAAAATGTGGCATGATCCTTAAGGCCCAGGGGCCAGTGAAAAATACTAATACGTATCTCACCTTACCACTCTAGCAATTTAAATATAACTGACACTCTAACCCTGCCTCCAGGGTTGTCAGGGTCTGTGCATTTTACAACTATTCATAAAGTTCTTCCTGGTTGGAATGGCTTATGAGAGTGTGGTATAGCATCATAACTGTGCGTTTGATGTCCACAAGTACATACATTCTAATTTTTACGGCATTACCATCGTCATCTAATAATAATGTAATGTCTTTATTTACTATCACCATCTTTGACATCTATGGAATGTCAACGAGTGAGATTTGCTTAATGCACTGGCCAAGGCTATCAGGGTTACAGCTAACTGCTAAATGTTTGCAAGAAAACTGTTAGTGACAACATTGGCCCTCCACCGTAATTCATTCACTCCCTCCCTCCACATACCATATAGGCTACCAACGGTTAGATTAAATACGTAATTGAAGCGTAGGTGTTGAGGAGTATTTCTAAGCTGAAAAAGTCATCTGGCTTTAGCGAAATCAACATAAATGACTTAGGAAACTAAGTATTGATTAAAAGCGAGTTATTCAACATAATGGCATTAATTATAAGAACATATGAGCAATAACAGTATAAATATCAGAGACCCTTGGCGACCCATTCAAAACTGCTTGCGACCCAATTTTGGGTCGCGACCCAGAGGTTAAGAACCACTGGCTTAGCCTGTGCGTATCCCATAGCACTTCTCCCCATGGCAGTCACTGCTATACATTTAAAAAACTCAACAACTCAACTGAAATGCATGCTAAACACAGCTAACAACACATAACTATTATCTCAACACAAAAAATAGCTAAACAGAATCGCAATACAGCCAGTGAACTGAGAGTCGAGATATTTTCATGGCTAGATGCCTTTCCTGTCGCCAATTTGCATGTCAAGATTTACATAAATGGAAATACTGTAATCCTTAGGGTTTTTCTTCCCTTAGCTAAATTACCTGACCAGGTTACCGGTAAATGAATCTTTTCCACTTTCCCCATTTATTGGTCTGTTAAAATGTAAGAGAGTTACACAGGAAATATTATTTAACCTTTGACATATGGGGCCCCCTTCCTCAGAGGGCCTCAACTTGCTCTCAAATTGTTCTATAATGTGCCACTTCTACCTTTTCCTGGTCCACTTCCTCAAATAACATGATTTATTTACCTTTTCACACTGATGACTTCAAGCTGTGCTTCACTATAGATACCTCCAGACAATAAAATATAATTTAGGGGGGAGTTAAGAGGAATACAGTAATTGACAAATTCTGTAACCCTTTGATTTCTAGTAACTCTTTTGAAGCTGAATACATTCATCTGGCAGTAGTATTAATAAAGTAAAAAATAAATAAAATTGCTTGAAGGAGTTAAATTTAGGTGGTAATCATACTTTGACTTTGGCAGAGGTGGTGAGTGGTGTGTACCCCGACGCAGCTTCTAACTCCCTCTTCTCCTGCACCACGGTCCGGCCCACCAGCTCCTTGAAGTGTGTGTTGAGGTGGCGGCGCAGGAGAGTCTTACCACACGGGATGGACAGCAGCGACGCCAACAGCTCCGATGTGAACCTAACCTCATACACCATCAGGGCTCCGTGCACTCCTACAAAGATAAAGTACACATTAACCATTGTTACCATTAACAACTCTATTGTGCAACTGCAACTCATAAGCAACCAAGGCTTTGCACACTACAGTACAGTACTACCAAGCAAGAAATACAAATAAATAAATTATCTGTACAGTTTGGTAAGTTTCAATAATTCTACATACTATTCTTCCTAACAATACTTGTTGAAAAGGCTGAATGTAACTGTGATTATTATTGGAGACATTGATACAGATAACAGTAAATTTCACAATTGCAATCCTTGTTACGTTAAACATTATGACAGGTCAAATTGTGAGTGTAGAGGGTGTGGTTTCCTTGGAATTTTACCTAATTTAAAGTACTATAAAATAATTGTAGATTTTTTTTATATAAATGCCTTTCATATTTACTCTAATTTGGCAAATGCAATAGTTGATTCCCTAAAAAGAACTTAAGGTAGACTAGCCAATGTGTATGTTGTAGTGCAATTAGTATGCACTATCAATTTAAACCATATAATGAATACAGTAGTTAGATTAATTATCAATATTTAGTGTAAAAACATGCCTCAACTATCTTACATAATAATTTGCTAGACGCCGTAATTCCCGGAAGGGGTGGCCATGAACATTAGGCATTTGTCACGAATTGCTAGGTCAAGTTGCCCGGGCTTGACATCTACCAATAACATTTTGACAGAGCGGGTTTGACCTCCCGACCCTTTGATCAGCAGCTAACGCTTTACTGACTACAGTATGTCACGGCTCGTGAAAAATTAGTCAAAAGCCTACTGGAACTATCTTATAATATATATTGATACTATATTTTTAAATATAACTCTACTATATTGTCTAGGATTGTGTATACAGTACAGTATATTGATTTCAGAGTAACTGAACTACTGCATATGAATTGGTTTTCTACCCTATTTACAAAGAATATTGTGATGACTGACCCGATCCTCTAAGGTTGGGTGCATACTCTGAGAGGTCGACAGTGCGTAACCACTCCATGACTCGGTGGTTGGTCCACAAGGCCACGTGAGCAGCTGTTCTGATTTGTTGATCCTCATCTGGTACTGAACGTCTCTTTAGCACAGAAGGATCAAAGTCATGCTGACGTAGCACCTGCAAACACAAATACAGTAATAAATTAAAACTACCAGCACTGTAGTAACACACACAGAACCAACTACAGTATATACTGCTGATCAATAAGTGGAAAACAAATACACAATGTTTCCTTTTATTCATACTGTACCTCATTCAAATGTGAAATAATATTGTCTTCATATTCTAGAACATCTTTACATGCAAGTCTTTTAATTTTTTTACTTACCGGTATTACTAATACAGTACGGAGGCGCTTGGCAATCGATTACCTAAGCATATCATCTGGTTAACACTGGTAAGAGATAGGTGCAGCATACATGTTTTGACCTCACTTTTATACTATGTCTAATCACTAAACAAAAATTTGCTTAAGAGTTTATATTTCTTAATAAATTGGAAAAATATTTTAAAAGAAAAAGACAATATTTATTACAATAAGGATGAGGTACCTGTATCCCCCGCTTTAGTGATGTGACATGAAGCAGGTTGGTGAGACGGAGGAAGGAGAGATCATCATAGGTGAGACAGTTGAGGACCCTCCCGTCGACCCGGGCCTCACTGAAGGCATCTTTGTACTGTGGCAGCCCCACATCATCCAGC
This sequence comes from Paralithodes platypus, assembly GCA_032716605.1. Lineage (NCBI taxonomy): Eukaryota > Metazoa > Arthropoda > Malacostraca > Decapoda > Lithodidae > Paralithodes > Paralithodes platypus. The sequence continues at coordinate 144,901,791 of CM064487.1, forward strand.
CAGCGTAGCACCCAGGCCTGATCTAGTCGTTGTAACGGGGTGTTGAGCGATTCCCCCGACATTCTTGCAGCGATGGCTAGCTGAAGCTTCTTGCGGTGGATGGGGTGTCGGAGGGACAGGTCACGCTCCAGCTGGTGCGGGGTGGCCTTAGAGAGGTGATGACCCGAAGACGTCCACGACCGTACCCCGGGGTAGTACTGACTCAGGCCTAATGATCCCAGCCATCCCTCCATGGCATCCAGGCTCCACTCATTGAATGGCTTACTGGGCCTATAAATAACCACGCAAAACTATTAATGTACAGTTGCCCACATAAGTCCTGTTACTCATTATGATCTTATGTATGGAAGTCTAATTAGTATGAATGAATTGCGAGTGTGGTTTCTTTTAATTATCAGTTGACTAGTCAGATGAGTAAGCCGCTGCATAAGAAACTATACTCGTAATTCAATCATGCGCATAATATTTCCATGTATAAGATCACAGAGAGGAACAGAACTAATGTAGGCAATAGTACATAATAATACAACTTATTATATGGCATTATTACAATATACAGTACAACATACAGTATGAATAAACCTATAATAATCAAGCCTCAACCACCTAAAAGAATACTGTTCAATATTTGTAATATTTTCTTTTCATTAATATTTATTTAATAATCTAGTTGTTTAATGTATGTACGGATGGTGTGGTGAGAGAGGTCACATGTATTCAATAGTTTCATTGATTTCATTAGTTAGGATTATTTTTAAGTTATTTGGTGGGTTGGTGATAACATGAATTTGTTCAGGAGTAATTCCTAGCGAGGCCTTCCATTGTGGTTAAGGCCCCATCAATTACTGCTTCCATTCATGTAATCATTAGGCTATCATAGTGCAGTTGGGTATATGTACATGCTTAGATTAATATCCAGTACAGTATTCGAGAATGGATAATATATCGTGAGCTTGTGCATAAGCCTTTAACTGTCTTGATAGCGTAATGGTTAGTGCACTGAATTTCGGTGTGAGTATCCTCGGTTCGAATCCTTGGAGTGTCACATGTATTCATTAGTTTCATTGATTTCATTAATTAGGTTTATCTTATTTGTAAGTTAATTGGTGGGTTGGTGATAATATGAATCTATGTGTAGAGGATTGGGTTTAGTAGGAAAGAATGGTGGTGATTGGGAGTTGTTGTTGTTGTTGTTCCCTAAGCTGCCTGGCCGAACAGCCCCAAGTCCCTGAGAAAGGCCATGGCCACGATCGGGCTTTCCCACAGAGCTCTCATTGAGTGTAGATTGTGTTGTTGGCGTAAGTGGTTGTGTGAAATGCAGTCTTCTATGATGTGTTTAATGGTATGGGGTGCTGTGTTACATCCCGGGCAGGCGTCGACAACGGAGTCATCCAGTCTCTTCTGATAGCTCAGGAGAGCTGGATGGTGTCCGCATCTCAGCCTGGCCAGGTGGACTCTGTCCTCGCGAGGAAGGGAGGATTCGGAAGGATGGATTTCGGGAGGTCGTGCATGCAGCTGCGTGTTGTCTGTGAGTGAGTGGATGGATCGGTGAGAGATATGAGTATGGATGTGCTTCTGGAAGTTGGTTCGGGGTGGGCAGGGAGGGAGAGAGGACAATAATTGTGTGTGATACCGTGTGCTGGGTGTTGTTTTGATATTTATTGGTGTCTGTGGGTGTGTTGCCATGTAGTTTAGTGGGTGGTCTTGGTTCGTGGAGGCTGCTGCCAGGAATTGAGTGCCTCTCATGTCCAGATGGTCTTTGACTTTGAGGATTTTGGTTTCTTGATGTAGGTGATCTGTGGGTGCAGTAGCTGTGCAGCCTGTAATGATCTTCAGGGCTTTGTTTTGAATAGTCTGTAAGGTCTTATGATGTGTTTCAGCTAGGTTAGACTGGGCTTGCGTATTCTATCACTGATCTTATGTATTATTTATATACTGTGGTGGTAGTTTCTTTGTTGTGTCCAAATTTTGTGTGAGCAAGTGACCTGAGGGCGTTAAGTCTGGGTGTCAGTTTCTTTTTAATGTTTGTGGTGTGCTGTTTGAATGTCATATCAGTATCATATGTTACTCCTAGGATTTTGGGTGTGTGTGTATGTGTTAGGGGTGTGTTGTTTATGGTGAGTTGAGGGATGTATTCGTGTTCTCCTGTCCAACTTGTGAGCAGGGTTGCGGTGGATTTGGCTGGGGCTAGATTAAGTCTGTTTGTAGTGCACCAGCCATGTAGTGTGTTGAGATAGGGTTGAAGGAGATCTGTTGCTCTTTTTGGGTCATGGTGTGTGCATGTGAGTGTTATGTCATCTGCATAGGAGGCCAAGTTTATTTGGGGCGTATTGGGTGTAGTTATATCGTGCATGTACAGATTGAAGAGTGCGGGCGATAGGACGGATCCTTGTGGGACTCCGTTTGGAAAGTTTCTGATTTTAGATGACTGACCGGCAAAAGATACGTGTGCACATCTGCCTGCTAGGAAGTTGGCCAGCCACCTTTTTGTGTTGTTGTGCATGTTTGTGTTGTAGATTTTGTTTGTTAGGTTGTGGCGGGGGATGGCATCGAAGGCTTTACTAATGTCGAGTGTGGCTAATAGTGATCTGTGTGGTGGTCTAGCTGAGTTGATGCCGTCGAAATCTCTTTGTGTAAGGTCTGTGAGAAGAGTGTTTGTGAAGTGCAGTGGCCTAAAGCCATGTTGTGTTGGAGCTAGGGGTAGGTCAGGTGTAATTAGTTGTAATACTAGGCGTTCCATGACTTTGGAGGGGGAGCAAAGGAGTGTGATGGGGCGGTGCGAGGAGGGTAGCGTGGGGTCTTTGTTGGGTTTGGGGAATGTGATGATGATACCATGCTTCCAAATGTCTGGTATTGTGTTGTGTGAATAGCTGTAGTTTGATATGTTAGTGAGTGCTTGTATGCCTTGTGGTCCCAGGTGTCTGAGGTGTATGTTGCTTATGTTGTCTAGGCCACAGGCGGGTGAGTGCTTGAGATTGTTGATGATATGCTTTGTCGGGTGATTGGTGAAGGGTGTATAGTCAGGGTCTGTGGGGAATTGTCTCTTACGTCGGATGACACGTCGGTCGTCTTTGTGAGGTTTTAGGTGGCTGACATGTGAGAAGTGATTGATGAGAGTGTTTGCTTGTTGTTTACATGAAGGAGTAGAGTCTGTTGTTGTGATTGCAGCATGTGATTGTGTTGTGTTGCTGTTGGAAAGTGTGATGCTGTTTACTGTTTTGTAGAGTTTTTTGGGGTTTGTTTTGTGATCAAGTGTTTGTAGGAAGTTATTCCAAATTTAGTTTTTGTTGTTCTTGTATTTTGTTGTTAGTTTGGGTGTTGAGTGCTTGAATTTGTTGTGTGATGTCTTGTGTGTGGGGTGCTGGAGAGTGTTTCAGTATGTCGCGTTGTCTGATGAGGTTTTGAATTTCTGGTGTGAAGTTGGGGTTGTGTCTTTTTCTGTTACCTCTTGGAATGTGTTTCTTGTCAGCGTTTTGGATAGTTTTATTGAGTATGTGTACAGCATTGTTGATGTTAGTGATGGGTGTACTGTTTAGAGTTGTGAAGTGTTGTTCTGTCTCATTTGTGAATGCTTCCCAGTTAGCTCTTTTATAATTGGTGTATGTGTGTTTGTGGCTAGCTGGGGTGAGTCTGGTTTTGGTGGTGATAATGATCGGGAGGTGGTCAGAGCCTAAGGTTCTGACCACCCTCCAGGATGTTGTGGGGACGAGTTCTGGGGAGCAAAAGGTGATGTCTGGAGATGATGGGTTATAGAGGGCTTAGTGAGGAATATGGGTATGTTGATGGATGGCATTAAGGATGATGAGGTTATCGGTTTGGTTTTGTAGTACCAGCCCTCTGTCTGTGTCGGGGTTGTCGACAAACCAGGCCGACGTCTTGGCGTTGAAGTCACCACCCAGGATGATGTGTGGGGTGTGTGGGGTGTTTGTGATGTGTTGTAAGTGTGGTCTGTATTCATTTGGTACTGTAGGGGATGTTTGGGGAGGGATGTATGTGTTTATGATGGTTATGTTGGAGTTGTTGCCAGTGCGTATTTTAATTGACTATTTCTGTTGTGTTATCATTTGGGGGGAGGAGGGATTTGGTTTGTACACTGGTTACTATGTATGATATTTCTTTGTGTACCAGGGTGATGAGTCCACCGCCCCTGCCGACAGCCCGGTCTTGTCTGATGGTGGTGAAATTATGAAATGTGGGTGTTTTTTGTGTTGTGCATAGTTTTGTTTCTTGTAAGATGGCAATGTGTATGTTGTGTTGTTTGATGAAGTGTGAGAGTTCGTGTTTCTTTGTGTTGATGCCATCTATGTTCAGTTGAAGAATGTTGTTGTTGTTGTTGTTGTTGTTGTTGTTCCCTAAGCTGCCTGGCCGAACAGCCCCGAGTCCCTGAGAAAGGCCATGGCCACGATCGGGCTTTCCCACAGAGCTCTCATTGAGTGTAGATTGTGTTGTTGTTGTTGTTGTTGTTCCCTAAGCTGCCTGGCCGAACAGCCCCGAGTCCCTGAGAAAGGCCATGGCCACGATCGGGCTTTCCCACAGAGCTCTCATTGAGTGTAGATTGTGTTGTTGGCGTAAGTGGTTGTGTGAAATGCAGTCTTCTATGATGTGTTTAATGGTATGGGGTGCTGTGTTACATCCCCGGCAGGCGTCGACAACGGAGTCATCCAGTCTCTTCTGATAGCTCAGGAGAGCTGGATGGTGTCCGCATCTCAGCCTGGCCAGGTGGACTCTGTCCTCGCGAGGAAGGGAGGATTCGGAAGGATGGATTTCGGGAGGTCGTGCATGCAGCTGTGTGTTGTCTGTGAGTGAGTGGATGGATCGGTGAGAGATATGAGTATGGATGTGCTTCTGGATGTTGGTTCGGGGTGGGCAGGGAGGGAGAGAGGACAATAATTGTGTGTGATACCGTGTGCCGAGTTGAAGAATGTTAATGTTATGTGCACGATGTATGTTGGGTGCTGCTACACGAGGATGGGGTCGGGGTGGGGGTGAGGGAGGGGCTGGGGGTTGGGATGGGTGAGGTGGGGGTGGGATTGAGGAGCAGGAGATGGGGGTTGGAATGGATTAGGATGGGGTGTGGTGTGTTGAGTTGAGGATGTGGATGGTATGGGAAGGTTAGGTGGGTTAGGGAGGAGAGGTGGACGGGTTTTAGGGGGGGGGAGTGGATGATATGGGAAGGTTAGGTGGGTTGGGGAGGAGAGGTGGACGGGTTTTAGGTGAGGGATTTGACTGGGAGAGGGAGGGGCATGAGGAACAGGTCCAGGTGTTTGTGTAACTGTGTTTTTTGGAGGCAAGTGTTGTGCAGGTGAAGTGGGTCCAGTTCCCGCATTAATTGCAGAGAACTGAACCCTTAGTATGGCGACTCGAAGTGATGGGTTTTGAGCAAGTTGGACATATGTATGTGTACGTGAGTCCTGGGTTGCTCTCAATGGGATTGGGAGTTGAATCAGCTACTGTTTGCTGATGACACAGCACTGGTGGCGGATTCTGAGGAGAAGCTGCAGCGAGTAGAAAAAGAGTTTGGTGTGGTATGTGGGAGAAGGAAACTGAGGGTGAATGTCAATAAAAAGTAAAGTGATGGTGTGTTATAGAGATGCTCATAAGGTGAATCAAAATGTACAACTGGATGGGGAAATGCTGGAACAAGTGGAGTGTTTTAAATATCTACAAGTAGGAGGAGTGATAAGCAGTGACACAGGTGTGGGAATGGAGGTAAGACAGAGAGTGTGTGAGGGAAGGAAAGTTTTCAGAGCAATGAGAAGTATGTGGAAGGTGAGAAATCTCGGAATGAAAGCTAAAAGTGCAATGTATCAAGGGACACTTATACCCACAGTGATGTATGGGGCTGATATATGGGGTTTGAATGTACAGTACAAGATAAAAGAAGGTTGGATGTGATGGAGATGAGCTGATTGAGGAGTTTGTGTGAAGTGATGCGTAGAGAAGAATGCATGAAACCATATATTTTAAGGAGAAATATAGAATCAAGAAAGAACATGAGAAATTTGTTTAAATAAAAATGAAAAATGAAGTACTGGAAGAGGTTGAAAGTTTCAAGTATTTGGGAGCTGTACTATGCAAATATGGTAAAATGGAGAGTGAGATAAAAAAGAGAAAAATGCAAGGGAGAAAGGTGATTGGAGAACTTGATAGTATTCTCAAAGGAAGAATGGTTAGTCAGGAAGTCAAAAAGTCACTGAGAAACAGTGTGCTGCTCCCAACACTCGTATGGAAGTGAGACATGGACAGCAAGTGATGAGGACCTCTCCAAACAGAGCTGTGGAGATGAGCTTTTTCAGAATGGCAGCTGGCATGAATAGGCTAGATGGGCCAAGTAATAAGGAAGTGTATGAGTCCTTTGGAATGGAAGAGCAAGCTTTGGGCATTGATTGTAGTGTGGTTGAGTGGATAAAGAGAAGTACTTTGAGGTGGTATGGTCATGTTCAGAGAACGGATGAAGACAGAATGCCAAGAAAGATATATGGGAGTCAGGTGAGTGGAACCGCTAGTAGTGGAAGACCACCTATGGTATGGGAAAAGAAAGTGGAAAAATATATTGAAGAAAAACTTCCAGTAGTGGAAGGGGCATTGTGGCACGGGCAAAGGAGGCATGTCTTGACAAAGTAGCCTGGAGACGTTTCTTTCATGGCCATCCTCTAGCGGGGGTTTCCCAGGGGGAAACAAGGCGTCGGAGATGAGGATGATGATGATGACGCATAGAGACAGATTGAGGAATGAAGAGCTACGTAGGAGAGTGGGACAACAGGAACCCATATCGGCCAGAGTGGAAAGAAGGATGCTATGCTGGTTTGGATATATTCAATGAGTGGGAGATGAAAGACTTAAGCCGAAGTCACACGAGCCCTTTTTCGAGCAATTTTTATGGGCAATTGTAGTCTGGAAGCTTAAAAAATTACAGTTTATCAGAATTCAGCCGCCTAACATAATCTACCTTCAGTCTAGTTGCCGATACCAGTGCGAAAAAGTCCCAAAATAATATGAGAACAAACTTGCTCATAGAAAATTACCGGAAAAAGCGCTCGTGTGACAGCGGCTTTACAAAGAGAATATATGAGTCAGAAACAAGGGAAAATAGATTGAGAGGAAGAACTCAGAGGAGATGGCGATATAGTGTGAAACAAGCGTTGGAAGAACAGGCAAGAGAAGTGATGATGAATAGGAATGAATGGAAAATGCTTGTGAATAGATGAGTGATAGAGTGGTCATAGCAAGAGGAGGTCGGGCGCTAGTTGGACTAGCGCCTGGCCTGGCCTGGCCCGGGGAGCCGGTGTATATTATATGAGGGGCCACTCCTGGAAGTAATGTGGGCAGGCATTGTGGTGTGTTCCTCTGCGTGTCTGCCTACTGAGACCGGAATATCTCCGGGAGGTCTGGGACCTGGGAGTTGCTGGAGGCCCCTAGTGATCCTTGGTCTCTGGGCCTTCTCCAGGGCAACCTAGATGTGAATTTTATTTTATTTTTGTTTTTTTTTGTTTTTTTCCTGTTCGGGCTCTGTCTCGAGTCAGCCAACCCCATCTATGGGGTATGTGCCTGAGTATATACATACATACATACATACATACTTTAGAAAACAATTAAGCTTAAAGAATAAGCGATTACATTTTATATCATTATAGAATACAGTATTTATAATGAAGTATGAGGAATGAGAGGCTAAAAATAATAAGACATAAAAGAATGAGGTGCCGTGGTCCTTGGTGTGGTGGCTGTACTGACTCTCTGAATATGGAAGAAGAAGAGGTCCAGCCGAGTCTAGCGGAGGCGGTGGCTCTCAAACCCCCCCGCCGGAAGTCACCATCACCAAGGTCACCATCAAGGTGGCCAGAACTGCTGCGACGTAACCTGCAGTGACATACACACATTAATGAATGTGGTAGTAGTACATTCAGCAGTTATAATAATAAAAAGTAGTAATGCGTAAGGCACAAAATTACAAAAATAAACAATAGGTCTACAGTTAAAGGTACAACAATAAACATAGCAGTACTAAACAATAGGTCTACAGTTAAAGGTACAACAATAAACATAGCAGTACTAAACAATGCTACTGTACTATGGATATGGATCTTTAAGAAGCAACATAAATGTCTCAGTAGTCCCTCATTGAGTGCTACTAAAGAGACCACCGTATAACCGCAAGTATTATTCAGCCTGTGTGTGCCCCTTCACAGCTCTGAAAGACAGTGTCAGCATGCTGAAAGCCTGGAATTGTCCCGACACAGAAAAATGGCGTATTTTATGGCTGGATGCTTTTCTTTGTGTTAACCTATTTTAGTAACTTCTTACGACATGCATTTGGATACAGAAAGGGAACATTAAATTCTGAATATCTAGGTGGGTAGGGTAGTATATATATATACGTACTACACATGTATATAGTATAATATGAAACAAAGAATTACCTGGTGAATATCTTTTTGATGCCGGTGGCTTTGTGGTGCGTGGGAGGTGATCTATGTGATGCTAGGGTGGTGGAGCGTGGTGGAGGGGAGGTGGTAGTTGTGGAGGAGGTGGTGGTGGCTGGGTCCTGACCATACTCATCATCAATCATCTGCATCTCTGTCTCCGCTGTAACATAACATACACTGTTTTAATATGCTGTACTGTACTACTGTATATGTTTGCCTGAGTGTCAGCCTTGAACCAATTTGATTATTTCCAAACAATCTACTGCATCAGCCCACTGTTAGTTTGCTAATTGTGAGCCTTAAAAAAACTGATATATAGTTTATAATTAATTTATCACCTTTTATTGTAAATTATATTACTGTATAGGAAAATATACAACAATGTTTAAAAATAAAATACAAATTTTTTAACTTTTGAATAATAAATTTCATGTAGTAAAACTCCCCATGTATAAATATTTATTTTAAATTAAGTGTTTTTACCAAATGTAAGGGGGTAAGTAGACCAATATTTCTATGTGCTTATCTCATACACAAACTCGGTAGCCATGTTTTCTAACGTTAAGCTAACCAAAAGCTTCCTAACATGTGCGAGTTGAGATCATTGAGCAACCAATGCTCTTGTAAAATACTAAAATGGGCTCTCTCTCTCTCTTTCCAAGTACTTTACTAATGCAGGAGCTTACTGGATCATTTATGTCTTTTGTAATAAAAAACCAATTTGGAAAATAAAAGGCATCTATGAAGTAATATATCATTGATGATTTGCCCTTTTAACCCCCCAGCCCCAGAGATATCACTAAACATGAATATATATTCCAGCCTCTTTTTTTGTTTTAGTATCATCTGGTTAGCCAATCACACATAGCTGCATACTCTGTGTCATTTAGGCGATGGTCGAAGGATCAACTTTGCGACACTCTCTCGTGTCTCTCATCCTCTACATGTTGTCACAATGCCCCTCTGAGTATTATTAAACCTTCAGAATGGAAGTATTACCTATTTTTAACTGCAACAGGAAGATCAATTAATATAGAAAAGCTTGTGGTGTGACTTTGCAACTTGATTAACTCCCTTCATTATGAGCTACTTAGCTTTTAACCTAACCCTTTCTTCTAACCCCCAGAGTGCCAGGTCCATATATATATATGGACAACGTAAGTGTGTCTAGAGGTGCCAGATCCGTATATATATATATATGGATTAGACTTTAAAAATTTGTCCAGCCGTAAATACTTGAGTGACCCCAACGAATTTCATACAACATGTAGATAGAAGGGCAGGAAGACCCCCATTGATATGGAGAGACTGTGTAAGACAAGCTTTGGATGATAGAGGAATGACTATAGATCAGGCAAAGGAAGTGGTAATAAACAGCAATTAATGGAGAATGCTTGTGAATAGTTGAGTGAACACGTGGTCATTTGGGGGAAGGGGTCGGGCGCAAGTTGGACTAGATAATAGTCCATCAGGCGCCTGGCCCGGGGAGACGATTAATATGAAGGGTGCGCCTGGAAGTGTGGTGGGCGGGCTTGTGGCTTTGGCTCCGCTACATGTCTGCCTGCCGAGATCGGAGCCTCTCCGGGTGGTCGAGGGCCAGGGGAGTGCTGGAGCAACCTTGGTGACCCTGGTCTCTGGGTATTCTCCTGGGTGACCTAGATGTGTGTGAATTTTGTGTTTTGTCTGTGTTTGTTCGCTGTTTTGTCTTGTGTTTTGTGTTTTCCTGTTCTTGCTCTGTCTTGAGTTGGCCACCCCCAAGAAAATACAAACAAACAAACAAATAATAAAATAAGAGGAAAAATAAGATAAAAAACAAATAGGAAAAGTGGGGATTGGGCCTGAGCATATAGATAGATGTAGTCCACTTATAGACCTTCCCCCTCCCCCACCCCCAAGCCACGCATGCGGGTGTTAGCTTGTCTTTATCTTTATCTTACCTAACTTTTTATAATTTGCACAGCCTCAAGTACTTGAGTGATCCCTTTAAATTTCCTACCACAAAGACCCCAACTATCCACCATTACCCCAACCCCATCTAATCTGCGGGTGCGAACACGAGCACCTCTAAGTTTTACCACCATAAATATAGTCGCCCAACCTCATTTTCTTCAGTGAACCCTTTGAGTATCATACCACAAGTAGCCCACCCTTTGCCCTTCCTATCCCCCTCACCTACAAGCATTCCAACGAAAGAAACTTAAAAAAATGTTATGTGAACATTTTCAAAAAAAGTGTTTTGGACAGTGTAAAGCACCTACTTTACACACCCGAGGCTCATCTTCTGCAGATACGTAGAACACAAAAACACCTATACGTATGAAAAGTAGTCTGTATTCACTTCTACAATATTTCAAATTCTTTAACCCTTGTCTAGCGGGGTGTTTTGGGGTGTTTTGGGCATATTCAGGCCCTCCTGAATGATTAATCAAGTATCTGCATGAAAAAAAAAATATTTACCAAAAAACTAGGCGCTAAAAGCTTCAAAATGAGACCAGAACGAGCTACGTAGCACTCGTGGTTCTCATACAGTGATACCCTAAACATGGGAGTTTAGCGTATTTCGGCATATTTTTCCCAGCTATGCTCACTACTGGCTACACTGCCGGCCTCTTGAGAACACAGGGAACATGAGTTAATGGGCGGCGGTAAGCCCTGGGAGTCGGCTGTCTGGCCCGCTGTGCTCCCGGCCATTTGCACTCGATTTTAACCCTTTAAAAGCCTTAATAATGCTCCTAACTTGCTGCAAATTGGTGCACGACTTAAGTCGAGAGCCGCTCTTTAAGGGTTAAAAATGTATTATGAAGAAAATCAAATACCACAAAATGTCACAAAAAAAAATTGAAAATCGTATTATACCTGTCATATCAGTTACCATGGTTCCTTTGATGCGCATATATAAACGACACAAATACACATACTTATGAAAAGTAGTCCGTACTCAACATTGCGCTATATCAAATGCCTGTGTCCGTCCAAACAACTTGCTGGGATCAATTGCAAATTGCCTGCAGAGGCCAAAATTGACAATAAAGTCTACATAGATGTCGGAAAAAATATCACCATCCACCACAAACTGATATGACCCCATAATTTCTTGAAATTGGCCCAGGCGATTTTTGGTATTATTACCTACATTTTTTTCACTTAACCCCATTGATATATATAATTAGCCTACTGTATATATATATATAATTATATACTGTGTATATATATATATATATATTTTTGTTTCTATGTGATTGAGGGAGGCAAAAGGCAGAACTGCCTATAGCGAGTGCCTCCCCCATAGTTGAAAGAGTGACAGGGCCAAAATCAAGGGATGTTCGAGCCAAAATGCCTGGACACACGGAGTTTGAAGCAATTTAAGTCATAGGAAGAGGGAAAGACTGATTCTGGGAGAGAGTTCCAGAGCTCAGCTGTTGAGTAGAAGAAAGTTTGAGAGTAATGTTTCACTCTTGGGTTAGAGAGTTGCACAGAGTAGGGGTGGGCTTGAGTTGCAAGACGGGTACCACGTACCCTACGTAAAGGAGGTGGTATACACTGGGAAAGCTTTGAGGAACATTGATTATTATAGTAGCGATAGAATAGCGAGAGATGCAACATTGCGGCGGAGAGAGAGAGATTGCAGAGAGTTGGTGAGTGGACGGGAGTTAATGATACGAAAGGCCTTCCTTTCAACTTTGTCTAGGAGAGCAGTGTGAGAGGAACCTCCCCACACATGTGAACAATACTCAATATATATATATATATATATATATATATATATATATATATATATATATAATTATATATATACTGTATATAAAAACACTTAAATAAATAATAAATGAAAAAATCCCTTGGCACTGGGAGAGTCACTTGGTTATAATCCTTCTGGCACTTAGGGGGTTAAGAAGAGCAAAGTACGGTATGCTAAAGATTATAGGAAAATACCTGTAAATAATGTCTGAGGGTCAAAGGGTTCATAATAGGTAATCAATTCAAGGTATAAATTAAGTCAATATTGATTAATATTTCAGTATTCTACACTACATATTGTCCACTGTAATAATAACCTGGTAATTTTTCCAGCGATGCACTTTTCTCTGCAAATAAAAGAAACTACATATTATTTAATCATGCACACAACACCTTACCATACAAATTATATAAATTCATGCCTTCAAAAATGCAAAAGCAAGCACCAAAGAAGAAGAAAATACTTCAGTGAACAAATACTTAATTCCATATCAGTGTACAGTACTGTAATCAACTGCACCAAACTCAAAATTCAAAGAAAGGGATAAACTTTCCCATTCCTTCATGAAATGCAGCGCAGGGAAGAACTTAGAGTTTGCTTTCTCAATGGTTAAACTGAATTAAATGATTGACTTATAGGTGTCAATTTTTCTTGATTCTTTAAGAGACCTTTACAACCTAATAGTAATTGACATTGATGACAAAAAATATATAGAGTTCCATTGATTGTGTTGGTGGATTTGACTGCACACTGATAAGAATATAATGCATAACTTTATAAATTGGAGGAAAAAATGAGCAGGTTTATAGTGTAGTCATATCAGAGTGGGAATGTTAGATGTGTGTGTGTGTGTGTGTGTGTGTGTGTGGAGCAGGTTTATAGTGTAGTCATATCAGAGTGGGAATGTTAGATGTGTGTGTGTAGCAGGTTTATAGTGTAGTCATATCAGAGTGGGAATGTTAGATGTGTGTGTGTGTGTGTGTGTGTGTGTGGAGCAGGTTTATAGTGTAGTCATATCAGAGTGGGAATGTTAGATGTGTGTGTGTGTGTGTAGCAGGTTTATAGTGTAGTCATATCAGAGTGGGAATGTTAGATGTGTGTGTGTGTGGGTGCTGGAGAAAGACAGGTCATAATAATTTTAATCCTATAAAGTACAGAACAAGATGTTAGTATCTACGATCAATAAAAATAATCATACTAATAATAAGGTTACTTATTTATCAAAAGTGCCAATTTTTCCCAAAGGGAATGCACTAGCGGTAAAAATGTTACAATTTCAAAGATTTTTTTTTACATAAATCCATGTGCAGCACAAAGCTGCATAAGTAGCCGTGGCGGCAACTAAACTCTGTAATCATCTGTCACGGCCCAGTAGGCTGTTGACAAATAGTTTTTAGTATTATTATTATCTGTCACAGCATATCTTGCAAGATCATAGCTTCTTGTGAAGAGTGTGGTCTCGAGTTGCTTCCTAAAGGATTCAACTGAAATCAGCTGAGCCCATGGATAAGGGGAATCTATTGTATAGCCTTGGAGCGACAAAGGAAAATGACCTCTCAAAGAAAGGTGATTGCTGGACAGCTCCCGGCTCACTGAGGCACAACAATTCATCATCACATCGCAGAATCGTTTTAGGACGCGCCGGCGGACATTTCAACAATTCAGCAAGATAGTTTGGTTCCCCTAACTTGAGGATCTTGAAAGTCATGAGACACAGCTTAAATTCTATTTTAGCTTTTTAACTGGCAGTCAATGCAACTACCAGCTCAGTGGTGTAGTAGAGAACATCTCAGCCTCCCACCCAGGAGACCCGAGTTCAATCCCACGCTCAAGCATGAAGGTTTTTTGCATACACTGGTAGCTGGTATAATTTCCCTTGAGCAAGGAAATGGGTAATAGTGTCTGGTAGTAAACTTTGGTCAAGCGCTATTCAACCTTGGAGCGAGGGCTAGAGAGAAATGGCACTTAATATGTAACCTGAACATTGTTATTATTATTATTATTATTATTATTATTATTATTATTATTATTAGAGGTCGTGGGGGTTCTTGGTCGAAGGCCAATAATGAGCCTCGTAGCCCTGTATAAAACTGATTGAACCTTCTTTAAGTGACAATTTGGGAGACCAATTAGTAAGGCATTAAAATAATCAACACAAGATAAGATGATTAAAATGTAAAACTTGCAAACTAAACAAACCAAAACTGGGACAAAGACAATATAAAGGCAAAATAACTGATCAAAATCGCTTACTAAAATAAAAAAATTGAAATAAAAGAACACAATCCACCACATAGGGTGTACATCACTATATGAGCAAGTCAATCTGGTTGCCAAGCAAACTGATCGCACACATAACAATGCACCATCGTCATGTTTAAGGAATTAGTCAATTGAATGAACTAGAATGTCCAGAGGTAACGTCTATTTATAAATTGTCTAACCAAGTAGCAAAATAATATACACTAAAGTACTGATTTGTGCAATTTTATAATTATTAATTGCAATAACTAAGTTATGCTGTATAATTATAATACAGTGTTTTAGACTAGAAAATATATCATGCCGAGTTATTCTATTCTAATTAAATATATTAGTATAACCAGACCACTGAGTTATACCACGAAACTTTCACATGGCTGGCCTCATGCCAAGTGAAAAGTTACTGCCTACAAAGGGAGCAAAATGGATATGAACAGGAAATACTTTTTACGAAACGTTTCCCTTTCTCCTAAGCCACGAACATATGTGAATAGAACAAGTTATTAGCGAGGAATTATCAAATGCTGAATAATCTCCTCAGAGTATGGACCCTCAACACGTTTTTTGTTTTGTCATATTAGGGAATGTATGCCAGGTAAAGAAAGTTCTTTTTCTATTTCTCCTTATCATTAACAAATTATTAACTATTTTTAAATTTGAATACTGTACAATCTTAGCCATAATTGTAATCCTTGCACATTTAATTTTTAGGCAATATGTTACCTTTGAAGTTAATCAAGTCAGGTACATAAGTTAGTAAGGGGCACGATTACATTTTTTTTTTGGAGAATTGTTTTTAAAAAGGCAGATCATTATGTGGGCGTCACATTACGCGTCCCGTGGCTTAGGGGTTAGTACACAACTATTATCATTCTATCTTTGCCATTCTACAGGGTGTTTATGAAATATATATACAAATCTTAATGGGTGATAAGGAACACCTAAAGAAATAAAAATTCTGCCATGGAGGTGTTTCTGGAAACGTCTCCTTACAGGAAAGAAAACATCAAAATCAAACATTATTTTGTAAAGGCACTAAAGTTTAATATTATTGAAATAACATAATATCAACTTAATGAAAATGCTCACATGAGTCACAATTGTTTTATTACAGGCAAAACAGAGTAAATATACAGCATTATTAATTAAAGAAAATGCTCACATCAAAGTCACAATTTCAACTTTGGTGTGAGCATTTTCTTTACATTAACATGCTATTTTGTTTACACTGTTTTGCCTTTAATATAACAATTGTGACTTTGATATGAGCATTTTCAATTTATTAACATGCTGGTTTGTAAACAATAATACACAGTAGCGCCTTTACAAAATCAAGTTTGACTTTGATGTTTTCTTTCCTGTAGTTCCGTAAAGAGATGTTTCCGGACACACCTCCATGGCAGTAATTTTTATTTTATTTTGGTGTTTCCTATCACCAATAAAAATGTGTATATACAATTCCAATATACAGTACAGGGTGTACTGTATACAGTATTAGAATCTGGGTGGAATGAGACTCACCAACATATCTTTTGTGTAGGTCTGTCCACAGTCAAGGAAGGTTGTCCCTGATACTCTCATAACTTTCATTCTCGCCATGTATCCCTAATGCTTCGTTCATCATTTTCACCCCCCACCCCCACCCCAAAAAAAATAAAATAAAAAATAAAAAACACACAAAACCGTAGTATCAATTGATCGCCAATGGAAACTGAAGAGAGCTATAAAGAGTTGTTGGTGTCTACTTGAACTATGGATGCCACCCTTCATCATATGATACTTAGTTTTTCCCCTATACCTTTCCTTTAGAGAAAAATAGGTTAAAAATTATGAAAAACATAAAAATCCCACAGCTTGGGATTACAATTAAATTGAAGGTAGAGGAAGGCATGAAATAATTGCAAAGGTAGTAAGATAGATAGAAAAACTGTAAATAATGGGATTAAATGGACAAAGGTAAGGTACAACATCTGTTCAACTTGACAGCTCTGAAAGGCATTCATTATGCTAAAGGTGCTTCTGAACTACTTTGTTGAGAACAATTGTGTGTGTGGTGTTTAGAATACTGTATACACTATTTTTGCTCCTATTAGAGAATTTATTAATATTATGATGGAATTAGAGGGCTAAAGAAGTCTACATCTATGTGAACATGGTTAATCTTGTGTGTACCCTGTGGTGCCAACAACAACACACCACTTAAATGAAAAATCAAGCAAAAACTCACCAGACTTAATTTTTTGTTTTCTCAAAAATCCTGTTTGTCGTTCATAATGTATACATTATAGTCTAGTTTGATTAGTTTGAGGTTAGATTTTATTAGGTTTGGTTAGGCTAGAATAGTTTAGTTAGCTTGGTTAGGTAAGCTTAGTTGTTATTATGTGATTGTAATTATAATGTAAAACTTGCAAAACAAACAAAACAAAACAGGAACCACACAATATAAAGACAAAAGAACTTATCAAAATTACTGTGTGGAAATAATGCATTGAAGATTAGCAAAACAATATTCTGAAATAATATTGTTTAGGCCTACTGATATACAGTAGTGACATACAGTATCCTAAATGTCAACTACAGTAGGCCTACTGTACTAATAACAAACAACTATTATTGCTTTTTTCTATTTAAATTATTCTTTATGTTATGGTGAATATTTGTCCTCTTTTTGCACTTAAGTGGTGAATATTTGCATGGTTAGTTACTCCATGATAGTTCTTCAGAGTTATAGAGTCAGTGAACGGAGAGCCTATACTTGCTGTAATATATACAAGAGTAAGGTGAAATATTGTAATGAATATCTTACGAAAAACAAGTGAAACAAATCAAGCATGGATGACTTGCTTTAGATAAAAGGGGGTAATTTCCAAATATATGCTGATGAATAAAACTATGCATAGACAGTGAATTAAGTGTGGCTCAATGAGCATTGCAACTCAAATAAATACTAGTAAAACAGTATTAAATGCACATATAAATCTTACTTACACACCATGCTAGCACTAAACCAAGACAACACTCTGCCTGTTACTTACACACACACAAAACTGTTTGTGTTTTGTGTTAATATGTCTTGACAGTAGGGCACTCACTCTTCATGCTACAATAACACACCACTACAATTTTGGGTGAACAGTATCCTCAGTTATGATGCTCTAAAATGCCATATTGTACTACTGTATTTGATTATACATAAATCAAGTGATTAACAATTATTGGATTGCATTTCTTGCATCAAAATGAAGGATAAAGTCTACCTAAATTATAGGAAGAGGATGATACTATATATACAATAATAAAAGCAATAGAAAAATATACATGTATGATAGAGCAGATTATGAGCTGCTGAGACGGTGTTTGGACATTGACTGGGGGGAATATTTGAACGGTGAAGACGCTGAAGGAATGTGGAGGAAAATTAGAGTCAAACTGGAGAATGCTGTATCCAAAAGTGTACCAGTAAGGGAATATAAGGATAAAACAAAATTGAGGAAAAGAACTAACCCAGAATTGCCAATGAAAAGAAAGCTTTGGATATTGATTAGAAGAAAGAAACGATTGTGGGAAAGATTAAAAATTGTTAAAAAAGAACAGGGGGTCTAGTATAGAAGCTAAAGAAGTGGATCTGGAACGCAGACCAATAAAATAAGGTGGGAAACAAGGAGGGGGGTGAAGGAGAGGGAGAGAGAGATAGCTAGAAATGTGAAGGATAATCCAAAAATATTCTGGAAGTACATTCAGGAAAATTAACAAGAGGAGTAGGGCCCCCAGAGCTCGGTGGGGGGTTGAATGATGGGAGTAGAGCGGAGACTGATAAGGAGAAAGCAGAGGTGCTGGGGAAATACTTTGGGGGGGTACTAACAGTGGAGTCGGAGGATGCAGTGCCTACTATTCCCATCAAACAGCCACCGGCACTAGAACTAGTAGAGTTTTTCCCATGCTAGAATAAGAAGGGCTATAGAAAAATGAATAGAAGTAAGTCACCGGGACCGGATGGGATACACCCAAGAATCATAAAGGAAGGAGGGGAGATGTTAGTAGAGCCATTGAAAATGTTATTTGAGGTATCGTTTAATACAGGACAAATCCCGATGGACTGGAGAGAGGCGAACATAACAGCTATATTTAAGAAGGGAAAGAGAAATGACCCAGGGAATTATCGACCAGTCAGTTTTGACAAGTGTTGTGTGTAAACTAATGGAAACGGTAATTAGAGAGGAATAATGGATCATATGAAGTCAAACCAACTTTTCAGTGGGAGACAGTTTGGATTCTTGCCGGGGAGGTCGACGGTACTACAGCTAATTAAGGTGGTAGATGATTGGATGCAAATTTTAGAAGATGGTGATGTAATAGACGTGGTATATTGCGATTTATGAAGGCCTTCGATAAGGTCCCACATAAAAGGTTAATAGAGAAAGTTAGAAGCTATAATATAGGGGAGAAATGTGTGAAATGGATAGAAGCCTTCCTGAAAGATCGGAGACAGAGGGTATTGGTGAATGGAATAGGCTCGGGGTGGAGGGAAATTACAAGTGGGGTACCTCAGGGATCTGTGTTGGGACCATTGCTGTTCGTTATATTTATCAACGACTTGCCTGAAGTTATAACTAATGGAAGTGAGGTATACCTGTATGCGGATGACACTAAACTGTATAGAAGAGTGAGGAGTAAGGAAGATATGGGTTTGCTTCAAGGAGATGTGGAGGGCATGAAGGGATGGTCTGAGCATTGGTTAATGCCTTTTCATCCAAAAAAATGCAAGTACATGCGGATTGGGACCAGCAAGATAGACAAGGTAGGATACAGTATGTATGAAGCGATGGAGGAAGTGAGTGCAGAAAAGGATATAGGAGTAGTGATAGATAATAAGTTAAATTTCTCAGAACATTTAGCGGAAAAGATAACAAAGCCAATAGAATTGTAGGGCTGATAAGGAGGACATTTGTGTCACTTGACGAAGAAATCTTCAGGAATCTATATACAGCGCTGGTTAGGCCACACCTGGAATATGCAAACCAGGTGTGGGCTCCATATATGGTAAAGGATATAGAAGCAGTGGAGAAAGTGCAGAGAAGAGCTAGCAAGCTGGTACCAACGTTGAAGAACGCGGGTTATGAGCAGAGGTTGAGGACACTGGGACTTCCGACCACTGGCATATAGGAGAAAGAGAGGGGATATGATAGAGACTTTTAAGATAGTGTCGGAAAGTACGATGAGGATGTGTGTGAAGGTATCTTCTTGATGCGGGAGGGAACAAGAACGAGAGGACACTCTAAGAAAATTTACAAAGAAAGAAATAGGCTTGAGAAGCCAAGAACTAATTTTGTGATAGAGTGGTAAATGAGTGGAACGCACTGCCCCAGTATGTAGTCGATTCCGAATCAATAAGGGAGTTTGAAAGTAATCTTGATAAAGCATGGGGAAGACAAGATTTGAAGTTTGATTATAAAACAAAAATACAGAATAGTAAAAATGTTGCGTCTGCTACCGCCGCCGCCAACACCGTGAACGACCGCAGCAGTGCAAGCACTGGTACTGAGCTGGATACACAGGCATAGTTTGCCTTTTTCCAGAGGATCTACTGTAAGAATACTGTAAGAAATATACATTCTTACAAGTCACTGGTGAGAAAGATCATACCAAGTTAAATTTGATAAGGGTGATGTAGTGTTAAGACAATTCAGTGATGCATAATTACATTACACTGCTTGAATAATAGAAGTACGATATAAACAAAGCTTTCAGCAAAAAGAGACTGCTACTAGCTATACTAATAAGGTCATTGTTGCACAAGTAAACAGGTAATGTACTGTAGATTTTTGCTAGCATTATATTGCACAAATTCTGACTATCACCAGATATGGTAGAGTAGATGTAAGATAATACAAGATAATTTAAAGGTAAACACATATTTGTTTACACTGTGACGAGACAGTAAGGGGCGAGGGAGTGCGAAAGTGGTCCCAGACCCAAAGAATTGGAACTTTAAATGTTGTTTCTGTTCGGGCTCTGTCTTGAGTCGGCCATCCCCAGCTATGGGGCATTTGCCTGAGTATATACATACATACATACTACTGGCAAACTAATATAAGCCAATATTATCAAGGCAATAGCTCCTTCAGCAACTATTTTGAACTGGTAATGTTTGGACAAGTTAAAAGGAAGGTAGGATTTCACAAATGGCTTCTTAAAAAGATGCAAACAAAACTAAATTTACTTTTTCTAACTATTAGTTCATGTTTTTTTTTTTTTGTATTTACATAATACACAATGATCTTGAAGCAGATTATAAATTATTTGTTATATATTTATAACTACCTCCACACTATTTTATTTACATCTTTCGAAGCTACAAGCTTGCTGCTTGGAGGTGGTTCAAAAATTAATATAATCATCTAGTGTTATAAACAATCACAAAAATATGTCATCAGATTAAAGGAGGGTAAAACTGTAATGGAAATATAATGGCTTATTAGGAGGGGCAACAATACTCTTGATGCAATACTGGATATATCCTACTATTTTATAATGTAATTATTCAGCACATGTTGCTAATGTCATATAGTAAAAAAAAAAAAAAAAAAAAAAAAAAAAAAATGACCATAGATCAACTATTTAGACAGATCCAACAATTCAGTAACTTTAGTGTGAAGGAGAATATGAAAAGCTTTTATTTGTTCTAAAAATATTACTAAACAATACTTTGACTCAAATAGTTATTAAAACCATAATGGTGCTGTGGTTAACACATTTGCAGTGACCCAGAGGAAAAGTGTAAACAAAGAGCTCCAGCATTTTTTGTCATCATTCAAAACATCTTCAAGAAGATATCATCATCATCATCTTCAACACTTTGCTAACTACTAGGAAATGCCTGCTAAAGGAGAGTCATGGCAGAAGTGTCTCAAGGATACTTTGTCCAAAGTTATTCCATTACATACTCTTCAATTACAAATATGTCCTGGAATAAACACATGTGACATGTGGAGAGGATGGATGAACTAAGTTGCATGAAAAGATGCAAGTCCATGAGACCGTGGAGGGAGCCGCACCAAGGGGCAGACCAAGAAAGACATGGAATCAGACCTTGCGGTCTGATCCTGAATCGAAGAACCTGACAAGTGAGAAAGCTCTGAACAAGGCTGCCTGGAATGCCACCATTAGGACATGAGACCAGAACCGCACTTCGTGTGGAGCACTCGGTCTTTAAATTTGTGTACGTATGTACAGTATGTATGTACTCAGGGGCTCCTTGTTTTCCCTGTCTGTGGGTCACTAGATAAATATCTTTAATAATTGTGATTGTTATTATCCCTTATATTCTCCTAACTATCATCCTCTTCCCCGTAAGTGTGGTGATGTTGTGAGGTTGTGAGGATGCAGGTCTAGCTTCAGGGAGCATGCATGATCACCACCGTCACCTAAATTTGGGGCCGAAGTGCTCCGCTTTCCCGCCACACGGAACGGAATGAAGTTGAAGCCTTTACCGAACATGACGCCCTTGGCCCGGCCCGCCCCCGCTGGTCCACCCCCGCCCGGGCCGACCTCTGCTGCCTCGCGCTGACCTCGTGGCATCGTACCAAACTGCTCGATCTTCCGACGTGCATTAGGAGGTGGGGTCTGCACAAAATGAAGGTTACAGATTAAAGCACTGTTATGTGTCTTTGTCTACTTGTTTAGTTGAAAAAGGTGCATTATTGTAGTTATCTAGGATATAATATTTACAAAACACAACTGTATGAAGGGTTGTTGCTATCATACTGGAGTTAAAGATCCACTGCCTGTATTAGGATTTCTTTATAAAAAAAAAAGAGCTTAGGATTTTAATTTTATCTAGGTACTCTACCTAAAAAGCCTAAAATAATTAACCGCTGGGAAAATAGGTAGTAGAGAGATATATAGATAGAAACCTAGCTATATACTGTAGAAATATACCGGTAGTTGTTGGTCCAACTTACCCTGGGAGGAAGGAAGTCTGGCATGTCGTGAAGGGTAAGGAAATGTATACCAAACCAGATGTGAGGGGTAAGGAAATATATACCAATAGTTCGATATAGAAAGACTCAATTGGTTAGTTATAGAAATGTTTGATTTACCCTGGGAGGAAGGAACTCTGGCGCGTGGTGTGGAGCGAGGGGTGATGAGGCGGGGGAGGCGGTGGTGGTGGGCTGCCCGGGAGACTTGTTGGGGGAGGAGGCAGGGATGGTGGAGAGGGTTGAGATACTACTGGGTGACGGAGAGTTGCTCAACGGGCTGCCAACCTGGAAACACAAACATTTATCAGACAACTGTATCTTTAACTCATAGGCTTCAGGGGGTTTAAATAACGGACTAGTCGCCACACCTGGGCATATTAGGTGACAGTATTTCTGTTTTATACCTGCTGTATCTCCGTAAATAATAAACGTACAATAACCAACCAAATATCATGATTTCGTATCTTCCTTCAGCTTGAGTAGTGTAATCAACGGGTCAGCTGGAGTTGTAGTGATTGTAAACAAACATGGCGGACGGAACGGCGGGAATTTCGGAGACGGAAGAAAGGTTAGGACGGTTTCGTGGGTTTAGGAGCACAGATAAGAAGGTAGAAGAGATTATTAATGTTGTGAAGGATTTGGAAAAGTGGAAGAGTGATACGGAGAAGTGGAAGGGGGACATTGGTGAGAAAATCAAGGTGTTGTGCAAACTATGTGGTGCGTCATGTGAGGCAGGGAATAGGCTTAGTGAAGGAAGCGAATGTAGGCCTATTTCGGAAGTTAATAATAACCTAGAGATGGTACTAAAAAAGGTAGAGGAATTGGGAGCAGAGAATATGGCATTAAAGGAGCAGCTGAAGGAATACGAAGGACGATTCAAGGAAGTGAAGGAGTCAACTGCATGGACGGTGGTAGGTGAACAGAAAGTTAAGGATTTGGAGGAAATTGTGAAAGAAAAAAAGGAAGAAATTAATAAGACAAAAAAAAAGTTTTGAGAGTGCAGTCGTAGGTGTCATGAAGAACAAGGAGAGTGTCGTGAGGGAGGCCATGGACAGGGATAGAGGTGTAATCATACATGGAGATATAGAGGCTCATATGAATGATAATGGAGTGAGAAAAGTGAGAGATATGGAGAAAGTGAAGGAGGTCATGAAAGCTGTTGATGTAGATGGATGTGGATGGGATGGGCAAGTGGAGGAAGTCAGTAGGATAGGTAGATATAGAAGGGGGGAGATGAGACCTATAAGGGTACAGTTTAAAACCAGGGCAGTGGCAGAGACAGTGACAAATTTTAGTTGGAGACTAGACACAAATGAAGAACTGAAACATATAAGATTAAAGAAGGATTTGAGCATAGAATAAAGACAAAAAATAAAGGAACTACAGGAAAAGGCTGATGAGGAAAATGGAAAGTTGGATGAGGAGGATAAGAAGTTTTTCTGGAGAGTGAGGGACGGGAAATTGAAGAAGTGGTTTATACGAATAGAAGGGAGAAGGAGATCTGGGAGGGAAGAGAATGTGATAGAAGTTGTGGCAGAGGTGGAGAGCAGGGTGGAAGCGTCTCGGGGAGAGACAGGAGAAGAAGCAGCTGCAGACCCAGTACCGGTAGTGTGAGGGCACGGACGGGAGGAGCGGGATGATGTAGCTGCTGAAGGAATGGTAGAAAGATTAAGGATTATATTTAGCAATGTTGATGTGTTTACCCAGGACAAGAAAAGAGAACTGATATGTAGGTTGCAGGATGAAGAGGAAAAACCTGATGTCATAGCCTTACAGGAAGTAAGACCAAAAAATGCTAAAATTGAAAGGGAACTGGTGGAGTATAGTTTGGAGGGTTTTGAGTTGTATGAGAGGAATGATATTAGAGCAGAGGTTGGAAGAGGACTGTTTATTTATGTAAGAAAAGAGCTCAAGGTAAATGAGGTGGATATGAGACAGCAGTATTGTGAGTATTTGTGTATTGAAGTAAAATGTGCAAGAGGGTCAATTCTAATTGCCTCTATATATAGAAGCCCAAATAATAGTAGGGAAGAGGATGATAACCTACTGAAAGCAATGGAGGAAATAGATAATAGAGAGAACAAATATAATATTTTGATTGGAGATTTCAATTTGCCAAAGATCAACTGGGCAAATTGTGCTACTCCAGCGGGACAGTGTAGCCTGGAAAACAAGTTTATAGAGAAAGTGAGAGATTGTTTTTTAACGCGACATATTACAGAGATGACAAGATATAGAGATGGGACACAGGGGAGTGTACTTGATTTGATTTTTAGCAATGAGGAGGATATAGTGGAACATGTCAATGTGGATAGCCCTATAGGTCGTAGTGACCATGTCTGTATAAGTTTTAGTTGCAATATTAAAACAGAGAGGGATAATAGAAGCAATACAAAAATATACATGTATGATAGAGCAGATTATGAGCTGCTGAGAAGGTGTTTGGACATTGACTGGGGGGAATACTTGAACGGTGAAGATGCTGAAGGAATGTGGAGGAAGATTAGAGTCAAACTGGAGAATGCTATATCCAAATGTGTACCAGTAAGGGAATATAAGGATAAAACAAAATTGAGGAAAAGAACGAACCCAGAATTACCAATGGAAAGAAATCTTTGGACATTGATAAGAAAGAAACGATTGTGGGATAGACTAAAAGTGTTAAAAAAGAACAGGGGGTCTAGTATAGAAGCTAAAGAAGTGGATTTGGAACGTAGACAAATAAACAATAAAATAAGGTGGGAGACAAGGAGGGGGGTGAAGGAGAGGGAGAGAGAGATTGCAAAAAACTTGAAGGATAATCCAAAAATATTCTGGAAGTACATTCAGGAAAAGTTAACAAGAAGAGTAGGTATCCCAGAACTGATAGGAGAATTGGATGATAGGAATAGAGCAGACACTGATAAGGAGAAAGCAGAGATGCTGGGGAAATACTTTGGGGAGGTACTAACAGTGGAGTCGGATGATGCAGTGCCTACTATTCCCATCAAACAGGCACCGGCACTAGAACTAATAGAGTTTTCCCATGCTAGAATAAGAAGGGCTATAGAAAAAATTAACAGAAGTAAGTGCCCGGGACCGGATGGGATACATCCAAGAATCATAAAGGAAGGAGGTGAGATGTTAGTAGAGCCATTAAAAATGTTATTTGAGGTATCTTTTAATACAGGACAAATCCCGATGGACTGGAGAGAGGCGAACATAACAGCTATATTTAAGAAGGGAAAGAGAAATGACCCAGGAAATTATAGACCAGTCAGTTTGACAAGTGTTGTGTGTAAACTAATGGAAACGGTAATTAGAGAAGGAATAATGGAGCATATGAAATCAGTAGTCGATTCCGAATCAATAAGGAAGTTTGAAAGTAATCTTGATAAAGCATGGGGAAGACAAGATTTGAAGTTTGATTATAAAGCAAAAATACAGAATAGTAAATTTTTTTGCGTCTGTTACCGCCACCGCCAACACCGTGAACGACCGCAGCAGTGCAAGTACTGGCACTGAGCTGGATACACAGGCCTAGTTTGCCTTTTTCCAGAGGATCTACTGTAAGAACTGTAAAACACTGTATGAATTGAGTGGGTAGCCTGCATGTCGTGTGAGCAATGCGAAAGCACTGACACGTTTTCGGTCTGACTGACTGACTGACTGACTGACTCTCTCTCTCTCTCTCTCTCTCTGTCCATGTATTCACTTGCTTGTTCGTCAAGGGGAATCCACGCAATGCGAGCTAAGCTCATTATTATCGCGCCTCCTTAACTGGGAATGTATTGCGTGAAATGCATGTTAAGTGTTTATGTATCGTTGGAATGGCTGTGGATGTGTGTGTAGTCTGTATTTTAGCCAATTGGCGACATCTGGAAACGAAGGCTTAGGGTTAATCTGTACGATACCATTCTCACTACGGTACCATTCTCACTACGGTACCAGTCTCACCCGAAGGCTTAGGTTGACCAGTAGCTTAGGTTGACCAGTACGATACCCATCCCACCTTGTAACCGATCACCATCCCCAGATGGGACGTCACAACTTCGTCCACTTATACCAGGTTCCTATTTATACTGCTAGGTGAACAGAGGCTACACCGTTAGGAGACTTGCCCAAATGTCTCTTCCCCGCCCGGGTCTCGAACTCGGGACCTTCTGGTTGTGAGCCAGACGCGCTATCAGTTACGCCACGGGGAGGTGTGTGTGTGTGTGTACTTACTCTAGTTCTTACTCTAGTTGTATTGCGGGAGTGAGCATTCTCGTTATTTCCCGCCTCCTATATGTGTAGGTGTTATATGTATCGTTGGAATGGCTGTGGATGTGTGTGTAGTCTGTATTTTTAGCCAATTGGCGACATCGGAAACGAAGGCTTAGGGTGGATCTGTATGGTACCATTCTCACTATAGACGGTACCGTCTCGCCCGAAGGCTTAGGTAGCCATCAGCTTAGGTGAACCATATGATACCCATCTCGCCTTGTACCATTTTTGCCAACCCCAGATGGGACGTCACAACGTCGTCCACTTTTCCAGGTACCTATTTTACAGCTAGGTGAACTGAGGCTAACACATGAAAGGAGACAAGCCCAATTTGTCTCCGCCCGGCCGGGGATTGAACCCCCGACCCCTCGTGTGTGAGACGAGAGCTCTACCTACTAGGCTACGGGCTGTGTGTGTGTGTGTATAATAATAATAATAATAATAATAATAATCGGTTTATTTCAAGCCGGCAGCCAATGGGGCTGAAAATACACAGACTTAACCTAGATCTTATCCTAATGGATCAACAGACTGATCCTGGCAGCTAACGAGAGCGCCTACATACTCCCAAGGGAGTAGGACGTGGGCAGGAGACTTTGTGGGTCCCCCGAGACGATCCGCCCAGATCTTGCCTTCACGGCCAGGGAAAGTTTTTGAGAGAACTTCCCCTGCCGGCGCGTGGGATCGAACCCCCGACACCAGAGCTAGCGCTCCCAATACAGAGTACTAAGCGCGCTCGGCCACCGTGACCGTGTGTGTGTGTGTGTGTGTGTGTGTGTACTCACCTAATTGTAGTATACAGGATTTGAGCCTAAGCTCGTGTTGTCCTGTCTCTCTCTCTACATTTATCCAATTTTGCTTTAAAAGTTTGGATATTTCTTGCTCCCACCACCTCCCCATCCAACTTATTCCAACACTCAATGCTTCTATACGGGAAGCTGAACTTTCTTACATCAGACTTACATATAACTTTCCTCAACTTACAATCATGACCCCTGGTTCTTCCCTCGTCCCTCACCACAAAATCTCCCTTGTCGATCTTCTCAAAACCTTTCACACACTTAAACATCATGATCATGTCACCTCTCTCTCTCCTCTCCCTCAGCGTTGGCAGCTTTAGCCTCTCCAATCTCTCCTCATAAGGTAGGTCTCTAAGGCTAGCTATCATCTTAGTGGCACCTCTCTGAACTCTTTCCAGTTTTTTATTATGTTTTATAAGGTGTGGAGACGACACCACTGCTGCATACTCCAGTCTTGGTCGTATTATTGTCCCTATTATTTTTGCTAACATCTCTTCATCTAAATAATTCAGAGCTATTCTCATGTTAGTCAACACTGCATAGGTTTCACCAGTTATTTTATTTATATGCTGTTCAGGTGACAAGCTGTCTGCCACAACTACCCCTAGGTCTTTTGCTTTCACAGCTTTACTAATTATTTCATCTCCTATTTTATATCCCCAAGAAGGTCTATATTTACTTTGTGTGTGTGTGTGTGTGTGTGTGTGTGTGTGTGTGTGTGTGTGTGTGTGTACTTACACTAGTTGTACTTACACTAGTTGTATTTGCGGGAGTGAGCATGCTCGTTAATTCCCGCCTCCTAAG
Source organism: Paralithodes platypus (assembly GCA_032716605.1). Classification (NCBI taxonomy): domain Eukaryota; kingdom Metazoa; phylum Arthropoda; class Malacostraca; order Decapoda; family Lithodidae; genus Paralithodes; species Paralithodes platypus. The sequence continues at coordinate 144,930,046 of CM064487.1, forward strand.
ATATGTTTGTCATACCGTGCTTTGAAACTATGCACTGATGGTGCAGATCCCAAGGTTAAGGCCTTGGGTTAACATTCCACACTGATATTTGGTATTGATAAATACGTTCAATGTAATGTGTGTGTGTGTGGAGGGTGGGGGAGAGGCGAGACGTACTTACTCACTGTGACTCAGTCAACACTGACTACATGGATTAATATGTCATTAGAATGTATTGATCGGTTGTACTTGCATTAGTAGCAGACAACACAACTAATTTTTTTTTTTTTTACATAGTGGGGTATCAGCCGCATAGCTTTCTAGTGCAGGTTTTATAGCTTGAAATGAAGCCATGGCTGCTCAAGAGGTCATCCGGGCGGCGCGGTGCAAATTCACCATGGCAACTCATGAGGCCATCCGGGCTCCATGGCTTAAGGGTTGATTACAAAAATTCTAGTCATTATTTCCCTGAATAATTTAAACATTTCACATTGCCAAAACAATATTATTTAGGTCATTCTTTTCCCTCACTATCCTAAACAAATTTCAACAAAGTAATACAACTTTTCTTAGCACATCTCCCTCCAACCTCATAACATTTCCAAAGTGCCAATAGAAGTTTCAACAATTGTACTATTTTTCTCACACCCAGACATGTCAGAAAAAAATGTGGGAAACATGTAAGGAAAATGTTAAGTTGTTGAATGGAAGTAGGGGTTCGCTCCATTAACCCTTTCACTACCCACCTCTATTCAATTAAAAACATAATTCCTACACCTAATATTATATATACTGTATATTGCATTGTTACATTTTAAAGACAAATCAGACTTACCATTATATATTATTAGCACATTGGCCTGATAATACTTGGCCTTTGTTCTATTGGTACTTCTACTAACAAGCAAAACAGATCATGCATATGAGGGTACTAACAGACATCAAATGTTAATAACTACTGTATTATGTACAAATTGTGTAGTAGATAATTTGTGAATTACTGTACTGTATGTTCATGTATATTGTATATAGCAAGTACTGTAATGTAACTCTGTATTAAGTCATAATAACCTTCTCTAGGCGTCTCAGCATTAGACATGGCATTTTCTTTGTCACTAAAAGTTGTTGTCTCAAAAATATAATGATCTAGAGAGGCACTCAGTAGAGCGGATAGCTCCGCCTACACTGACTGGTTCTTTCCATTAATATTGATCTATTTATCTATTGCCAGACGCCATGATCCCCGAATAGGTGGCCACAAATGAATCGCCCCCAAGCACCTCTGTCCCCTGACGCCCCTCCTCCCAACCAACACTGATTTCTCCCATATACCTCTCAACTCCATCCTTCCACCTTCCTCTCGGACTAAATTTTCTTCTGGATCTTGGTTTCAGGATATGATTCGGATCACCTCATAAATTGAATAATTTCTCCCTTGGCGCATGTCGTATCTGCCCACTAAATTTGTGAAAATCTCCAGATAGCCTCCTAAACTGAATCACTTCTTCCTTTGCGCATATCCTATTTCACTATCTGCCTACCAAATTTCGTTAAAATCAGACTTGGCCCATATCCTATCTGCCCACTAAACTTGGTGAAAATATCTGGATCGCCTCCTAAATTGAATCACCTCTTGCTTGGTGGTTATCCTATCTACGAACCAAATTTCTTGAAAATTGGTTCATCTTGTTTACAGACAAATAATCTAATTTATTAATTTCACTCAATTTCACTCCCAACACCAAACATCTACCAATGAAATTAATGAAAGCATGTGATCCTCCCGGGATTCGAACCTGGGACACCACATAAAGGTCTTAAACAGTAGTAAACACTCTAACCATTACACCACCAAGACAGTAAGGGTTAAGTACATGACTATGAATATACTGTATATCCATTTATCGAATACTGAATATCAATAAAACAGACAACATACAAACAAACGGAGGAGAAAACATAACCTCCGTCCAACTTTGTTGGCGAAGGTAATAAAGTCTATTAAACTTACAAAACAATTAAGGTTGTTGTTACTTTTAACAGACTTATATATCTTCTATGAAATAAAATATATATTGGAGTAAACTATAGGTGTAGGCTATATGTATTTAACACAAAGGGGTGAAAGTAGTAAATCAACTTTATGCAAGATATTCCATAGATCTTTTAAACATTATTTTGAAGAAATGTCAATTACTATACAGTATTGACTAGAATGTAGTATACAGTATACTGTAGATTTGCTATGGAGTGAGAAGTTGTTCAACAGTGTAGTCTACAATGGCACAACATTATAAAGTGCAGAGGCACTCGGGAAAACGCATAATAATAATAATCGTCTGGTTACTTATATAGCGCTCGTTCTCCTCCTTCGAGGATTCACAAGCGCTTGGCTTTCTTTAGTCTACCAGAGACCATTACCCATCCCCATTGCTCATGGGGAGATGGTAACCGCTGGCTATATCCCAGAAAAACTTTTCAATCTGAGCGGGGATTGAACGCTAGACCTTCAAGATGGGATTCAGGCACGCTATCAACTGAGCCAGCCGGACTGCATACCTCCGCCTACGCTCGTGGAGGTATGTGCTCCATCGATTGCCTTTGGGGACGGTTATACTCAAATGACCTAGTTTTTATCGCAGATAGTGTGCAGGATGCCGTGGCCAAGTTCAGAAGATGGAGAGAGGGCATGGCAAGTAAAGGATTAAGAGTAAATATATATACAGTAATACTGTACCAAGGTTTTGCACAGTAGATTGGGGTGTGGAAATGTAGAAAAAAGTGGTGTATACACATGTGCAATATGCAGAAAAGGGGTGGGTGCGAACTCCATTCAGTGTAGCATCTGTCGTTGTTGGGTACACCATGGGAAGAGCACCGTAGTTATAATAGGAACTCGCTGAGAAAGTAGTCCGAGGTTGAGAAATTTGTATATGCAGTATAGTATGCAAAGGTGAGCTTCTGTTGAATGACCAGCTCGAGAGTGTGAACTTAGGCAATGAGTCGCTAGAGATGGAGGACAAGTTATGCTACCTGTCCTGTATTGGCAGAATTAGATGTGGCTGGGGAAAGTTCAATGAAGTGCTGCCAATTCTAACCATGAGGAGACTCCTTCTCCCCATGAAGGGAAAGGTGTATAATTCAAGTACTGTATTAGAAGCGCAATAACCTATACTGTACTTTAGAAACATGGTCAGTCAAAGTGGATATTAACAGAATGGAACATAACAAGATAAGAATGGTGAGAAGGATGTGTGAGGCTAAACTGCAGGATAAGATATCTAGTGTAGAGCCATGGAACCAGTTAGGTATCAAGAGTAACAGTGATGAGATGCACACTCAGACTTGGATGGTTTGGGCATGTGGAGAGGATGATTGAACTAAGCTGGGTCAATGGATGCAAGTCCATGAATGTGGAGGGACCTGCATCAAGGGATTGACCAAGAAAGACGTGGGATCAACCCATGCGGTCTGCTCTTGAATAAAAAATCCTGACAAGTGAGGCAGCTCTGAAGAGGGCTACCTAGAGCGCTGCCATTAGGATGTGAGACTGGTACCGCACTTCGTGTGGAGCACTCAGTCACTAAATTCATGTATGCACATTATATATGTAGTTAGCCATTCATACCAACCGCTCCAACACAAGGTGGTGGGGCTGTTCGGCCAGGAAGCCTAGGGAACGACTACTACTACTACTACTACATAAGGTGGTTTTTATAGAATGGACTTTTAGTATTCCACAGTTCCAGATACTGTACTCCCAAACTGCTTTTAATATTGTTCCCCTAATATCCCTGGTCTAGAACATCTTACATGGATCAACACAGATAGCCATGATGAAATATTATGGTGATACGCATGTTGCTGCTGGATCAAACTGTCTGCACTGCCGCAGGATGAACATTAAATTTCAGTCGCTATTTGGCTGCAAATGGTATGGCTATTGTAGCATTAATTCATCTAGTTTATGTCTATCAGAAGCTTTCCTTACTATCTAAACATATTTTTTTCTACCCAAGTAAATCATTCAACATCATATACTTGAGATATCATTTGAAATAAATGTGAACAGCCCGACCATATCCTGTCTACCTCCATCCTTCCCAAACAGTACGGGCTTCATCCAGCTTCCGAAATTCGATGAAATTTCTGCTGGAGACTCGCGGGCTTTCAGGGAATGGGAAGAGGCTTAGAAGTTAAACAGGAGGGCTGAAAAAAAAAGAGGATCTGAGAAGGAGAGGAGATGGCTTTCGAAGTTTAAAGTATGAGTGATTGGAAAGATAAATATGGGGAATGAAATGAGGCCAACTCGATTAAAATATGGGCATAATAAAATTGTGGTGAAGAGTACCTGGTGACTAGGCTGTGGTGAGTCTGGTGTGAGGAGGAAGGAGTGGACGGGTGTGGAGGCAGCAGCAGGCATCGCACTACGTCCTGATCCCGTAGCCTGTCTCACACCACCACCACCACACACCACAGGCTGCATAGCACACAACAAAACAAGGGACACATAGCATCATACTACACCAAACAGCACAACTAAGTTAGCAGGTAGTCTTGTGTGCAGCTGGAATCATTGATCCATAAATAATATTTTGTTTTAGTCACAAAGAACATAGCAGATAATGGTTAGAACAATTGCTTATAAATATATATACTGTATACTGTATATATATACTGTATATGTACAGGTATATATATACTGTATATATATATATACAGTATATATATATATATATACCTGTACTGTATATACACTATACATATATATATATATATACAGTCGACCCTCGATTTAACGGACCACGATACAACGGATTTCGGATTTAACGGACTCTGTCCGTAGCCGGACAATGGACCCAGCAACGGACAAAGTCCGTTGCTCGAAAACAAGTCCGGTAATTGGCTGTCGCGGCGCACCAGTTTCCCGGCAAACCCCTGTATTTCTATGGTTTTTATTTGTTTATCTCGGTAATGAAAGAACATTTTTATTAATTTATTTTTATTTTTATGTGCAATATGTAAGGAAAGACATAAAAACACCCGGAAAGTTAAAAATCTTCATTTTCGAGGCATATTAGGGCTAAATCGGCGAAGTCTGAAGGCAATTTTCCAGCTACGGACTTTTTCCAGCTACGGACACCATCTCCCCCCTATTAGTCCGTTAAATCGAGGGTCGACTGTAATATTATACCGGTATATATATACAGGTACAGTAAAAAGGTAATGATTGGGGTTCTTTGAAACCAACTGCACAAGTCTTGATCAAAACAACTACTGTATAGTAGAATCTCGCATCCCACGATTTATTGGTACCGAAATATTACCGTGGGACCGGAATTCGTGGGATGCAGAGTATTAAAGTAATGGGGAAAATTACAAAAGTACTGGAGGCTATCGTCGGGCGACTATTGACCATCACTTTACATGCCAATAATCAAAAGTAAGTTGCTTTAACCCTCCAGCCTCGGCTACGCATTCTATAATACCGGTATATCCCCAAAACCTGGGGGATTTGGCCAAAAAAACGTCTCGCCTAGGCTACCGTATCTTTGTTATTTTGACTGCTTCCGCATTCCCACGCATCCCCAAGCGTAGATGTGTTTCGTTCCTGTAGAATGGCGTTGAGTAGAGCTCTCTAAGTCAACTGGTTCAGTTGTGATGACGATTTCCGTGGAGAGAACCTTGTGGCGATGTCAGCCACTTTTCACTACTTAACAATAACACAGCCACATACGAACAAGCGACGCCTTACCAGCTGTTGTTTACATGCGTCGGACGGACGCCTTTCAAAACAAGCTTACAGGCTTTCAAGCTGCTATGAAAAGAAAGGTAAGTAAAACAAAAAACTTAGAAAAGTTGATGAGGTGATTATTGTGATGGATGTGGTGATAGACGGGAGGCGGATGTTAGATACCACCCTCCGTGGCCCCACTCTCGTTCTCCGTCAACCCACCGTCGCCGCCAAAGCCGTGGGAATCGTGTGGTTTTTCGTGGGATGAGAATTCAGGTAGCCATTAGATAGTACCGTGGGATGCGTAATCGTGGGATCGAAATGCGTGAGATGCGTGACTCTACTGTATATATCTACTGTACTTACAAATTACAACTTCTATTATGTATTATATATTCTTTACACAAAACTGTACAGTATTTACAATTCTGCAACTGACAAGAAGCATATGAACTTATAACACATCATACTTAACATCACATTACACTATGCACATCACACTACACATCAGAGAACACCACAAACATAAAATCACTTTACATCACATCATTACTCTATACAATACTGGAAACTGATGGTTCAAAAGGACAGAGGGTATACAGTTTACATACTGCATCAAAGTATCAGATGTAACATACAATGTGTATCATACCTAACTATGAACTAAATCAAACTGTGTAGGCCTATGCTACACCAAACAGAATATCATATTGCATTACAAATAACATCACACCAAACATCTTGCAAAACAATATACAATACAGTACTGTACACAACAATAAAATATGCACATAACATTCCACATTTAACTACAATGAACTAGATAGTTACATAAAGGTATTTTTATATACTGGACATAGTACAGGACTACAGATTGTATAAGTGCAGCAATTACATATGTACATGACTTAATAAAATGCACATCAAAATCAGTAACATTAAACAAACCCTTACAACACGGCACTATGTACAGTATACCTAGCACCAGCCAACTTGACCTGCATTGCTGCCCACTGTGGTTTGGTCTAAGTTAAGGTTTTCTGGGGGCGAGACTTTTTATATATGCAGTATGTATATACGTATACCGGTATATATATATATGTATGTGTATATATATATATATGTGTATACTGTATATACATTATAAGGTATGAAAGATGGACCCTATTAACTCTTGCACAGACCTATTGTGAGTGAAGAGCTGTCCAAATCCAAAGTCTCCCTCCACCTACAGAGATTGAACGTGGGTCTGTGAAGTTAACTGGTGCAGTGTCTGTCACTCGGTATATTTTATTAATTATGTACATAGCATCACAGGACACTCAAATCACAATCATGAGTACAGTAGTTGCATTAAAAAAAAAAATCTTACTTACCTGAACTTTGGCATGGTCTGGCTGAAGATCTGATCTTCGTACTTTTTCCCTGAGTTCCAGGTTCTCCCTCTCGTAGGCCGCCTGCCGGAGCTTCATGTTGCTCAGCTCACTAAACAGCTCCAGATGTTGAGTTTCCAGACTAGTTCGCGCCATCATCTCCTGTCATATATATTCACATTGTAACTATGGCCAAATATTAACAGAAATTTATTCCATTATATATTTCTTTTCATATGCTGCACATAGTCGTGGTTGTGAAGTGTAAGCTATTGTTTTTGTCTGTCTGTTTGAAAAATACCTTTAGAACATATGAACAGATTTCAACTAGACTTGGGTAGACCCTTCATTTGATACCAAAGAGGGTTCCATTAACTGTGTTAACATTGAAAGACAGCCCTCGTCCCCAACTCTCCTATACTTGGATTCCCATAAATACTGCGCTGACTTTACAAAAAATAAAAATATTAGATGATTGGATGACTCTAATGGGGGGGGGTGGGGGACATTGTTTATTGATTCAAATTATTTATATATTAATTTATTTTATTTATTCATTATTATATTTAGTATTAATTATGTTTATTCATTTTTATCATATATGTATGGCAACATGTAGACTACAATCCAATATTGCACATACATACATACATTTTAACCCTTAACTGGCGGAACCCGGCTATTGTCGAGTTAAATAAATGTGGCCTATGTGGCGGGTCCAGGCTATTGTCGAGTGCAATTTTGAGCACGTAATGTGCTCTGAGAGAGAGCGGAGCAGTGGGAGGATCATAGGTTACCTCATGACCGCTCACCACGGTGGCCGTGGAGCTACTGAGCTGTACTCCTTTGTACTCCACCCTCTCTCACTCGTTTCACACGTAATAATGTAAGAAAATGACCGTATTTTACCGATTTTGCCCTTCGGCTGCACGATCGTTGCAAGACAACCAGCCATCGTAGAAGGATGGTTCTGGTGTCATTGGAAAGCTGAATTAACGCCCTTTCAGGGATGCATACTGTACTTGTATTACGCTCTGGCTCTTGTTTATGCATGAAAACGAGCACGGAAACAAGCTCGTTTACGGTAAAACCCCCCGCTGGGCGGCACATCAAAAATACTCCTCCACCCGCTCTTAAGGTGTTAAAGACTGAGTGTTCCACACGAGGTGCGGTTTCAGTCTCACGTCCTAATGGCAGTGATCCAAGCAGCCAAATTCAGAGCTGCTCACATGTCAGGGTTTTAAACTCGAGGTCAGAGCATATGGTCTGATCCCATGTCTTCCTAGGTCTACTCCTCACTGCTGCTCCCACCAAGTTCACAGATTTGCATATTTTTACCCAGTTTAGTTAATCCATTTTCTCTACATGCCCAAACCATCAAAGCCTGCCTGCTATATTAATATTATTATTATAATGTGTTTTTTTTTGTTCTGTGCATGGAGATAAAAGGCAAAGCTGACTGCAACAAGTGTCTCCCCCAAAGTTGAATGAGCGACAGTCACCATTTTAAAAGTTTATTTTTTATTTTATTTTATTTCATTTTATTTTTATTTTTATTTTTTATTTTTTTTTGGGGGGGGGGTGTATTGGAAAGTAGTGTGGTGTGCTTGTTTAGTGAAATGAAATGAATAGACACCAATCGAGCAGGGCAATACCCAGGGGAAGCCTCATAGGCATGCAATAAGGAGTTGCTAGAACTCCTGTTTCATTTGTCTGGCTTCACTCACTGTTTTTGTTTCGGTTTCACCTACACAGAGAGTAATCTAGCTAGCTCTATCACAAGCACTTCCTCCTATTAATTTAATTTCACTAAACAAGCACACCACACTTCTTTAAAAATTTTTTTTTTTTTTTTTTTTAATATAGCGACTATCAATCTTTCAATTTTGGAGGAGACACTTGTTGCAGGCAGCATTGTCTTTTGTCTCCTCCATACACATAGGGGAAAAAAAAAGGTTCAGACACAGTCACTGTTCTGGAAGGCAGACTCTGTGCACTGGTGGTCTACAGTTGGCATGGCAAAGGATTATGACAATTTTATAGGTTAACTTGCATGTGAGTAACTGCTGCCAGCTCAATTTTTTTTTTAACGAGCACAACCTATTATGGTTATAAGATTAATCACTCGTGCTTTGTCAAACAGTTGCCATTGATATTGGAAAGTGTTGGTGTTTGTCACATTATGCAGAACTGTACTGACTACTGCTTTACAGGACAGCACAATTTACAGTGGGAGGAGCATAGGCGCCTCCACCCAAGTACAGTACAATCATAATTAACTGGCTCTTATAGTCATGTCACCATCTATCAACATCCATATTTACCGTCTCTTAAAAGTGTGCCTCCAGTAACCACAATTCAATTTAACTGGCCTTTAAAGTTATGGCTTCACTCATCACATGTATACATACTTGATCCTTATAGTTATGACCCCAACCTATCACAATCTATATCAACCGTTCCATATAGTCACATCTCAAACTATCACAATCTATATCCACTGTCCCATAACTATCACAATCTATATCCACTGTCCCATATAGTCACATCTCAAACTATCACAATCTATATCAATTGTTCCTTATGGTCATGTCTCAATCTACAGTATTACAATTTAAACTGTATGGCCTTGACAGTCTCAACCACTAACGTTCTGGAGTTGGTCCTCGGCCTTGTTGAGCTGCTCCCTCTTCTCTTGCAGCAGCGCCTCCAAGTCTGTAATCTTCTCCGCCTGTGCCTCCACCTGCTCCCCCAGCACCGTCACCTGCAGCTGTAGTGACTCCTTGTCTCCCTCCAACCGCACCAGACGCTCCTCCACTCCACCGCCCTGGATACACACACGCACAAAAGTAAACATTAGAACTAGCCTTGAAATGGGTAAATTTCTACTAAGGTCACATTCACAGACACTTGCAGGACCTGGGAGTATATTGTATCATAATGAGCCTCGTAATATGTAAATTCTACTACATTAATGGCCTTGAAATTGGGCAAAATTTACATACTGGGTATAATTAAATTAACTATATTTTTGCTACAAAGGTCACATCCACAGCTACTTTGAGGATCTGGTAGTGTAGCAGTAGCAAGAGTTGGACTTGATTTCCACATAAACTACTCACAACTATGGTAATAGCACCACACATTAATTTGCAAAGCCTTTACGAAAATGTTAATGGCTATATAAAATCTAATAATTCAAAAGAATATGAAAATATACTCAAAACAATGAAAACAATAATACTGTACACTAAACTGTTCCTAATTTTACTTATATACAGACAGCAAATTTAATGAAATATCAGTGTTTCACTTATAAAAATATATTAATAGAAAATAGTATACAATTGAAAGATAAGAAAAAGATACAGAATAAGTGATAAGAAAACATACCCTCATCATGGCCACACAACACACTTGCAACACATCACACTCTTTCACTCTAATTAAGCCATCTATCACACGTATCTAAATTAACGCTACCTTACATGATTAACTAATTTACACAATTACAATGTTAGTACTGTACTTAAATTGTACCCGGGTACCAGGTACCTAAAATTATTTATACAAACATAATAAAACACATCATAATATTAGGTGTTAATCTAGGACCGACCTGATACGGGACCCATCGTTTTCTATGTGGGATATAGGTTAGTCATAACCTATAAATCATAGCTATATATGTCAAATAGTAAAATAACTTATAATTGTTTTTATTCCCAGTTAATAAGATTTTGTAAAATTTGCACTAAAGTAGATGACTTTTGGGCTAGAGCTAGGTTACTATACAGACTCTTAGTAGACAGAGGTTTTGAGGCAAGTAAATTGTTACATAAATTTAATCTTTTTAGGGTCAATTATTGAAAATTTGACATCAATAATTTTAATCAAGCATTTTTAACTTGAAGTTTCTTGTATAACCTCTGCTTACTTTTTGTCTGTATTTATTGTTTCTCTTTTTCTTTTTCTCTTTCTATTATTAATATTAATATTGATAATTTTTTTTAAATTAATTGTTCTTGTTAAAAGAGTACTCTTTGTTTAAATCTGTTGTTACTTCTTCATATTTTGCAATTATTTGTCTTTATATTATATGTACTCATTGTCGATAGTATCAATTGCTTGCTTTTGCGATTTCCTTAGTTTATTTGTGCGATAAATGTAGGTTATTTGTAGGGTAGTTATTGATAGGGGTCACTTGAGGCATGCTATGCTTACAGGTACCTACCCGATAGCACTATCGTTAGTGAGTGCTGTACTGTACTGTACTTTATATATTATTTTGTAATAATATAGATATCTTATCAATATTTGTATTTTGTACTATTGTTAATGTCTTGTCATGTTGCAAATTTGATTTTAAATGAATATTTAAATGAACATTTAACATGTAGTTTCTTTATTCATGCAGAGTTTAGTAAAATTTACCAGAACGTCCCGGACTTCCCAAATTTGACTAATTCCTTGAACGTCACGTGACGATAGTGCGTTGTTATGTGTGCGATTAGTTTGCTTGGGAAACAGATTAACTTGCTCATGTAGTAATGTACACCCTATGTGGTGGATTGTGTTCTTTTATTTCATAGATTTCATTTTAGTAAGCGTTGTTTCCACATAGCGATTTTGATAATTTAATTTAACTTTATATTGTCCTTGTCCCAATTTTGGTTTGTTTAGTTTGCAAGTTTTACATTTTAATTACCATTGGAAGTGCATAACTGTATATGGGCAATATATAAAGCACTGTAAAAAAAATATCTATAAATCTCCTTATCGACAGCAGTGGCACCATAATTGTGGATTAAAACTCTAATTAGGCCCACTACTGGCTAAACAGATGCTGATTTAAATAAGTCACAGGGAGTGGGGGGGGGGGGGGGGGGTTGAGGGGAGGCAGAGATATGGCAACCCTAATTTTTTTTGTTTTGTCTATATTCCAACTACTCCCTCTCAGGGCAGGCATAGGCTGAGAGCCTTTACACTACATCGCTGAACACGGTGAGGCCCGTGAGGTCTTGTTCCAGTCTAGGGAGTGAGACATGCGAAGCACCCCGGCTCGAAGCAACTCCATATCTGAAGCTGCTCCGCCTCTGTGCTTCACCGTCTCACCCCCCACACTCGGACCCTCACTCTCAGAAGGCCACCTATTGAGCAATTAACTCACTAAGCATTGCCCCCCTGTAACATATTTTGAATATGGGAATATTCATACAATGCTATTTAAATCAGGGAACAATGAGGGTATTTTTATTTTGGCATTTCGGTGTGCTGTGGTAATGCACTGAAACTAGGTACAGCACAAATTCCATCCCAATAATATCTTCCCATTGATATATTGGGATTCGAACCCGGGTCCATTGGATTACCAGTCCAGTGGCAAGACCACTCTGCCACACCTCCCCTTTCCCCTTAGATTCCTTTCCACTAGCTGGGGGGGGGGGGGGGGGGGGTAATGATTGCTGGATAATGCATAAACAATAAAATGTGACGGTTTTTAGTACTGTATTATGAAACCATGGTATATATTAAAAAATAGAAAAATCAAATCAAGCAGGTCCTAGATTTTTACCTAATATTGTACATGCATTATCATAAAACAATATTAAAATAATAGATAGGTGTGGCTTTGTCTAATGACCACACTTTCAAAATACTATATGATTTAGCTAAAAATCTATAATTCAGTACATTTAATGCACCAACAGTGCAATACAGTACATTTTTAAAATGTGTGTTAGCATCAAAATTTTACACCATAAACAAACATTTAGTGTTAATGTGTTAGTTCAAACCAAAATACAAAAGTTAAATACAAATGTGTAAACTTCAGGTATCCTCGTCCCATATGTTCAAACCAATTTACATGAAACTAAAGTGAAGCAGCAACCAATCTTCATCCCATGTATAATATAAAATTTATCAAATGGGTGAATTAAACTTGGTTACTGTTTTATCTCGCTTGTTTCATATAATTAATTTCAAGAATTTGGGATTTGGGCAACCCATAATTTTCCAAGGCAAACATATATTGAATGAAGTATAGTTTACAGGTAAAATATTATTGTAGTGTAGAGATAATGAGCGCCACTTGTCACCTGGAAGAGCCGAGCCAAAGGTTTCCTGTGCAGTCAGCTGCACAGTAGGTTTAGAGAACGTTCAATCAAGCTCAAGTAGTGTGTCAAGCCTTAATAATTTCAACTATAATTATCTCTTTAGAGAGAAAAGAAAACTCCTTGAGACACACGAACAAAGCCTTTATATTTAATCTTTCTTCAGTGTTATCAAAGTGTATTGTTTTCCCTTTTATCAATAATGTTGAAGTTGTGAAGGTGAGACATGACTTTGAATCCAAATTGAAGAGTACTAGAGGAGAGCATGGTGAAGGTGGTGCTGCTGCTGCTGCTGTTGTCACCTGCACATCACACTGCCCAAGATGTTGCCCACCACCAATTCTGGCAACACCAATCACTACTCTAGAAAAATATTCTCATCATACTCCGCTTGGTAGTATTATTAATGCAAAGTTACTAGCAATCTGACAATGCATCTAATGCATCATTATTGATATAATGTATGGAGTTATGTCTGAGTGATAGTAAATATTCTGTACAAATACAGTACTATAAAGAGCAATGTTGCCAAAAAAGTGTTGTGCTATAATACGTGGTGTCTGCTCTACATCAAGGTCCATAGTTGTATCTATAAACCTTGCTCTACATGAGGTGAGGCGAGTACATGCGGGCGGTGTTAGTGGTACCTCCAGCCGCCCAAACACACTACACCTGAGGCACATCACCCACACCAAATTTATGTTTACTCGCTGACTGCTAAGAAATTACTGGATGAGCGAGGCACACAATGACCACAGAGAGAAGCAGATCTACGGCAGTAAGGGGAGCCGGGAAGACGTGAGGTGGTGGGGTGAGGCGGGAGTGTGTGTGGACGTACCGGCGCAGAGTGGCAGTCCCATAAAGGGATGTAGTCAGAGTCGAGACGGTGGTGGTGGCCAGGAAGGGGTGCCACCCGGGCCCCACCCACCTTACTGGCGCAGGGCAGAGCCAGGTGTCCGCTGTTGCACACGTCGTGGCTGGCTAGCGAACTCAACGATCCAAGCTGCTGGCGGCAAAAGCATGGTGACGAGCGCCCGCTGTCACCGGATCCCTGGCCTCGGTTGCGGCGTTCTCGAGAGGGTTCTCGACTGGACTGATGCTGGTGGTGTTGATGGTGGTGATGGTGATGATGACGGGAGTGTGGTTGAAGATGATGAAGATGAGCGCGATGGAGTCCTTCATGGTAGCTGTGACGGTGCTGGTGATGTCGTTCGTCGCAAGAGTCATATCCATGTTCCTCGTCGTCACACCAGCAGTCACAGGGCTGTGGTAGGCGGAGGGCAGCAGCGTGGTGGTGGTGAAGATGGTGGAGGCTGGACACTGAACTTCTGTCACAGGAGTTATCTCTTACACTGCGTTCCACTGATGAGTCCCTAGACCGCCGATGACTAGTAAGGTCACGTGAAGGTGAGTACAGACGATCACGGAGGCCATCCCTCGGGTCCCTAATGGGTCGATGAGGCACAAGCTCTCCTGCTTCAAGTGTCCTGGGTCGCGGCACCGGTGGTGGCCGCAGGTATTGTCTGGTCCGGTGTGCCAGACCACTCTCCTCACTGGTCTCAGGTGGTGTAGTCAGGCTAGATCTGAGACCATGGGTGCGATGGTCTGGGGGCGTGGCAAGGCGTGTCACTTGGCCCTCCAATAATCCTGTCAGCATGGGTGACCCTCGTACCCACTCAAAGTCTTCATTACCCGACACTGATGCCTCACCTGAAGGAGGTGCTGCATTAGTATCACTGCCCAACTCTGCATGTACAAGTACAGTATACCAATAAAAATGCATGCAGTATTATGATATAAGATACATTTTATATATAACTAAAGAGGTCACAGAACATAAAGCCACTTAATAATTTTAAACCAAGAAATACTAGAAAGCGGTGGGAGAGGAGGGGAACATTTTGCCTACAGATTTGAATAATAATGCCTTTGTTTTTTGTTTTTTGTTTTTTTATAAAGAGATAATGAACGGAGGAAGGAAAAACACAGATAAAACAAAAAGGTCCATGTGCCTAATGGCATCCTCCATTCATAAAATGTTTGTAACAACTGGATTTAAACATTTGCAGATTGTAAGTTTGTGGAAAGCAATTCGAGGGAAGTGAATTCCAAAGAGTAGTAGCTCTGGGGATAAATGAATTCTGATAAGCAGAAGTTCTGCATTGTGGAGGAGAAAGTGTAAATTCATGGGCGCTCTCAGCTGCCCTAGTTCTACGCGGAAAGATGTGGAGAGGCGGCACAATTGAAGCAAGTTCCTCGGAACAATTGCTGTGAAAATATCTGTAGAATAATGCAAGGGATGCAACGTTTCTTCGTATGGATAATGTAGGAAGGTCCTGTGTGATTGCAGGGTTATTGATTAATCTAATAGCTTTATTTTGAATTTTGTCCAACTGCCTCAATGCAACCACTCCACTTCCACCCCACAGAGGTGAACAGTAATCCATCTGAGAACGCACATGACTTTTATATATCACGGCCAACTGCTCGTCAGTGAAGAATTCTCGAACTCTGTACAGGAGTCCCAGTTTTTTAGAGGCATTCTTAGCAATGCTTCTAACATAATGTGTCCAGCTCAAGTTAGTAGTTAATGTTACACCGAGAATGTCAATACTAGGGGAAGTGGGAATATTTACATCATTAAAAATATATGGGAGTCAGTGAGATTCTGTCGGTTAGAAAATTGAATGTATTTGGTTTTCTGTGCATTAAAGGAAACTAGATTCTTTTGTCCCCATCCATCAATTCTAGAAAGGTCCTGGTTCAGAGAAATTGCAGTGTTTATTTTTGAATTTATAAGATCGGGTTGGGTGAAAGAATTAGTAAATGTGAAGGAACTGTGGAGTGTTGAGTCACCTGCGTAGGAATGTATTGGATTATGAGTGGTAGATATGAGATCATTGATATGAATGAGGAACAGAATTGGGGCCAAAACTGATCCCTGGGGAACACCAGTATTTATTGAGTGAAATTGAGAATAAAGGCCATCTACCATTACACATATTTTTCTGTTATGAAGATAAGAAGAAATTAGTGGAACTAATGATAATAATAATTAATAATTATGATACTAAGAGAGAATGAGCCTACAACTGTTCTTAATGTCCAGAGGATCCACTAGTAACTCCCGAATGCATCCATATAATTAAAACATTACATTTGAGAGAGAGAGAGAGAGAGAGAGAGAGAGAGAGAGAGAGAGAGAGAGAAAATAAAATAAAATAAAATAAAATAAAATAAATAAAATAAAATAAAAGACAGGACAAGAAAAAGAAAATGAAAAAAGAAAAGAAAAGAAGAGAAGAGAAGACAATAAAAAAAAAGAAGACAAGAAAAGACAAGAAAAGACAAGAAAAGAAAAGAAAAGAGAAGAGAAGAGAAGAGAAGGAGGAGGAGAAGAGAAGGAGAAGATAAGAGGAGAGGAGAGAAGAGCAAAGAAAGAATGTAAGCGTGCGTGTGTGTGTGTGTGTGTGTGTCCAAGCGTGTACGAGAACAAGCAACCAGTGTTCAGTTCCCGAGAAAGGAGCCGCAGCACCACCATGAAACAGTCCAGCACAGGCAGTCTAAATTAAATGTCAAGATTGTTACGTGTGTATGCGATAGAAGGTGGGGCGCGGGTGAGATGTGGTCCAAGATAACGTCACGCGGGCCTACCCCAATGTCAAGGGCGTGTCAAAATAAACACCATTATGATATCCCGGTAAGCTCTTCTTGTTGACAGGAGGAGGGTGGGGGGCTATTTAGGTGTGGGCGCAGTCAGGGTATATAGTCGTGAAACACCTCTCGTACTTATACAAACACCATAATTGTCGGTGCCCATTACTGTAGTTTTGCCGTATTTGTAGCCAGACACTATGCTACGCTAGTACTGATAACCTAAGTACTGGAACATATATTTAAATTATCTCATTCCAATTACAACGACTAACGTATCATATTGAGTAGCTAGGAATATGGATCAATTACGTAAATGCACCTGTCAATGATGGGGTTTGTCCTAAGCTTTACTGTTCAGGTTTACAATTAATTTACTCCTTGGCACAACTGAACGAAGTGTTAGTATGAGAACCTACTGTGTATCAGGTGTTTGTGTTCGTGAAAACTACACACAATTCTTTCCAAATAATATTCGTGCAGAACTGGAGCCTTAATTAAGTCAAACTCCTTCTTTCTTCCAGAAGTACACTACAGCAATCTAAGGTAATTTAAGGGGAGATGGGTAGTTTTTCTGGTTCCCCTTCTTCCTCATGTTTAGCCATATTAGTTTTGAGATAAGACGTTCGCCCTATTAGTTTGGTGGTTGTAAGACCTTTCAACCCCATTTCTTTGTCAATATTAGGACCTTTCGTGCCATTTAGGTGTTGATTTTTTTTCTTGGCGAGCGATAGCGAACCTGTAATGGCAGGTAAATTTATCTTGAATGGGGGTCTAGGGGGGTGTAATTTATCTTGAATGGGGGTTTACGGGGGTGTAATTTATCTTGAATGGGGGTCTACGGGGGTGTAATTTTAAACTTGATGGAGGTCTAGGGAAGAAACAAGAAAATAAGAAATAAATATATAAACCGACCAAAATATATCCCCTATCCCCTTAATATTAATGGTGGTAAAGTGTTGTATGATATTCGGACACGGCTTACTTTGCAATAAGGTGTTACTACAAAATAGTAGGTAGTATCACGATTATAAATAACATTATAGCTTTCAATTGTTGTCCTCTTTAATAACCTAACCATTGTTACACCTTATTTTTCCGATCAACAAACCCAAGTAGTAAACATAATTACCTCTCTTGTTCCAATGACCATTATTCAAGCCTTTATCCTCGTACAATCCTTTCTTTCAGCCAAACTATTATGTTTCTGTCCATTCTACTCTTGCATCATTATTTCACTACCCCTTTTGTAGTCCAATCTTCGTTATATTTATAAAGTTCTATAATGTATAAGTAATTACTTAATATTAAAAAGAAAAACTACCTAAAAGTACAGAATTGGTTATTTACATTTAGCATTGTCTTCAAACAATATATAGTAGTTCAATTTAAATAATATGATAAACGATCGCTACATTACCTTTAAATAATATCAGGCATACCTCTTTTTCTAAAATTAAATAATGCCAAATAAAGCAATACTAGCGAGGGAAATGTATCAATTCAATAGACTTACTGACTGAAGCTTAAGGATCAACTGTTTGCAGAAAACTATAATAATCACCTTAACGAACCCAAATTGAGTTATCAGGCTAATCCAGTAAAACGTAAATATATATACAGTATATTTATATATATACTGTATATATATATATATATAATTATATATATATATATATTATATATATATATATATATATAATATATATATATATATATATATATATATATATATGGAAGAATATTATATTACAACTAAAAAATAAAAGAGATACAGAATCAATTTTTTCTACATACAGTAGTTTTCATGCAAACTGAGCTTCCAAGACACTATTATATCAATCTGAGGTTGGCCAATATTTTAGATACATATGAAGCAGGGAAGACAAGAATTATGATTCAAAAGAAAAAGCGGATAATGTAATAATCACTAGATTTTTCAATACTAATAATGATAATACAATAAAACAAAAAACAAAAAAAGAGTAACGGACGTGATATAGGCAATTCATACAAGTCAAGAATGAGTTTCCATTAAAATGCGAAAATCAGGAATCAATAGGACAGGTTGACACAAGTAGGATTACACGCATTATTAGGGAAGGTAGCAAACAAGGGGACAAACATTATATGGAAACATATGAGACATGACAGGATGACATTGTGGTGAAGGAAACAAACAAGCCAAAGGGGACACACAGCACACCAACACGGGGAAGCAACAACAATTTTGACGAGAAAAGATGTCAGAAAATGGAGAGGACTAGGACTAGGAGTCCTGAGGATAATTAACTGAGAAGGCAAGGCCAAGCAAACATGCAGTGCGCCGTGGGAGTAATGGGCTAGTGGACAAACTGTATGACGGGGATAGTTACTGTAGGTTGGGTTGGGGGTAGGCAAGGGCTGTGTGAAGGTCAGGAAGAGAGTTTTGTTTTCCCTCAGAAGAGAGCTGTTTTTCCTCTAATGGTAAAACATACGAAATATATTTGAACATGAATATGGAGGAAGAGTAGGACATATAAGTTTTCGAAGATGTGTCAATTTCTTTTTCCGTCGCATACAAAAACAACAACAACATCTTAATAGGATGTAGGAAAGGATGATGGGAGGAACGAGGATTAAGTGACCATGCAAGGTGTAGGGTTGGCTGGAGGGGTACTAGGGGGAGGTGAAGGAAAACATTAGGGTTAGGTAGACACTTTATGGGCACAGTAGATCAATCCTGGAGGTGCCAGGCTGACAAAGGTACCAAGGAATGTGAAGACAATGATGGATGGTATGAAGACAAGGGTGAGAAGTAAGGGTAAGAGAAGCAGACGGAGCGGATGAGTTAAAATATAATATGTACAGTAGGCAGGGCAGAGAGGTGTCTAATAACACCCTGCTTAGCCTACTTGAGCATAATCGAGTTGGCCAGGAGGATATAGCAATAAATAATGTTCTATTAACACAGACCTATTACAAAAAGTGGGTAGATGTAAATGGGGGTACAGCAGAAGATACTGGAAGACAATCGGTATAAGAATAACACTAAGAGTGCTTTATCGCCATCCAGTCAAATAATAAACTGGAATCAAGCTTGCGATGGTATAGGCGAGGTTGGGGTTACAGGGTAGAGACGCGGGGACATGATAAAGGGTGGTGGTGGATGGGCGGGCAGGCAGGCACACTCAGGGCACTGGGTGGAGTTAGTTCCATCACCTTTCATAGATTGTGCTGAGCGCCTTCGTCGGCGTCTGTTGGAGTCCTCGGAAGTGGCACCAGAGGACACATCAGAGAGGTCCTCGGAGTCTTCGTGTCTAGAGACCAAGGCAGCACCGGAGCATGACCCGTAGCCCGAGGACGCCGAGGAGCCCAAGGCCATATAAGAGGCTGCTAACCTGGTGGATGCTAGAGGGCCACACGATGTTACCATCCCACCGCTCAGCCTGGACGCCGAGCTGCTCAGTCTCCCCGTTGAGGACAGTAGGCGGGGCATGGGTGACGTGGGCGTGCCGGGGGGAGCCACGGGGTGAGGGAGGGCAGGGCTGCTACACCCGCTGCCCCTGCTGCCACCCTCACCTAAACACACTATACATCACTATTCCGCCACACATAACATTACTAATAATATTAACTCAATTACAAGAAATGTCACGATGATAATTATATCTCATTACTACATTTAGGTAATAATGATCCACGAAAATTAATGAAACACAATACTGGCACTATCACCGGTACACGTGTGTTTGTCTAACACGAATCAATGATAACATTAGACAATTATTAAATAATAATGTCCTATAAATGTTTAGCACGATATTTCCTTGACAAGTAGGCCTACATATAATCCTAAATGTATGCTGAGCTGTCAGGAAGATAACTAAATAACTGCCCCAAGTGTTGGTGCACGTCAAGGTTACACAAAAAAAAAAAAAAAAAAAATTGACAGGTACCTTGGAGCAGCAGGCCGCCAATGACAGGATCCTCACACCCACCACAGTCTCACCACCACCAAGGTTAAGCTAAAATTGTGTATAATGTTTAAGTGTTATAGCATTTAAGTGATATTGTCTTCACGGGTAATAGTGTTCAAGTGATAAGAGTGCCCGTAATTTTGTGTTAAAGTACAACACCCTGCTCACCACTACCTAACTTGGCTACACCTGTCATGTGAGCTAGCTAAACATTATACAAAACTATGTTGTGAACAATTAAATTGAGTGTTTCTATCATGTAGTAGCTCCATCACAGACAGAACAGACGTAGCGCATATTGCTATTATGAAAAGGTAATGCATGTGTGTAGTTATGCCCAAAGTCCATAGGGGGTCATATTTGTTAATGTGTGGGTGTGTACTTCAGTGACCTGATTGGTGAAAGAGTGTAAAGACATTATATAATGTGAAGGAAAGGTATATGAAGTGTTTGGTCATGAGATACATGGTATCTTTCAAATACTACGCAATCATCACCGTACACAGCTTGAAGGTTGTCCGCATAAATCGTCATATAAGATGACTATACGTAATAATGTTTGAGTATGCTATTAGACACGGCAAAAGTGTTAAATGATCATATTGTCACTTTTAGAATGGGATGTGACTTCAAGGGGTGTGTTACGTATGCTAAAACGTAATGTGAATGATAGGAGGTGGTGTGTGTATTAAGAAGTGATGTGGGAATGTCACAAACTGATGTGATTGTGCTATAAGGTGGAGTGAGTATGCTATAACGTAATGTGAATGATAGGAGGTGGTGTGTGTATTAAGAAGTGATGTGGGAATGTCACAAACTGATGTGATTGTGCTATAAGGTGGAGTGAGTATGCTATAACGTAATGTGAATGATAGGAGGTGGTGTGTGTATCAAGAAGTGATGTGGGAATGTCACAAACTGATGTGATTGTGCTATAAGGTGGAGTGAGTATGCTATAACGTAATATATGTGATTTATGAGGTGATGTGACTGTTATACGCATGTGTGAAGGTGGTGAGGGTACGTTATAGAGTATGAGTACCTTACAAGTTTGTGAAGAAGTGGTATGATGTAATCTAGACCTACTGGACGTGGTGGCAGTGAGCAGGTCCTTGGTGGTGCAAATGAGGTGTTGAGGGCATGAGGATCGTGTGTGTGAGTGTGCCTGTGTGTCTGTGTGTGAGGCTCTCCAAGCAACGACACCCCCAGCCACTCCCTCACCCATACTGAAGAGCCCACCAGCCCTATAGCCCTGCCCTACCCTACCCTGCCCTACCCTAACCCTACCACCCGCTGTTGGCACCACCAC
The DNA here is from genome assembly GCA_032716605.1 of Paralithodes platypus. Classification (NCBI taxonomy): domain Eukaryota; kingdom Metazoa; phylum Arthropoda; class Malacostraca; order Decapoda; family Lithodidae; genus Paralithodes; species Paralithodes platypus. The sequence goes on from CM064487.1 coordinate 144,952,170, forward strand.
ACCCACCATCACCACACTATTATTAGACCCAAGCCACCATACCTCCTTCCCCCCTCCCCATGGCACCCTCTAGATCCCACACCCATTCATACGCTACTCCACACGATAAAAACAATACTAAAAACTAGTGTCAATGTCCACATAATGCGTATTTTTGTTTTGTTTTATTATTACCTGGCATCAGGCCCTTCCCCACCAAACTATTAATAAACCCTCACTACTACACCCTCTACCCAATACCCATTCATACGCTACTCTACGTAAACAAAAAATATATAATATATAAATATATTTAGAGTGCCAACACGTAGCCTACACCAGTCGTATATACAGTACCTTCTGGGTTTAGATCTCCCATTATCTCCCCTGCCACAACAACCAAAATATAAAAAACAAAGTAGAAACATTATTTCAATATCACGAGTTCACGACCAGTCAGTCATACATAGAGTATGGTACAGTATCTATTGGTTTATATCTCCTGGCAACAACTCCACCACGACATCCAACACCCATTCACACGCCAGTCTTTACTTAAATAACAATAAATAGAAATAACAAATACATGCACAAGGAAATAAATAAACAATATTAAACATAAAACTCTTCGCCACCAGCACCATATATCCATTGAAAACCTTCCATGCGCAACAATATACGTTAAAACAAAAGTCAACACACACACACACACACACACACACACACACGGTAATGTTTACAATAGTGTTATCAACAATATTTAATGGTTTTAGCTTGTTATCGAATTTGCCACCGCCAGCTACCCCCACCCAACCATCCACTCAGATACAATTATTTACGTCAATATCAATTCATAACTAAACAATAATTAATCATAATACCGGTACATCAAAATAGTTTAATGTAAAGGAGAGTCACATTTGATATATCTATTGATTTTCTGTACAGTATCTTAGCATGACACTACCGCACCCTGTAGCCCCAACACATTTAAGGGGAGATGGCTCGTTTTTATGGACCACTTTCTCCCTCGTGTTTAGCCCCATTAGTTTGAGATTTTAAGACATTTGGTACATTAGTTTGGCGATTTTAACACCTTTCGTCCCATTTCGTTGTAAATTTTAAGATCTTTCGTGCCATTTACCTGTCGATTTTCTCCTGGTGAGCGATAGCGAGCTTGTAATTTTAAGAGGAATCAGCCTCTGGCCGGGACATTTTTCTACCGAAAAATTTACATATTAATCTTGAAGGGGGTCTAGGGAGTGTTTTTTTAAGCTTGATGGAGGTCTAGCGAGGAAATTAAAAAATATATGAATAACTAAATACATAAAAAAAAAAAAAAAAAAAAAAACCCACTATCCCTGCATGTTGTAGCCTAGAACTCCAGTGCCAATGTGTACGCGAGTCTTGTTTACACTATCAGCTGATTTGATAGCTGCTGGCACCACACCTGCCACGCTCACCCAACACCTGTTCATATTACATTCTGGCCGAGGACACATTTGATCTTATTCTGACTATTAATGGAGTATTTCATGAAGTATGGGAAGGTCCTGTGTGATACATAAATGCTGATTGTGGTGATATTAATACCTTTACTATACTCTACCATAGTCTCTTTATTGTGGTGATATTAATACCTTTACTATACTCTACCATAGTCTCTTTATTGTGGTGATATTAATACCTTTACTATACTCTACCATAGTCTCTTTATTGTGGTGATATTAATACCTTTACTATACTCTACCATAGTCTCTTTATTGTGGTGATATTAATATCTTTACTATACTCTACCATAGTCTCTTTATTGTGGTGATATTAATACCTTTACTATACTCTACCATAGTCTCTTTATTGTGGTGATATTAATACCTTTACTATACTCTACCATAGTCTCTTTATTGTGGTGATATTAATACCTTTACTATACTCTACCATAGTCTCTTTATTGTGGTGATATTAATATCTTTACTATACTCTACCATAGTCTCTTTATTGTGGTGATATTAATATCTTTACTATACTCTACCATAGTCTCTTTATTGTGGTGATATTAATACCTTTACTATACTCTACCATAGTCTCTTTATTGTGGTGATATTAATATCTTTACTATACTCTACCATAGTCTCTTTATTGTGGTGATATTAATACCTTTACTATACTCTACCATAGTCTCTTTATTTCCACCTGGTGATAAATTAAATCCCTTAGCAACTGGTTTATCAATACTTAATGGAAAAATATTCAACTTTTATGTCTCTGTATCATATAAATACCAAGTTTATATAATTAACAACGTATTTCAATTCAAAAATCGTCGTAATAGCCGCGTAAAACAAGATGGAGACATGCCAATTTACCGTCAGCTGGAACAAAGAGACTATAGTCAATATCATAACAAAGCAACAATGAAAATAACGTCATACTACTTGTTATTGTTAAAGCATCCTTTTAACTTAAGTCTTTACGGTACGTGACTTTAACCTAGAAACGTGGCGTACCTAGAAATAATAGTGTTGCTAATGGAACAAAATAAAGGAGCTCTAAATAATTAATTAATATATACTGTATACATATATATATATATATATATATATATATATATATATATATATATATATATATATATATATATATATAATAGAGAGGAAAAGATAAGACTAAAGTGTGTGTAAAGATCAAAACATAAACGTGTAGGACTGTGCATGGCTTCACCACAATATTATTATTATTAATATTATTATTATGGTAAATATACACAAATACAATATAAACAGCATGTGTATTAACTATAAACAGCATGTGTATTAACTATAAACAGCATGTGTATTAACTATAAACAGCATGTGTATTAACTATAAACAGCATGTGTATTAACTATAAACAGCATGTGTATTAACTATAAACAGCATGTGTATTAACTATAAACAGCATGTGTATTAACTATAAACAGCATGTGTATTAACTATAAACAGCATGTGTATTAACTATAAACAGCATGTGTATTAACTATAAAAGCGATTTGCCATGACTGGTAGCCTTTGATAATTATATTAAGTATTCCTGGCCTTGCTTATAAAACATGCACTGCCTACCAACTCTGATAATGTGTTTGTATAATCCACGAAAGATGACCCCAGCTGACAGAGATGTAAACTAACAGGAGGCACATCTTTGCTTTGAACTATATGAGGTAGTTCTAAAGGGGAGTTATTTACTTTGCTCCATAGACCTCCATCAAGCTTAAAATGATCCCCCAAAGAGCCCTAGGCATGCCATATGAGGACATACGTGGGCAATACCATTTTCAACATACAATATCTCTATAACGGTTGAGATTTGGAATTAATCTTGTAGAGGTCTTTATGCTTATAATTATTTCTATAACGTAATCCCAAAATTTGTCCGGCCTATTTCCGGACAGCTAGTATATAACCCCCCCCCCCCCCCCCCCCCCCTTCCTATATTAAGGGGGGGATGGGCGTAATTATTTGATCATCTATTTATGTCATCTTAATATGTATTCAGTTCCTCCCTAGGCCTCCATCAAGTTTTAAAAAACACGCCACCAAGACCCTCCTTCAAGATAAATTGGTACATTTGCGATAGAAAATGTTCCGCCCGAAGGCCAGTTCCTCTTAAATTACAGGCTCGCTATCGCTCGCCAGGAAAAAATCGAAACCTAAATGACACGAAAAGTTTTAATATTGACAAAGCAATGGGTCGAAAGGTCTTAAAATCGCCAAACTAATTAGCCGAACGGCTTAATATCTGAAAACTAATGGGGCTAAACATGAGGAATAAGGGGAACCAAACAAACGACCCATCTCCCCTTAACACCCCCCCCCCCCCCCCTCCCGATGTGCCAGGCCCCAGGTGTGGGAGCAGTACAGGTAACCAGTAGGAATTTCCTATAACGCGCTCGCTAAATTATGGCTACTAAAGATATACGGCCTGGGTTTCCTACTTTAGTATTAAGAATAATAGTCTACACATGGAAAGGAGTAATGGTGTATGAAGGAAGGAGAGTAGGATGGAGGAGGCTGGGGACAATAAAGGAGAAAGCTGAGAAAGATTGTGATAGATTGCAAACAAATTATAAACTTGGACGGATAATTTATACAACAAGTGAAAGAAAAGAGTGAGGGAGGAAAGGAGAAAGAACAAACGGTGAACAAACAACTTAGAAAATGATGGCCAATAGTAAACAAGAAAAGATTGGAAGACAAATATTTATGTGACAGAAGGCTTAGGCCAAAGACTTAAGGGGAAAAACTCCGGAGTAGAGAGCCTTAAGAGGTGAAGGGTAGAAAAACAAAAGAATAAATTGGAGGAGAAATATCTCTGTGAGCTAGGAAGGTTTAGGCCCAGCGGAAGGAACTCGGAAGGGAAAAGTGAGAGGAGTGAGGCTGAGAACTGATGAAAAGTGAAACAAAATATATATTAAATAATAAGTATATCTCAAAAATACACGAAAGCTACTAAATGTTTTATACTCTTAGTCGGGCTCAAACCACCGACAGTCAGGACGAAGAGTCCATGCTTTAATCAAGTCTACCACGGTGTGATAAACAATAGTTTTAACCTTTTCCTCTATATATTAAGGAGAAGGTAAATCCTATTTGAAACTGTGTAGAGAGGGAGAAAATAAATGAAAGATATAATGGAAACAGGAAAGAGATAAGAAAAGTGACGAATTATAAAATAAATGTAAACAATAAATGAAGGAAATAAATATATCGATGTGTCAGATAAGAGAGACTTCAAAACGGAAAAAGTTAAAGAATAACAGACAAGGGATAGATAAAACATTGGAAGGAATTAATACAAATGGATAACAACATATGTAAGAGGGGGAGGCAAGATCAGTGTCAAGGTAAGAGGTAATATGGGAAAAAGACAAATAACAAATACACCCGATTTCGAATGTGCTCCGCCACAAGGTTAGTTTTTAATAGAACATTGGGAGGGGGGGGGGGGCATGGGAAGGAAGGGGAGCAGGGTGAATATATAGGTGGAGGGAGGGGGGTAAGATGCGGAAGAATGAGAGAGAGAGAATGGGAACTATTGTCATCATAAATCAACACAAATAAATGATGGCGATGCAGTAAACGACAACAATGGGTGGTAAGAAGGATTGAAAAAAAAAATGCACACACACACAGACGAGAGGCCAAATTTATTGAGAAGGGCGTTACATCCGGGAAGCCTGGGGCTAACTATAATAAGGAAGGGGGCGGGGGAAATATTGACGAGATGTAGCGTGGGACGGAGAACCCCCCTCTCACCACCACCACGGAAAAGACTAAAAAAAACGAGTGAAGCCAATTTTTCGGGTACCGGTATAGGTGTAGGCTACGTATATAGGGAAAGAGGGAGTAGGGCGGCGGCGTCACCTTGCCTAGGTTACTGGCAAATTGTAATCAATAGTCTGTACGAGATAATGGCATGCTATTTTGAGATTAATTCAAATATACAAGAATAACCAGAATGTGCTTTGCTGCTTTGGCAAACTATAAACATTAGTTGATAATATATGAACCGTCAAAGTGTAAACTCCATCATGGTGGATATGAAAACAAAGTACGATGCTAAAATTATATATATATATATATATATATATATATATATATATATATATACTGTATAATCCTGCAGGAAAGGAAAGCACATGGCCAGGATGAAGGGATAAAAATATGGAAAGGGTGAGTGAGTGAGTGGGAGGCACAGGGAAGGGAGGGAGGGGGGAGGAGAATGGAGAGAGGAACTGGCGGTGGGGGTGGGGGGGGGTGTGAGACGGACGGAGAGGGGAGGGTGGGGGAACAGGAACTAGAGGGGAACTGGGAAGGGATGGGAGGGGGGGGGGGGACGAAGAGGGGAAAGCATAGACGAGGAGAGAGAGAGAGAGAGAGAGAGAGAGAGAGAGAGAGAGAGAGAGAGAGAGAGAGAGAGAGAGAGAGAGAGAGAGAGAGAGGAACAGAAGAGAAATAGTACAAACTTATGAATGACAAAAAATTAGCATGCCATAAAGGTAAATACCAATAATAGACTAGGAACAAGTTATGTTTATCACAGAGAACAGGTGGGGCTAACTTAAAACAGAACAGGTATATATTATGAGGAAGAGGCAATACAAACAAATCGTGGGCAGGAATGGCAAGGAAAGGTGACAATATAAACTAAATGGAAGAAACAAAACTGCTGAATCGTTAGGACACAGGCTAGCTGAACTAAAGTATACTGTATGTTGTTAGGACACAGGCTAGCTGAACTAAAGTATACTGTATGTTGTTAGGACACAGGCTAGCTGAACTAAAGTATACTGTATGTTGTTAGGACACAGGCTAGCTGAACTAAAGTATACTGTATGTTGTTAGGACACAGGCTAGCTGAACTAAAGTATACTGTATGTTGTTAGGACACAGGCTAGCTGAACTAAAGTATACTGTATATTGTTAGGACACAGGCTAGCTGAACTAAAGTATACTGTATGTTGTTAGGACACAGGCTAGCTGAACTAAAGTATACTGTATGTTGTTAGGACACAGGCTAGCTGAACTAAAGTATACTGTATGTTGTTAGGACACAGGCTAGCTGAACTAAAGTATACTGTATGTTGTTAGGACACAGGCTAGCTGAACTAAAGTATACTGTATGTTGTTCCCATTGTGAGGAGTATATCAGGCTGGTTTGGTCTTAGATACAGATGAAAACGTTGAATGTATGATAACATTAAATTACATAAATAACCTATCCAAATATAACTTATTCTGCATGTTTAGTTAATGTATAAGACGTTATTAAAACCAAAATTGATTCATAACTGATCACATAATTATACAAACACAAACTTGGTAATAATCTTCGGCCTACAATAGGTTAGGCTGGGTTACTTAGGTGTTCTCACATTATTTTACCAACTTCTAATAATTTAGTAAGAACCTGTGGGTTACTGAACCTGTTTTATTTTTATTTAGAACAATTTAATTTCCTTAATCCAGTAACTAGAGTTATTTTTGTAATCTAAACAATATCGTCTAATGCCAAAGACAGAATAATAAACACGCTGCATAATGAACATTTGAGGTGATGGCCAAACCAAGTATAACTACTACATCGTTATTAACAATTTCCCTGGTGATCCTTTGCCGATACCGAAGACCCTTAGATTGCTCTCAACCACACCTTCCCACAAGCTTAAGGTTATTCATAAAGGTTATTGATGAGAGGCAAAGGGTTATGTAGACGCCGTATACTACTGTCGGTGTCGGGGAAAACTGCCTGTATGTGACCCAGCCCGGAAAAGGAAGGGGCCCAGCAAAAGAAATCTAATCATAGGTAATGTTTCTCCGACCACCCGCCAGGGATCTGTAGGGGCCTGGGGAAACAAACATACCGGGCTGATTCACAAGAGTGGGTGTGTGTGTCTAACAGGGTGTGTGTTTGTAATATACAGTATAGCGTAGCCTAGATGGATAGATAGGTAAACAAGTCGACAGGTATATAGAGATAAATAGGCTTAGATATACTGATATATAAGTATAAATAACACAAATATACAGATAGATAGGCATACCAACTTTACCTCCGGACATAGGGTAACGGCCAGTATATTCAACCGCTCAACACGATAATTTCAAGAGGTCTTATTCCAGATGGCGAGTGAGACATTGAGACAGTTTGAGTGCTGCAACCAGCTTGTTCGTGTCTTATCTTAGTAGACCTACGGCGCCTGGTTGTCTCCTTGTGGCACGTTGCAACTCTGACATCTCAAAGCTGCATTGCCACTGGCTCGCTGTCTCATCTCACAATCTCTGATACCCCTCTCTCTCTCTCTCTCTCTCAAATGCCACATATTGAGCAGTGTCTCACTAGGCACCGCTCCAATAGCATATTTTGAATATGGGAATATTCATACAATGCTAATACATTGGAAACAGCGAGGGGATTTTTATCGCGTGTCGGTGGGCTTTGTGGTGATGCACTGAAACTAAGTACAGCACAAATTTCATCCCAAAAATATCTTTCCATTGACACATCGGGATTTGAAACTGGGAACTTATTATTACCAGTCCAGTAGCAAGACCACTCCACCACACCTGCCCAAAGACGGATACACAGGTAGACTGATGCTATACATAAACAGATATACAGACTGACAGACAGAGATAGTAAGGCATATCAGAATTTGTTTAATCTATTTATTTATTTAATATTTGTTTTTGGCTTTATGGATTCAGATTGTGAGCAAACGAAGGAAAATAAGTAAAATAAAAGTATTGACCGTGCCTAATGTTGTGTATTTTGGCTCTCTAAACATGTATATTGGACCATTGGTGCCTCAAACTTGGTAATCGATCCCTGTAAACTTATTCTGAGACTCATATTTTACTATTTTGCAGTAAGTAAGTAATTTGTTGTGTGTTTCCTATGCATGCTTTATGATTGTTTTTGAGTCCAATGATTGTAATTGCGCTCTTACACTAACTACACTATGTAACATGATTATAAGAGAAAGTAGGGCCATATTTGTTATTTGTTTGTTCACAATATAATATTTTCTTTTTTAGTTTTTTCTTATAATAATATAATTGCCCCATCACTAAAATATATATACAAACACACTTTACATTTTCGTATATTCAATGTAGCATCATTCTTACAGAAAAAGTCGGCGAAACAAGGATTCACAAAAAAAGATCAAACTAGGCTGACGATTGTGTGTGTGGAGCGGGCATGGTAAGTCGGAAGTGAGGCATACTTTGGGTACTGGTCCCCCAGAGGTTTGTGTGTGTGTGGAGCTGGCATGGTAAGTCGGAAGTGAGGCATACTTTGGGTACTGGTCCCCCAGAGGTTTGTGTGTGTGTGGAGCGGGCATGGTAAGTCGGAAGTGAGGCATACTTTGGGTACTGGTCCCCCAGAGGTTTGTGTGTGTGTGGAGCGGCATGGTAAGTCGGAAGTGAGGCATACTTGGGTACTGGTCCCCCAGAGGTTTGTGTGTGTGTGGAGCGTGCATGGTAAGTCGGAAGTGAGGCATACTTTGGGTACTGGTCCCCCAGAGGTTTGTGTGTGTGTGGAGTGGGCCTGGTAAGTCGGAAGTGAGGCATACTTTGGGTACTGGTCCCCCAGAGGTTTGTGTGTGTGTGGAGCGGGCATAGTAAGTCGGAAGTGAGGCATACTTTGGGTACTGGTCCCCCAGAGGTTTGTGTGTGTGTGGAGCGGGCATGGTAAGTCGGAAGTGAGGCATACTTTGGGTACTGGTCCCCCAGAGGTTTGTGTGTGTGTGGAGCGGGCATGGTAAGTCGGAAGTGAGGCATACTTTGGGTACTGGTCCCCCAGAGGTTTGTGTGTGTGGAGCGGCATGGTAAGTCGGAAGTGAGGCATACTTTGGGTACTGGTCCCCCAGAGGTTTGTGTGTGTGTGGAGCGGGCATGGTAAGTCGGAAGTGAGGCATACTTTGGGTACTGGTCCCCCAGAGGTTTGTGTGTGTGTGGAGCGGGCATGGTAAGTCGGAAGTGAGGCATACTTTGGGTACTGGTCCCCCAGAGGTTTGTGTGTGTGTGGAGTGGGCCTGGTAATCGGAGTGAGGCATACTTTGGGTACTGGTCCCCCAGAGGTTTGTGTGTGTGTGGAGCGGGCCTGGTAAGTCGGAAGTGAGGCATACTTTGGGTACTGGTCCCCAAGAGGTTTGTGTGTGTGTGGAGCGGGCATGGTAAGTCGGAAGTGAGGCATACTTTGGGTACTGGTCCCCTAGAGGTTTGTGTGTGTGTGGAGCGGGCATGGTAGTCGGAGTGAGGCATACTTTGGGTACTGGTCCCCCAGAGGTTTTGTGTGTGTGGAGCGGGCATGGTAAGTCGGAAGTGAGGCATACTTTGGGTACTGGTCCCCCAGAGGTTTGTGTGTGTGTGGAGCGGGCCTGGTAAGTCGGAAGTGAGGCATACTTTGGGTCCGGGTCCCCCAGGTTTTGTGTGTGTGGAGCGGGCCTGGTAAGTCGGAAGTGAGGCATACTTTGGGTACTGGTCCCCCAGAGGTTTGTGTGTGTGTGGAGCGGGCATGGTAAGTCGGAAGTGAGGCATACTTTGGGTACTGGTCCCCAGAGGTTTGTGTGTGTGTGGAGCGGCGCATGGTAAGTCGGAAGTGAGGCATACTTTGGGTACTGGTCCCCCAGAGGTTTGTGTGTGTGTGGAGCGGGCATGGTAAGTCGGAAGTGAGGCATACTTTGGGTACTGGTCCCCCGGAGGTTTGCCCACGGGATATAAAATTGGTTTTGACGAAATCCGATTTACAG
>CM064487.1:144962542-145024094 GCA_032716605.1 Paralithodes platypus
ATAAGAGTAATGATGATAGTTACAAGGTATTAATTGATAAGAGTAATGATGATAGTTACCAGGTATTAATTGATAAGAGTAATGATGATAGTTACATGGTATTAATTGATAAGAGTAATGATGATAGTTACAAGGTATTAATTGATAAGAGTAATGATGATAGTTACAAGGTATTAATTGATAAGAGTAATGATGATAGTTACAAGGTATTAATTGATAAGAGTAATGATGATAGTTACCAGGTATTAATTGAACAGTGAAGGTGAAGACAGGAATACAACCTTTTAAGGATGTCCCTATTTGTTAAGGGGAGATTTCCACCTGGAGGATTTTTTTCTGGACCCCTTTCTCCCTCATGTTTAGCCCCATTGCTTTTGAGATTTTAAGACGTTCGCCCCATTAGTTTGGCGATTTTAAGAACCCTCGCCCCATTTCTGTCAATTTTAAGACCATTCGTGCCATTTAGGTGTCTATTTTTTCCTGGCGAGCGATAGCGAGCCTGTAATTTAAGGGGAATCGGCCTTCGGCCGGGACATTTTTCTACCGAAAAATGTACAAATTTATCTTGAAAGGGGGTCTAGGGGGAGTAATTTTAAGTTTGATAGAAATCTAGGGAATCAACTAAAAACCTCCCCTTAATGAGTGTTAGTATTAGACAATTTGCATTAACTTAGGAAATATGTCAGGTACGAGGGGAAAAATACAGTACACTAATGGAGCGAATAACTTGATGTACAGTCGTGAGCAGCAATAACATTACACCCATTTGCATTTCTGAAGTTGTGAAGCCATTGGAATATAGTAGAGCATTGCACTGTCTCGTTTGTGGTCGATACTGATTCAAACAGGTGTAAATGGATGGGTGTAAACTGTAAATCTTGCTTACACTTCATCAAGGCTTTTCAGTTTTTTCGGAATCTTTTAGTTGAGGATGTTGGCATCACTTGGTCTGAGGGTTCAAACATGTGGTGATACGTACAGTAGAAGACAGTGGGGGGGGGGGTCAACGTTTTTTTTTTTTTTTTTATCTTTCTCTCTTTCCCTGGCTTGTATCCATTCGGCCCCATTCAGCCAACTGTTTTAAGACGTTTATCCCCATCCAGGTGTCGATTTCTTCCTGGCGAGCGATAGCGAGCCAGCATTGTATGGAGAAATCCGGCTTCGCCGGAGACATTTTTCTATCGAAAATGTACAAATTTAGCTTGCTGTCAAAACAAAAAAATATATATGTTGGCTCGCTCCCGCTCGCCAGGAAAATATTGACACCTGGATGGGGTAAACGTCTTAAAACAGTAAGCTGAATGGGGCCGAATGGATACAAGACAAAGAGAGAGGGAGAGAAAGAGAGAGAAAAAAAAAAGAAGCGAGGTGGGGTCCCTTAATGTGTTGGTAATGGCACGTGATATGGCTCAAGGTACCGTCGGGGTAATAAGTCATGTAACCTCTTCACAACCCTTCACAACCCTTCACAACCTTAAATAAATCCTCTAATAATAGCCTAAATATAACTACAAGAATGCGTCAAAGAAATACCAAAAGGATTAAGTTACATCTCTTGTCTTCAAATGTAATAACTCCACAAAACATCCACGCCGTTTACAATTAGGTGAGCTAAGGCGTACATTTAGGTTAACCCAGCAGACAGCATCAAAGTCATTATTAATTAAGGGGGGGATGGGCCGGTTTTCTGGACCACTTTCTCCCTCATGTTTAGCCCCATTAGTTTTCAGATGTTAAGCTGTTTGCCCCATTAGTTAGTCGATTTTAAGACCTTTCGCCCCATTTCTTCGTCAATATTTAGACCTTTCGTGCTATTTAGGTGTCGATTTTTTCCCTGGCGAACGATAGTGAGCCTGGAATGTTGGAAGAACCGGCCTTCGGCCGGGAAATTTTTCTACCGAAAAATTTACAAATTAATCTAGAAGGGGGATCTAAAGGATTTTTTTTTTTTTAATTTGATGGAGGTCTAGGGAGGAAACTAGAAAAAAAATTAATACATGCAAAAAGTCGCCCAAACAATGAAACCCCCCCCCCCCCTTATGGAGGTGAGCAATAATTTCTGGTTCCGACTGTACGGTATGCAGGGTGACCAAGTTAATTTAAGTTTGGTTTATCACAACACCAAACTTCATGACACCGCTAACAAAAATAAACAATTCATAATGAAGCCAATCACTCGCTGGCAAACCCACACATGAAACCAAGGACTCGTCTCTCTCTCTCTCTCTCATCCATGAAAGCAAGCAATTACTCCTGTCTCTTATTTTCTCTCTCTCTCTCTCTCTCTCTCATCAATGAAAGCAAACAATTACTCCTGTCTCTCTCTTATTCTCTCTATCTCGCTCTCTCTTATTTTTTTTCTCTCTCTCTCTCTCTCTCTCTCTCTCTCTGCCTGCCTCGTATACACGCACACCTCTCCTCTTTTATTCTCTGCCATTATAGAAAAAGCAATATCGAAATTCTGGCCGTCCCCTCCTAAGACCCCCTGGCTTTTTTTCTCTTTCTCTCCCTCTCTCTTTGGCTTGTATCCATTCGGCCCCATTCAGCCTACTGTTTTAAGACGTTTACCCCCATCCACGTGTCAATATTTTCTTGGCGAGCGGTAGCGAGCCAGCATATATATATATTTTTGTTTTGACAGAAAGCTAAATTTGAAAATTTTTCGATAGAAAAATGTCTCCGGCGAAGCCGGATTTCTCAATACAATGCTGGCTCGCTATCGCTCGCCAGGAAGAAATCGACACTTGGATGGGGATAAACGTCTTAAAACAATTGGCTGAATGGGGCCGAATGGATACAAGCCAGGGAAAGAGAGAAAAGAAGAGACAGATAAAACAAGCCGGTGACCCCCTGGCAACACCCTGGGCACCTTTACTTTCAATACCCCCTGGACATTGGGCTGGGGTTTACAAGGATTACCAACACTATAAGAGTACCAAATTAAGGACACATTTTCACTCAAAGTTGATTTTTTTTCTGGACCCCTTTCTCCCTCATCTGTATCCCCATTACTTTTGATTTGTTAATACGTTCGCCCCATTAGTTTGGCGATGTAAGACCTTTCACCCCATTTATGTCAATGTTGAGACCTTTCGTGCCATTTAGGTGAAATTTTCTACCGAAAAATGTACACATTTATCTAGAAGGGGGTCTTAGGGGTTTATACTTTTAAGGGGAGATTTCCACTTGAGGGATTTTTTTCTTGACCCCTTTCTCCCTCATGTCTAGTCCCATTGCTTTTGAGATTTTCAGACGTTTGCCCCATTAGTTTGGTGATTTTTAAGAATTTCCGCCCCATTCTGTCAATTTTAAGACCTTTCGTGCTATTTAGGTGTCGATTTTATTTTGGCGAGCGATAGCGAGCCTGTAATTTAAGAGTAATCGGCATTCGGCCGGGACATTTTTCTACCGAAAAATGTACAAATTTATCTTGAAAGGGGGTCAAGGGGGTGACATTTTAAGATTGCTGGAGGAGTAGGAAACAAACTAGAAACCTTCCCTTAAGCTTGTTGGAGGTCTAGCATTATAGGCTACACTAGAAGCCGACTGTCAAAAATAATAATAATAATAATAATAATAATAATAATAATAATAACAATAATAATAATAATAATAACAATAATAATAATAATAATAATAATAATAATAATAATAACAATAATAATAATAATAATAACAATAATAATAATAATAATAATAATAATAATAATAATAATAACAATAATAATAATAATAATAATAATATCATAATCACACACTCCAGTAATTAAGACCGGGGAAAAGTAATGTCAGAACACAGCAACAAATGATATACATTATAATGATTAAATGTATCACTAATAATACTAATATGACAAACACATCTACAGCCCACGCATCCCCTTACCCCGCACCCTTTTGTTTAAGGGATTTTTTTTTTTTTTTTTTTTTTATGGATTCCCTTCTCTCTCATGTTTAACCCCATTAGTATTGAAATTATAAGTCTTTCACCACATTAGTTTGGCAATTTAAGACCTTTCGCCCCATTTCCTTGTCAATAGCAGCACCTTTCATGCCATTTGGGTGTCTATGTTTTCCTGCCGAGCGATAGTAAGCCTGTAATTTAGTGAGGAACCTGCCTTCGGTAGGGACAATTTTCTACAGATTTTTATTTACTTTTTTTTTTTTATATATCTCGAAGGGAGGTATTTTTTAAAGCTTGATGGGGGTCTTGGAAGCAAACTAAAAACCTCCCCTTAATACCTAATACCTACAGTACCCATGACGGTTGTATTATGATGAACATGCAGATATAACCACCATTTTACTGTCAGGATAACCGGATATATAAAGTAAGGTTACACTACAGCCAACCGTAATATTACATACTACCCACAATAGGCCTACTACCCACAATAGGCCTACTACCCACAATAGGCCTACTACCCACAATAGGCCTACTACCCACAATAGGCCTACTACCCACATAGGCCTACTACCCACAATAGGCCTACTACCCACAATAGGCCTACTACCCACAATAGGCCTACTACCCACAATAGGCCTACTACCCACAATAGGCCTACTACCCACAATAGGCCTACTACCCACAATAGGCCTACTACCCACAATATCATATCCAACAATCCCTTTTCCCACACAAATAAATAAATAAATAAATAAATAAATAAATAAAACAATCTCTAACAAATACAAAATACAATATAAATACAACGATACAAATCAACATATAAATAAAATACTCCTTAGCTCCACAGTCCCACACAACTTTACTTAAGGGGAGGTTTTTAGTTTGGTCTCTAGGTATCCATCCCTTGAGCCCCTTTCAAGATAAATGTGTACATTTTTCGGTAGAAAAATGTCCCGGCTGAAGGCCGGTTCCTCTTAAATTACAGGCTCGCTATCGCTCGCCAGGATAAAATCGACACCTAAATGGCACGAAAGGTCTTAAAATTGACAGAAATGGGTCGAAAGTTCTTAAAATCGTCAAAATAATGGGGGCGAACGTCTTAAAAATAGAAAAGCAATGGGGCTATACATGAGAGAGAAAGGAATCAAGAAAAAAATCCCTCAAGTGGAAACCTCCCCTTAATCAGTAAACCTGGTATTACACTAACCAACATTAATTACCCACCTAATTACCACCAGCCACATTCTAACTTCCACTAGTACCGGTAACCAGTAAACTACCGACTCCACCACCACACCCACCAAGCCGACAATAATACAAAGTTAAACTATACTAGCCTCCATTTATCTTTTTCATTTGTTTCTTTTTACTTGGTGACAAATTTAGTTCCTTAGGTGTGTAGGTGTGTGTGTGTGTAGGTGTGTTACTCACTCAGTTACTTGTTCGTCAAGGGGAATCCACGCAATGCGAGCTAAGCTCATTATCGCGCCTCCTTAACTGGGAATGTATTGCGTGAAATGCATGTTAAGTGTTTTATGTACTGTTGGAATGGCTGTGGATGTGTGTGTAGTCTGTATTTTAGCCAATTGGCGACATCGGAAACGAAGGCTTAGGGTGGATCTGTATGGTACCATTTTCACTATAGACGGTACCGTCTCGCCCGAAGGCTTAGGTAGCCATCAGCTTAGGTGAACCATATGATACCCATCTCGCCTTGTACCATTTTTGCCAACCCCAGATGGGACGTCACAACGTCGTCCACTTATTCCAGGTACCTATTTACAGCTAGGTGAACTGAGGCTAACACATGAAAGGAGACAAGCCCAATTTGTCTCCGCCCGGCCGGGGATTGAATCCCCGACCCCCCCTCGTGTGTGAGACGAGAGCTCTACCTACTAGGCTACGGGCTAGGCTGTGTGTGTGTGTGTGTGTGTGTGTTTAAGTTTGCTCCCTAGTCCTCCATCAAACTTTACAAAAATACTCCCAAGACCCCCCTTTGAGATCAATTTGTACATTTTTCGGTAGAATAATGTCCCAGCCGAAGGCCAGTTCCTCCTAAACTACAGGCTCGCTTTCGTTCGCCAGGAAAAAAAAGCGACACCTAAATTGAACGAAAAGTGTTAACATTGATTAAGAAATGGGGCGAAAGGTCTTATAATTGCCAACTAATGGAGATAATGTCTTTATCTAAACTAATGGCGCCATGACGGAGTAGGGGGTCCAGAAAAAAATAAAATAATGCAAACTAATGAACAATAAAAAACTACAAGGTCTCTTTAACATATAATTACCAAGTGTTCATCATTAACAATATATTTGGCTATAAACAATTTGTAATAGCCCAGTAATTCAGATGGGAACAAACCAACTTATTGCATCATTAGAGAGAGAGAGAGAGAGAGAGAGAGAGAGAGAGAGAGAGAGAGAGAGAGAGAGAGAGAGAGAGAGAGATCAACACTACTACAAACATTACTGAGCCTTACAGTAAAGGTACTTTTATTACTACCACCACCACTACCAACTCATAACAAAAAACTAAAGTAGAGGAAGTACCACCACTACTACCATAGCCACTTCCATTACCACCATCATTAAACAGTTTCCGCCACCCTAAAACACTACCAATACATTACCTACCGCCATCACTATAACCACCATCATTTACAACCACATAACATCACCATTAAAACACCTTCCCTCACCCCTAAAACACTAACACTACTTTAGCTACCACCATCCCTATTACCACCACCATTTACAACCACATAAAATAAAAAATTAATAGTGTGTGGCAGTACGAGCATCACTACCACCGCCACAAAAAAAAAAAATCCCATCATCACCAACACAACATCAACAACAGCCATCACTACAACATCCCCCATCACCACCACAAAAACAATGACAGCTATAACCACGTGACCACCACCGCCACAACAACACCCATTACCATCAACACAAAATCAACAACAGCCATCACCACTATACCACCACCACCACCACCACAACAACAAGAACACCAATCACTACCACCAACACTAAACAACAACCATTATCACTATACCACCACCACCACAACAACAACACCCCCCAGCACCACCAACAACACAACAACCATTATCACTATACCACCACCATTACAACAACAACAAAAACAACAACAACACCCCCCAGCACCACCAACAACACAACAACCATTATCACTATACCACCACCATCACAACAACATCAACAACAACAACAACAACACCCCCCAGCACCACCAACAACACAACAACCATTATCACTATACCACCACCATCACAACAACAACAACAACAACAACAACACCCCCAGCACCACCAACAACACAACAACCATTATCACTATACCACCACCATCACAACAACAACAACAACAACAACACCCCCCAGCACCACCAACACAACAACCATTATCACTATACCACCACCATCACAACAACAACAACAACAACAACACCCCCCAGCACCACCAACAACACAACAACCATTATCACTATACCACCACCATCACAACAACAACAACAACAACAACACCCCCCAGCACCACCAACAACACAACAACCATTATCACTATACCACCACCATCACAACAACAACAACAACAACAACAACACCCCCCAGCACCACCAACAACACAACAACCATTATCACTATACCACCACCATCACAACAACAACAACAACAACAACACCCCCCAGCACCACCAACAACACAACAACCATTATCACTATACCACCACCATCACAACAACAACAACAACAACACCCCCCAGCACCACCAACAACACAACAACCATTATCACTATACCACCACCATCACAACAACAACAACAACAACACCCCCAGCACCACCAACACAACGACCATTATCACTATACCACCACCACCATCACAACAACAACAACAACACCCCCAGCACCACCAACAACACAACACAACAACCATTATCACTATACCACCACCACCATCACAACAACCATTATCACTATACCACCACCACCATCACAACAACAACAACAACACCCCCAGCACCACCAACAACACAACACAACAACCATTATCACTATACCATCACCATCACAACAACCATTATCACTATACCACCACCATCACAACAACACCCAGCACCACTAACAACACAACACAACAACCATTATCACTATACCACCACCATCACAACAACAACAACAACACCCAGCACCACTAACAACACAACACAACAACCATTATCACTATACCACCACCATCACAACAACAACACAATCAACACAAAAATACCAAGAGCCATTACCACAAAGCCCCACCACCACCATCATTACCACCACTACCACCAACCCATAACAATAAAAGTGTAGTATGGACAAAACTACCTCTACTACCACCACAAACTGCATTACACCAGCAAATTGTGCGAGCATCAACACACTCACACGACATTTCATCACCATTACGTCTTTTCAGTTTATTTCGAGTTTTTATATTATTCTACTATACTTGGGGATATCATCTGTCATTCAAGGCAATGCAATCTCGAGCAACTGTTTTGATAATAATTATATATTTGTTTACATACTAACACTTATCAACATAGTGGAATACATATTAAAGTTTAGCCACAATCATCATCATTGCCTATCACCACCTCTAGATATCCATATCAAATCATGAATTTGAAGCAGCTTCAACACAATAGCTTCACAATCATCACCCTAATTAAAACCAGGAACGTTAGTCAAATTGATTATGGAATACTACACAAAAGTGCGTCCACAGTAATCACCAGCATATACAGTACTGTACATTATCACAACATCCTGTAAGTACTCATGATCGATTATACACAACACATACTTCACCATCACCTATATGGAAACAGTTACACACACACACACACACACTAGTAGCAGCACATGGCAGTAACAGCACCAATCCCCCCTCCACCACCCACTCCCCTCCTCCACCTCTCCCCTTCCTCCTCACTGATAACGATTTTTGGAATTTGCTTCACGCTTCACCAGTTTGGCCAGCCATCACACCTTCACCAGCACCAGCACCACCACCACCATATAGGGCCACCATACTGATAGAATATCACATATCACTGTCCTCGGCATTATCGATATACCACCAACATGGAAGGCCACCATACTGATAGAATATCACATATCACTGTCCTCGGTATTATCGATATACCACCAACATGGAAGGCCACCATACTGATAGAATATCACATATCACTGTCCTCGGTATTATCGATATACCACCAACATGGAAGGCCACCATACTGATAGAATATCACATATCACTGTCCTCGGCATTATCGATATACCACCAACATGGAGGGCCACCATACTCACAGTCCACCACAACACACTCTTCTTACCACCATACTCACAGTCCACCACAACACACTCTTCTTACCACCATACTCACAGTCCACCACAACACACTCTTCTTACCACCAAACACCAATATAAAACCTAAAGTAAATAATTAACAGCATATTTTAGTGCGTCACCAAGATGCAAACAGAATTGGCCGTTTGCATTTTGTTTGGCAAGTAATAGCGAAGAACCCCTAGAAACAGTTTGGTTGGACCAAACAAAAAGCTAACATAAGGAAACAACATATTCTGTTCGCCCCTGGGTGACGTAACGATATACGCTATAATACATGAATGATATACAGTATGTTAGGGATAAGGGAGAAATCAGCTGAAGTAACCTAACATCGACAAGCGAGAAGTGTAAGGCCTATAAAGGGGGGGGGGGGGGGTCGAGGATTAATGGGAGGGAAGTATGGAAAGTAGGGAAGTAAAGAAGGACGGATCTAGAAGTCTCTCAAAAGGGCATTAGCAGGAATTTATACATACAATTTATCGCCCGAGAGAAAGAAAGGCAAACTCAGGCATAAAGGATGGAAGGAAGAAGATAATTAGGAGGAAATAATGTTGGAAGATATATGGCTGAGAAAGAAAAATGGCCTCAGTCAGGAACCTACTGATGAAAGCAAGGCGGCGTCTAATTAGCATGTTATGAGGGGAGGGTAAATCAAAGGCAGGTGGAAAGACAGAGAAAACAAAGGCACGTCATGGAAAGACGTAAACACATCAACATGAAAGCACATTATTACGAGGGAAGCAAACACTGCGCGGTGCAAACACTGCCACATACCGTACATCCAACATGCATTAATATCTTGTTTGGGGGTCTCCAAGAAGGAGGGAATAGGAAGTGAAGGTGTCATCTAACGTTAACCAAAGGTTAATGGGATCCTTATGGGTACCAAATGATAAAACCTAGCAATTCACGCCTACAGTATGGCGACGGGCAAATATACTAATGAGAGCAAATTTAAGATGGACATAGAAAGAGGTGTAAACATATGAATAAAACTTCAAAATAGAAAAAGAATTAAGAGAACTGTAAAACAATCAGAAGCCATGGGAATAACAGCAAGGGTTACGTCCAACACATTCATTAGTGAGCGAGTAGGAGGCAACATCAACCGGATGCTGTATAATACAAATCAACAACAGGAAACAACAATATCAACAAGAATTCATAATCATACAAGTGAAAGTGGTATGGAAAGATGAAGATAAAACTATGCCATGACAGAGAGTTGTGAGCATACCGCAGGGAAAATAGAAGAAACAAAAAATAAACACAAAAACAATACAAAAAAGCATTCATCAGTGTATAATTATATAAAGTGTAAAGGAAAAATAAACAGAGTACAGTGAAAAGTGGCAAACGAGCATCGGGTTATGAAAAGAGAACCAAGAGAACAAATAAGAGCATCAGGGTAGGAGTACAGTGAAATATATACCAGAAAACCAAGGTATGGTGAAAGAGTGAAAAACAAGCCAATATCAACAAGGTGTGGTGCAGTGGTCTTGCTACTGGACAGGTAATCTTAAAGTCCCGGGTTCAAATTCCGACGTGTCAATGGGAAGATATTATTGGGATGGAATTAGTGCTGTACTTTGTTTCAGTGCATCACCGACACGCTATAAAAATACCCTCGCGGTTTCCAATAAATTACCATTGTATGAATATTCCCATATTCAAAATATGCCATGGTAACAGTGCCTAGTGAGTAAACAGCTCAATTTCCGTAGATTGACCTCCCTACTGCCAACCTAGAAGTTGGCAGATTGGGAGCCAAAGCGTCACATTTTTCCCTTGCCCCTCAACTTTCCCTTCATAATTGCTGAGGGGCACAGGGCCTTGGGTGGGGTTTTGGTTTCCCAGGCATTTCCGCACCCTCCTCAGCTCCCTGCCTTGGAGTGGCTTCGGTCACCCGGGCTTTGTTAGTGGTAAGCATGGAGGGTTTTGTGGGGGCACTCGTTTATGGCCTTGGCCTTGCTCGAGACCTTGGGGCTGTTCGGCCAGACAGCCTGGGGAACAACAACAACAACAACAGCTCAATAGGTGGCGTTTGAAAGAAAGAGAGAGAGAGTGTCCAAGATTGTGTAATGCAGCTTCGAGAGGTCAGAGTTGCAGCGTGCCACGAGGAGGCAACCAGGCGTCGTAGGTCTACGAAGGTAAGATCACGAATAAGTCGGTTGTAACACTCAAAAACTGTGTCCATGTCTCACTCGCCATCTGGAATAAGACCTCTTGATATCACTGTGTTGAGCGGTTGAATCTACAGACTGGAAGCCTGTATCCGGAGGGACAGTTGGAAAGAAAGAACAAAAAAGTTTCCAATAAGGGAGGGAGGGAGGGGCGGGCAGACCCTTGAGGTATGCGTACACAGTGGGACAAATATACCATTGGGAGATGAATAGAATCTGTGTAAAAAACATGACGGTAAAAGTAGACAGAAAGGAAGACAGGCGTTGCAAAGCATGGAAGGCCTCCGTTTAACGCTGTCAATCACCCAGGCGCTACAAGCCTTTCTCCATTTTTTTCTCTCTCTCTTCACACAGGTTGACAACTATTTGAGCTGATCCAATCCAATAATATTAAGAAGACTAAGAAGAACAAGAAGTGTGAGAATAAGCCTTGCGTCGGTTCCCGACGAAGTAAAAAATGCCAATGAGGTAGAAGAAAGCTGGAACAAAAATATTATAAGTGGATGAAGAGAAAAACACGAATAAAACGAGAGAGAGAGAGAGAGAGTGAGAGTGAGAGAGAGAGTGAGAGAGAGAATGAAGACAGTCAGCATATGTATAAATCCGTGAGATGATGTATCCTGCAGACAGACAGACAGACACAGAGGAAGGAAGAGAAGTGATAACATAACCTGCTGCTGACCTCCTCACCAGGGAAGGTAAGGACGATATCATACCAACAACACCGTGGGGGAGTTAAGGGGAGCCCACCTCGCTTTGTTTTCTCTTTCTCTCCCTCTCTCTTTAGTTTGTATCCATTCGGCCCCATTCAGCCTACTGTTTTAAGACGTTTACCTCCATTCAGGTGTCAATATTTTTCTGGCGAGCGGTAGTGAGCCAGCATATATATATATATATATATATATATATATATATATATATATATATATATATATATATATATATACAGTATATATATATATATATATATATATATATATATATATATATTTGTTTTGACGGCAAGCTAAATTTGTACATTGTTCGATAAAAATGTCTCCGGCGAAGCCGGATTTCTCCATACAATGCTGGTTCGCTATCGCTCGCCAGGAAGAAATCGACACCTGGATGGGGATAAACGTCTTAAAACAGTTGGCTGAATGGGGCCGAATGGATACAAGCCAGGGAGAGAGAAAAGGAGAGAGAGATAAAAAAAGCCGGTGACCCCCCTTAACAACTTATAAATTACAGTCATAAACAAATATAATATAATTAGCTACATTGATAGTCATTTACCTTTGATTATTTAAATTACCTTTTTATCCTTGCATTATATTGGTTTGTGATCACTAGCACTATACCTTTAACGGATAAATGTTATGGACACTTTAATTATCATTTTCGTACCCATACTTTTGTACCAAATAACGACAGCGACACACCATCAGAGGGAAGGAGAGAAATTAAACAGATTTTGTGTGATTTTGTATATTTCAGATCCATTCTATTTAGCCAAATTTACTCCAAATGTAGGAGTTAAAGTTAGTCCAGAGCTACGATGAAAACATTTGAAAAGTCAGATGTTAAAAAAATTGCTCAGGTTTCAAACAATCTGAACTCGCGACTAATTACGAAAACTTTGACAAATGTAAATGTTGGCAAGACTCGTGTATCCGTCCAGCTCAAAGGAAGGTAAGTCAAATATTAGTTTGGAACTCGTGGCTATCCAAAAAGTAATCAACCAGACGAGTAACGGACGTTGCTCACTAATACTGTAAAATATATATATCAGTTCGGAACCATGATACCCACACGAGGGCTTCCCAGGAAGTGTTTCTGCCCACACTCTTAATGGTTCACCCCACACTTTGGAATAGGTTAGTTTGGTTAACATTAAGGGAGCCCACCTCGCTGTTTTCTCTTTCTCTCCCTCCCTCTTTGGCTTGTATCTATTCGGCCCCATTCAGCCTACTGTTTAAAGACGTTTACCCCCATCCTGCTATATATTTTTGTGTTGACAGCAAGCTAAATTTGTACATTTTTCGATAGAAAAATTTCTCCGGCGAAGCCGGATTTCTCCATACAATGGTGGCTCGCTTATCGCTCATCAGGAAAAAATCGACACCTGGATGGGGATAAACGTCTTAACACAGTTGGCTGAATGGGGCCGAATGGATACAAGCCAGGGAAAGAGAGAAAAGGAGAGAGAGATAAAACAAAAAAATGTGACCCCCCTTAAAGCAACGTTTAGGTTAAGATTTGTTTTCTACTTTTCAACCTTCCAGGCTTTGGGTCTAACCTGTGGATTCGATGTCTGGCGGACAACGAAGTCTGGAGGACAATAGCCAGGTGAGTATACATACTATTTGAGGAGAAGCACTGTATTGACAACGTTTCGCTTATAGCTTTATCAGGTCAATGACATGCACCATCATTTTAGAGAAGATCTGCGTCCTTCGTGGTGACGGGAGGCCGTCGTGAAGAAAACTTAATCCTTTCTATTATATTGACGTACGGTATGTCATTGACATGCTAAAGCTATAAGCGATAAGTTATCAGTAAAGTGTTCTTCTTTAAATGGTGTTTATAATCATTCAGCTTTGTTATATTTATCAACAGACAATTAGAACTGGCAGGTTGACCGTC
Organism: Paralithodes platypus; assembly: GCA_032716605.1. Taxonomy (NCBI): domain Eukaryota; kingdom Metazoa; phylum Arthropoda; class Malacostraca; order Decapoda; family Lithodidae; genus Paralithodes; species Paralithodes platypus. Next base: position 144,976,682 of record CM064487.1, read on the forward strand.
GCCACCATTGTTCATTCCACCAAATTGATACCAAATAATATCTCCCCCAAATACTGTATACCGGAAATCGAACTAAACAAACATGGTTCAGTGGTAGGAGCCGAGACCACCTCGACTAGTAAGAGCACTCGGAGACCCTTTCCTTATGTAGGAGCGAATTGACTTGAGGGTGAAACGAGGCCAACAGACGGGCAATGGAGCGAGCGGACCTGAGGAAGCAACTAGGCTGGTGCGGGAAGTTGGGTGAAGGATGTTACGGGTTTCTGAAAAGAGCTGGTGAAAGAGTAAGGGCGGCACTTATGTAGGCGGAGGCACAAAGTCGGAAGATGCAACACCAGGGTAAGGAAGGGGAAGTCAAAAATAAAAGGAGAGGAAGTAAGAAGCAAAAGGAGGGGGAAGTCATATGTGGAAGGAAGGGGGAAGTTGATTGTGGAAGGAAGGGAAGTCAAAAAACAAAAAACAAAAAAAAAGCAGTCAAACGAAAATGGGAAGTCAACAGCGGAAAGAGGGGGATTTCAAACCCAAGAAGATGAGGAAGTCAAGAGCAAAAGGAGGAAAGAGTAGAAGGAAAATACAAACAGCAAAACAATAAGAAAAATCATAAAAAAAATTAATGGGCGGATGAAAGGAACATAAAATGCCAACGAATCAATAAAGACCATCGCCACCGAGAGAAACTGAAAAGGGAAAGAAGAAAAACAAACATTAGGCACTGAAATATTAAGGGGAGACTGGCCGTTTGTTTGGTCTATTAATTAATTTATTCATATATATTTTTAGTTTCCTTCCTAGACCTCCATCAAACTTAGAAAAACACCCCCTAGACCCCCCTTCAAGATAAATTTGTAAATTTTTCGGTAGAAAAATTTCCCGGTCGAAGGCCGCTTCCTCTTAAAATTGCAGGTTCGCTATTGCTCGCCAGGAATTAATCGACACCTAAATGGCACGAAAGGTCTTAAAATTGACAACGAAATGGGGCGAAAGGTGTTAAAATCGCCAAACTAATGGGCCGAACGTCTTATAATCTCAAAACTAGTGGGGCTAAACATTAGGGAGAAGGGGTCCAGAAAAACGGTTTTCCTCCCCTTAAGATTACCAACCCGAAGATAAAAAATAGCCGAAGAGAAAAAAAAATACCTATGAAGATGAGGGGGAAGGGTGTTTAAAGGAGAACCAGGAGAACAGAGGGGGTGAGGGGGGGTAGTGAGGGAGTCGAGAGAGGGGTGGTGATGAGGGAAAATATAGGAGCAATAACTGACAATATACCTGTGTGGTGAGGTGATAAAGAGTGGGGTGTGGATATGAGGAGGAGGGAGGAGGAAGACAAAATGGATAACGGCTGAATAAAGTAAAGGAGCGAGGAATGTATAATTGAATCAAAAGAACAGCAATAGTATATACAGTAGAAGGCTGGTGAAGAATAAAAGGCAGAAGTAAAAGTGGCGTATGAGGCTAGCAGTAGGATAAAGGGAGGTAGTGAGAGGATCAAGCGAGGGGTGGACATGAGGGGAACTAAAGGAACAGACACTATACCTGCGCTGTGGGGTGATAAAAACACTGCAGTAAAAATGTGTGAGGGAGAACAGTAGAATAAAGGGATCAAAGGAGGGGTATATAATAAAAAGGTCAAGAGGGATGTATAACATAATAGATGAAAAGAAACCTGTTGAAATGTGAGGAAGTAAAGGAACAGTAATAGAATAATGAAGAACAGTGGAGGATCTGTTCAGAACACACTACTGTATGTGTTAATGCCTGGGATCGAACCCGGGTTGTAATACCAAGTCCCAACTTCTACTCACTACACAACCACCTATGTGACAAGTAAAAACAAAACAATTGGATACAACGGTGTGAGGAGGTAAAACAATTTGTTTTTGTTATATACATAAGGGTAGGCTAACCATAATATATAAAGTTGAAGAGGTATGGTCATATGACGGCTGTAGACGTGGAGTTAATTTTCAGTAACATGATGCAGGGGAGTCACAAGCTGGGGGTCACACGCGGGGAACTGGATTAAAATGTAATTAATCATAATTAAAAAGATAATAATAATGACATTTTCAAAATAGTTGTAAAATTATATTTTGAAATGTATAAACCAACGACTGATACACACAGTTTGATCATAATGTCATATTACCCACATTGGTATTCACATTCATAATTTTCTTCGAAAACTTACTTCAAAATCAAACAAATCAAATTAATAAACAAAACTAATATTATATTTCTTTCTTGTTTACATCAGGCCAGGGGTGTGGTGCAGTGGTACCAGGATGAAGACCTGGAGGGTGGGAAGGGGAGGAGAGGCTCACTCCAGGTCACTACAATGGGGACCCGTAGGGGGCTCTTCTCGGTCACTATCATGTGTCGGAAATATGACGCAAGGATCGGCAGAATGTGAGTTATCGTGTTAGACCTACTCTTGGTCAATGTACAAATTGAAGTAGAAGTTAGAATGCAGTATTGCTAATTCAGGCACATTATATTATATAATTACTAAGAAACGTAGTAAATGGTCTATAAGTTAGCCTAAAATCATATAATTAGCAATAATGCTGGAAAGAATGAGCTAAAATGCAGCAATGATGATGTTGCATCGATCTATGTATTTATCACTATACAGTATATATATATATATGTATTTATATATATATATATATATATATATATATATATATATATATATATATATATATATATATATATATATATATATATATATATATATATATATATACATATATATATATATATATATATATATATATATATATATATATATATATATAAATATATATATATCAAGTGAAGGTAATAATAATATGCCTTTTCAAAAACACATATGTATGAATGTGTGGTACGGCAGTAATGTTGATTCAGGTATACGCACTTTATATAATATTTCACGACCATCAGTGGAAATATATAGCGTGTGTTTAAAATGTACACAGCGGGCCTTGCCTACATCAAAAACATTTAATTTCTTCTTCCTCCTGGTCGTCGTTCAAATGGCCCATGAAAAATGTTGGTGTGTGAGTTTATGGACGAAAGCGAAAGTAAGGGTAGGTGCTGGGGGGAGAGTGAGGGGCCGGGGAACACGGTATGTTTTTCCTCTATTAAATATATATAGAAATATGCAACCAACTTTAGCCAGTTTTACACATGAGAAATAACGTGCTTCTCACTTGATTGGTCCCGTACTCACCACAACAAAACTCCGAGGAGCTTCCTTTAAACAAGTTTCTATACGGAATAAGTTACAGTACATTACACTACTCTAGGTTCTGTAATAGCAGTCTTGACGTACTGTACAAACTAATATATATATATATATATATATATATATATTGCAACCATGAAGAGTAGCGAGGTAGACAGGATATGAATGGATAAACGAGAGAGAGAGAGAGAGGAGAGAGAAAGAGAGGTTGGGGGGGGGGGGGGCGGGGGGACGTAGGGGAGATCAAATCAGGGCTCATAAAGGCGGAACAGAATTGGTATTAGGTAGGTGGTGGTAAGAGCATTAATGGGTGGTGAGATAGAGGAGTAGTGGAGGTGTGGTGGTGGTGGTGGTGATGGTGATGGTGATGGTGGTGGTGGTGGTGGTGGTGGTGGTGGTGAGAACAATAATGGGTGGTGAGTGAGGAATAGTGTGGTTGGTGGTGGTAAGATGGAAATAGGGTGGGTGGTGAGAGGATTAAGCCGGAGTCACACGAGCCCCTTTTCGAGCAATTTGTATGGGCAATTATGGTCTGGAAGCTTACAAATTACACTATATCAGAATTCAGCCGCCTAACATAGTCTACCTTCAATCTAGTTGCCGATACCAGTGTGAAAAAGTCCCGAAATAATATGAGAACAAACTTGCTCATGGATAATTGACGAAAAAAGCGCTCGTGTGACACCGGCTTTAGGGTAGGAGTTGATAAGACGGAATAGGGTAGGTGGTGGTGGTGGTGGTAAGAATAGGGAGGGAGGGTGGTGAGGCAGAAATAGGGAGGGCGGGATTGTAAAATAGGGTAGTCGGACTTGGTGGTATTCTGAAATAGGGTGTCCAAACTTACGCGAGTAGTACAAAGGAGTACAAAGGAAATCAAGCAACAACAGATCTAGTGACCCTTCTAGGTTGCTTGTCCTCCAAAACACTGAGGATCAAGTGTCCAAACAGTGGTTTAGAGTGGGTAAGGGAACATTGGAAAGGGAATTACTGCCCTGGAACTAATGTCCGTGGCAGGATTAGGAAGTTAGTAGGGGACAGATGGGTTAGTAACTGAGGGGGGATAAAATAAAGTTATTCATTTACAAACGCAGTCAGTCGCGGGTTTGAAGCGAGATATTTGTCTAGGCGGAGTTTAAATGAATCAACGGTGCTGCAGTCTAGTGTGTGTGAGGGGACAGCGGAATGTTATCAAAGGGAACTGGATAATTTACAATATACTGTAGTATTTCCTTCTTCTAGCCTATAATATAACCCACCATTCTTCTTGTAATGGTATTTCTATAAGGAAACTGGTGAACGGAGTAAACATGGGAATGAACGAGGAACTTACTTAATACCCTTCAACTAGATTAATCGTACGTACTATGCTACTAGTTAATCCCTGTATTCAGTATAATACGGGCTTAAACTGAAAATAAAGTCATCTGTTGGAAACAATAATGCAACGAAAAGGTATTTAATGAACATTATATGGTTAAACTGGATATACAGTATATATATATATATATATATATATATATATATATATATATATATATATATATATATATATATATATATATATACTGACAACTGTATAAGTGACTGGGTAGATAGTATAGCAGATGGAGGGGAAACTATAATTTACAAGTTGCTGATATGAGAATAATATAAACTGATATTCTGCCCTCATTTGGATTTTTTTTTTTTTTTTTTTATAATGTTAAAAGCATTGTGTATGTGATAGGACATAAAAAAGGAATAGAGTTAAACAATATATCCATGAAATATATGGACAGGTGCGAGCGAGACAACATATGAGAAAGATAAAAATACAAATATGTAAAGTGTGGGTATATAGATAGCGCTCCGTTAACCTTCATTACGGTATTTATTAATGCTACACGCTAAAACCGGGTGTGTGTGTGTGTGTGTGTGAGAGAGAGAGAGAGAGATAACAAAAAAAAAAAATATATATATATATACCGTATATATAATACGGTACGGTAATAATAAGTACGAAATATTTAGATTAGAGCATCCCAAAAGCGGGTTCAATGTAGCATATAGCGCATCGTAAACGTTCATCAGGTGAAGGTTTATTAATACGAGAGGTAATACTGGCTGTGGGTGGTATGAGAGAGAGAGAGGGGGGGGGGGGAATAAAGAGCTAAGGGTGAGGGGGGGGGGGGGGTTTACGGCATGCATTAAATTAAAGGTCCAGAAAGGCGGGTGTACTCCTATGTGGAGTTCGGGAGGCAGGAAGTGCTTCATTCACCCTGGCAAGTGGTGTGGAAAGGAACCTACTCACTACACTATACTACGCTACAAAAAATCTCTCTCTCTCTCTCTCTCTCTCTCTCCTCTCTCCTCTCTCTCTCTCTCTCTCTCTCTCTCTCTCTCTCTCTCTCTCTCTCTCTCTCTCTCCTCTCTCTCTCTCTCTCTCTCTCTCTCTGTCTCTCTCTCTCTCTCTCTCTCTCTCTCTCTCTCTCTCTCTCTCTCTCCCTCTCCTCGCTCTCTCTCTCTCTCTCTCTACTCTCTCTCTCTCTCTGTCTCTCTCTCTCTCTCTCTCTCTCTCTCTCTCTCTCTCTCTCTCTCACAAATACACGTGAGCTACTAATTGTTTATTTATTTCCAGCCGGGCTCGAACCACCGAAAGTCAGGACTAGATTCGATGCTTTAATCCACTACACCACGGCGTGATATAGGAAGCTTAACCTTTTCCTATTTATATTAAGGAGAAGGGAAATCCTACTTGGAGAATATATTTCAACCAGGATACCATACAGGGATTTTTACAAGTTCCCCCACGCAACTCGGGTTATAGAAATTTCATTTAATTATCGCCCAGCCAAACACGAGAGTCATTAATATCAAGTATATCTCACAAATACACGTGAGCTACTAAATGTTTACATACTCCCAGCTGGACTCTTAATCACCGAAAGGAATTCACTACACCACGGCGTGATAAAGGAAGCTTAATCTTTTCCTATTTATAACCCGAGTTGCGTGGGGAAACTTGTAAAAATCCCTGTAATGGTATCCTGGAATATGGATCCAACGACTTGTGTAGGACTTGAAATATATTCTGCAGTAGGATTTCCCTTCTCCTTAATATACAGTATATAGGAAAAGCTTAAGGGGAGGCAGACCGTTTTTCTGGACCCCCTTCTCCCTAATGTTTATCCCCACTAGTTTTGAGATTATAAGACGTCCAGCCCATTAGTTTGGCGATTTTAACACCTTTCGCCCCATTTCGTTGTCAATTTTAAGACCTTTCGTGCCATTTATGTGTCGATTTTTTCCTGGCGAGCGATAGCGAGCCTGCAATTTTAAGAGGAATCGGCCTTCGGCCGGGAAATTTACAAATTTATCTTGAAGGGGGGTTGGTTCTAGGGGGTGTTTTTCTAATTTTGATCGAGGTCTAGGGAGGAAAAAAAAATATATGAATAAATTAATTAATAGACCAAACAAAACGGTCAGTCTCCCCTTAAGCTTGTTACAGGCAGCTTTGCCTTTTCTCTCCTTCATGCACATACAAAAGACAATGGTAGAAATATTAGCTCGATTACTCATTTTTTTTTTAGTTACAGAGATTAAGTCAAGGTTTCTGGCCTACCAATAATGATAGGATACAGAAGGAAATAAAGTTGAATCCAATTGTACTGTTCCCAACAAACTTGAAAATTGATTGTATAATTCCAAGTTTCATTTATTTATTTGGCAATTATGATACAAAACAAAATATCAAACAAAGAGCACCAGAACAAATTAAAAATTAAACGTTAATTGGACACTATAGAGATGTCAAGATAAAGTGTTTGATCTTGACATTAAACGTTAATTGGACACTATAGAGATGTCAAGATAAAGTGTTTGATCTTGACATTAAACGTTAATTGGACACTATAGAGATGTCAAGATAAAGTGTTTGATCTTGACATTAAACGTTAATTGGACACTATAGAGATGTCAAGATAAAGTGTTTGATCTTGACATTAAACGTTAATTGGACACTATAGAGATGTCAAGATAAAGTGTTTGATCTTGACATTAAACGTTAATTGGACACTATAGAGATGTCAAGATAAAGTGTTTGATCTTGACATGCCACGGAATCCAAAACTAAGGTAAATATTCAGTTACCCCTCTAATGTAAATCTGATCTTTTCTTACGTGGCAGTGAAAAGGTTAACGTATGCGGTTATACATATTACAGTACCTTACCACATAAAGAGCCATTAAAGAAATACATATATACAGATAAATAAAGACATAAACAAACAAACAGATACAGCCATATAGAGAGGTACTTAAATAAGGTGGATGGACAGAGGTATTGATCGGGATACATCGGTAAAGGTAAATAACAAACAAGCAGACATAATACGCATACAGTATGTATATATACCGGTACCTATTAAACATAAATGCCCAATTAAAGTAATAAAATCTCAGGCATCCTTTAATTCCCCCACAACCTTTCTAAACTGAATAAAATATATGTTATAGCGAAAGACGTCATGGAAATGTGGTATTCATATGATACAGAGACATAGTAGTTTTATATCAGCTACGAGGGGATTAAATTATCCCCCAGTGGGAAAATAATGGTATCATGCTGGGCTTCGTGCGCGTAACCCCAAAATAATAGCAGTATAATATTAACGGTATCATTATATGAAAAACAGGCCGAAAGCATGCATCTCTCTCTCTCTTGAAATAACAACCACACATCCCTCTCTGTCACACACTTACACATATACCAAAATAACAACACCCCCTCCTCTTCAACACCCCCACCGGTACTTATCAAGCCAACCCCATACACGCCTAATGACCACCACCCCTCAAACCTTCCCCTTCCCCCTCACATATACCCGACAACCACAACCCATATATACTTATTCATCCACACACCTGACCGTCCCCATAACCCCACACATCTACACCTCCACACATAGTCACCCATCCACACACACCTGACCGACCCCACAACCCCACACATCTACCACTCATCCACACCCCCACACATAGTCATCCATCCACACACACACACATCTACACTCATCCACACCCCCACACATAGTCATCCATCCACACACCCCCACCTGACCGACCCTACACTTTAAACTCCCCAGTCCATTTAACTGGATTACGGATCGTAGGATGAAAACCAAACACACACCTCGCTCATCTATAACCAGTCCCCCACAACCAACAAATACAGACCCATACACCTACCCACACATATTCCCACACCCACACACACAACCAATAAAACCCCTCTTCTTACACACATATCCCCACCCACACAACCCCTCTTCCCACCAAAATATCCCCACACCCGCACACCCAATAAATTCCCTCTCCACAACCACATAACCCCACACCCACACAAAAAATACACCCCCTCTTCCCGTCCACGAATCCCCACACCCACACAACCAATACAACCCCTCTTTCCGTCCACATTATCCCCACACCCATACACCCAATAAACACCCTTTTCACACCCACATATCCCAACACCCACACAAACCATGTACTCCTTCTGTCCGTCCACATATCCCAACACCCACACAAACCATGTACTCCCTCTGTCCGTCCACATATCCCAACACCCACACAAACCATGTACTCCCTCTGTCCGTCCACATATCCCAACACCCACACAAACCATGTACTCCCTCTGTCCGTCCACATATCCCAACACCCACACAAACCATGTACTCCCTCTGTCCGTCCACATATCCCAACACCCACACAAACCATGTACTCCCTCTGTCCGTCCACATATCCCAACACCCACACAAACCATGTACTCCCTCTGTCCGTCCACATATCCCAACACCCACACAACCATGTACTCCCTCTGTCCGTCCACATATCCCAACACCCACACAAACCATGTACTCCCTCTGTCCGTCCACATATCCCAACACCCACACAAACCATGTACTCCCTCTGTCCGTCCACATATCCCCACACCCATACCCACACAACCAATACAACCCCTCTTCCCATCCAACCACCCCCACACCCACACAACCCATACATCCCCAGACAAACTACAACCCCCCCACCTCCCCCCAAGTCCATTTAACTAGATTACGGGCCCCTGGATGAAATATAGGTGAAAATACTGCAGGCGCGGGTGCACATTTCCGCCCCAGTATTTAATGCAAAAATAGTGCAAGCATGTGTTGGCCTAGGGGGTGTGGGGAGGGGAGAGAGAGGGAAGGGGGGGGGGGGGGTAGAGGGGTGTAAAAAAGTGTCATTACGTTTAGGAGGGGGGCTGGGGGAGGTGGAGGTGGCGGTGCGAAGAGGGGTTGGGGGAGGGGGTGCACGGAGGAGTGAAGGGGAGGGGGTAAGGAGGTGGAGGAGATGGATGGAAGGTTCGATTAATGAATACATGGATAGTTAGATGGATAAACTGAATAACGGAGAGCTAAGCTATAAAAAAAAAAAAAAAAAAAACACTAAATACTTTTTACTTGGTCTATCAAGAACATCAATATTGAGCAATACTAACTACAAGTAAATAATGCTGTTTTCCCTAAGACACTGGTAAAGGAGGTCAAATGGAGGGAGGAAGGAAGGAGATGGTAGTGAAGGAGAAGGGGGGCGGGGGGGTATAGAAGATGAAGGGGAGAGGTGGGACTGAAGGAGAAGTAAACACAGTGAATTAATCCCTTCAGTCCGGCATTATCATATTAATTGTATTCTAAAAAAACAAAAAAACAAAAAAAAATCTACACAGCTAAAGCCGGTATCACACGGGAGCTTTTTGCCTCGCTATATATTTTCAACACTCCCATGGCAGCTTATCGAGTAAACTTTTCAAAACATTTTGTCGCTTGTATTAATCTATCCAAAGTCCTGTTTCCGATATCAGTGAAAAAGATTCCGGACAGGTTGGTGGATAAATGTTGGCGATAAAAACTGTCGTGTGATACCGGCTTAACCCTTCCAATATCTACGGCATCCTTTTCATTATATTCCGGCAACTATGTGACGATATTAATATGGTTAGGAAGGACGTCTACCCATTAAAAGCCTTCGATGCCATCCCCCGCTACAACCTAACAAACAAAATCTACAACACAGACATGCACAACAACACAAAAAGATGGCTGGCCAACTTCTTAGCAGGCAGATGTGCACACGTATCTTTTGCCGGTCAGTCATCTAGCATTAGAAATTTCCCAAACGGAGTCCCGCAAGGATCCGTCCTGTCGCCCGCACTCTTCAATCTGTACATGCATGATATAAATACACCAAATTCACCCCAAATAACCATAGCCTCCTACGCAGACGACATAACACTCACAAGCACACACCAAAACCCAGACACAGCAAGAAGACTCCTTCAAGACTATCTCGACACATTACATGAATGGTGCACTACAAACAGACTCAATTTAGCCCCAGCTAAATCCACTGCAACCCTCCTCACAAGCTGGACAGGAGAGCACGATTACGTCCCGGGACTCAACATAAACAACACACCCCTAACACACACACACACACACACACACACACACCCAAAATCCTAGGAGTAACATACGACACCCAAATGACATTCAAACAGCACACCACAAACGCGAAAAAGAAACTGACACCCAGACTTAACGCCCTCAGATCACTTGCCCACACGAAATTTGGACACAACAAAGAAACCACCACCACAGTCTACAAACAATACATAAGATCAGTTATGGAATACGCAAGCCTGGGTTTCCAACCTAGCTGAAACACATCATAAGACCTTACAGACCATTCAAAATAAAGCCCTGAAAATCATCACAGGATGCACAACTACGACACCCACAGATCACCTACATAAAGAAACCAAAGTCCTCAAAGTCAAAGATCATCTAGACATGAGAGGCACACAATTCCTGGCAGCAGCCTCCACGAATCAACACCACCCACTACACTACATGGCTACACACCCACAGACACCAAGAAATATCAAAACAACACCCAGCACACGCTATCACACACAAATACTGTCTTCTCTCCCTCCCTGCCCACCCCAAACCAACTTCCGGAAGCACATCCATACTCATATCACTCGCCGTTCCATTCACTCACTCATAGACAACACGCAGCTGCAAGCACGACCTCCCGAAATCCATCCTTCTGAATCCTCCCTTCCTCGCGAGGACAGAGTCCACCTGGCCATGCTGAGATGCGGACACCATCCGGCTCTTCTGAGCTATCAGAAGAGACTGGATGACTCCGTCGTCGACACCTGCCCGGATTGTAACACAGCACCCCATACCATTAAACACATCATAGAAGACTGCATTTCACACAACCACTTACGCCAACAACACAATTTACACTCTTTGAGAGCTCTGTGGGAAAGCCCGACCGTGGCCATGGCCTTCCTTAGGGACTCGGGGCTGTTCGGCCAGGCAGCTTAGGGAACAACAACAACAACCCATTAAAAGACTACAGACTATCTCAGTTATTCCTTTTAGCTACCATGTATCCTTCCTAAGCTTCATAAAATCTTCTAAATGCAGCTGAAATAAAAACAAATACAGAGAGGGTATGAAAGGGACCTCTAGGATTTAAATGGTACAGTCGCGCTAATAAGTGATGTCTCGGCACCAAATATGTTTTGATCAATAATTGTTAACAGCAATATCTAAGCTTCTTTTATTCATAATCGAGTGAGATATACAAACTTGTTCCTACAATTACCCACCCTATTCAACATCTGACAGACATTAATACAGCACGGAACAAGCCAAACATAATGACAGCTGGGACATGACTTATTAGCGCGACCTTACCTTATGATACCTTATGATGTGTTCGCCACTCTTCTAGCGGCACCAAGGAGCGCGACGCCCCTCGTTATGGGTGGTGATTTGGTGCAGTAGACTGTTTGAAGCGACAGCTCGCTCCCTTGCGAGGATGGGCTCGTCTGGCACCTTTTGCAGTTCGACATCCAGGGCTCTCTTGAAGTTGTACAGTACGATCAAATTAATCCCCTCGCTCCCATAAAATCTTCAGCATCTGCCTAAAATCGTTGAATACGAGCCATGCAGACTAAACTGCTAAAAACCGCCATCTATCTTGAATTTATGACAGGGTAAAAGTATAAATGGTATGGAATGGAAGAGGATATGGAGATTGGCAAAGAGGAGGGAGAGAGAGTAGACGTATTATGGTTGGGGAAGCATGAAGGAGAAAGCTAAACGAGTACAAATAAATAGGAGGGAATAAGAAAGAGTAGATAAAGATGAATATGACACGGAAGAAGAAGGAGAGAGAGAGAAGGTGAGCGAGAGAGAAACAGAAAGATAAGTGAAAGAGAAGGAGAGGAAAGAGAGCCAGAGAAAGAAAGATAAGTCAAAGATAGGAAGGAGAACAATAGCAACAAAGAAAAATAACAGAAAGAAAGCTAGAAGTGGAGGAGCACAAACTAACTAAACACCACCTGTGTTATATGAGTGACGCTATTTCTCCCTCTAATTTAAAGAATAAAACAATTCAAAAGACAGACAGACAGACGAATATAAACTTAGATTAGATAGATACACATATAGATTAATATAAAGAGATACATAAATCACAAGCTTGAAAATCTATAAAGGGGAAATGGGAGGGGGTAAAAAGAGAAGAGATAGAGATAGAGAGAGAGAGAGAGAGAGAGATGAGTACGGTATTAACACTAATAATATTATTACAAAGTATAATTCGAGTGCGTGAGTGTATGCGAGTGAGAAAGAGGAAAGAGAAAGAAGCTCACACACAAACACACACACTACAGGATAATGAGTGACGTTATTCCACGGTGCAGTAATTTCATGGATCAACACGGGAACGCTTTGAGTCCTCAGGTGCCGGCACGCCCTAAAAATATCTACCAACTTTTATTTTCAACCCAAATATACTGCCGACAATACGGGGATTTCTGTTCGACACCAGAATGCTCGCTCGTTCACTCGTCTCGTCTCGTCTGTCTGTCTGTCAGTCTGTCTCTCTCTCTCTCTCTGTCCTACCCAAGTGTACTGTACAGTAGTTGGTGTATGGTTACGCAGTGCGGTAATACGAGTAAAATACTCAATACAAAACAATAATGTTTTTTGTATCTGACTCCTCGAACTTGTGAATGAAACTATAAATATACAATATATTCAGTGAAATGATTATTTCAACACTATTATATGCCTGACTGAGTATGTGTTAAGTGTGATGATATGAATATATACACGATATATTGGAATAAAGTCCTGTCTGTCTCACCGTATTGATGAATTATTGCTGAACTACAAAATACCAGTATATGGTTTATCTTTTTAACATCAATATTACACGTTGGGCATACGGTTATAAAAAAACAAACACACATATTAAATAGTGGTTTGCAATTCTAGGATTCAGAACACCAAATCATCTATATTATAATAAAATACTGTATTATCTGATTTTAGCTTAATAAAGTTATAAATAACATATCCACGACAATACATTTCACTATAAACACTCCAAGTTATCCCAAAGTGAATGGACTCCTTTTAATGATTGTTTACCTTGTATGTGCATTTCTTAGGTTCGTTTATACTGTCCAGAGACTCATAATATGCCACAATTATTATTGTCATAAACTGTACAGCTACGAACAAATGTTCGGTAGGTCTTGCTATTTTCTTCATGTAAATACTGTATATCCATAAAGATTGATGCTCAGATAAAATAAGCTACATATTATAAATACACATGAATATATATATATATATATATATATATACACATATATATATATATATATATATATATATATATATATATATCTCTGATTTAACCTGAACATCAATCTAAATGGATATATTGCATGAAGAATATCGAAAGAGGTCACGAACATTTGTCTGTAGTTGTAAAATCTTGGTCAGGAATTTATTGAAACATTTTATAACCACAAATACGACACACTGATTGACAAAACTCTTGAGCCACAAAGATCATATTGTTGGGATTCACTAGTTAACATTGACCGTCGTATTTATATAATTAGGAGTTGTTTAAGTGTTCTTAACCACGAGTGTACAATACATATCATAATAGCGTTTTATAGCCAATCTAACTCACCGAACCTATGACTGAAACAATGAACCACTGTCAAACTATTCCACTGCAGCTGTGTCACTGGTCAGTCTTGATTCCTATGTAAACTTGACCTGACCTGGCCTTCCTCTAGAATTCACGAGGGATGAGTTAACATGGGCGTTTGGACCGAAAGGAGAGTTGGGTTGACTTGACAGCAAGGTGGAGTTGACTGATGGGTAAGTAAAGTGGGTTGATTTGACGGGTTGAGTTGATAGAAGTTGAGTTGGCAGATTATTTGATAAGTAGAGAGGTTGGATTGACTGGGGTTGAATTAACGCGTTGAATTAAAATGTTGAGTTGATAGGGATTCAGTTTCTGGTTTTAGTTGACCAGGGATTGATTTTACAGGAAATTTGAGCTGAGAGAGTTGAAGGGGTCAATGGATGCACTAGCATTTATTATATAACTTGCGTGTACTCAATAAACTTAACGTTGAACAAATTTAATGAATCATTTATATTGATTAATAGACATTATATCTTAAAGTGTTGCAATAACTTGAATAAACACTGATAAGTTCAAACAAGTCGTGTGTATACAAATACCATCCGCGTATATTTTGAACTGTGACAGTTTATCTTTGATATACTGTAGAGATAGTGGAGTTGGTGGCGTTTAGGCCGTAAACATGTTAGGCCGTGGGTTATTTAGGCCATGTTCAATTTAGGCCAAGTGTCGCTTAGGCCGAATGTCGATTACTGGCGAGATATTGTGAACCTATTATCATAATTTTGTTTAATCCCATAAATCACATCACGTATTTTAATGCATAGACCTAACTATTTCCACTTGACAATTATCTAAAACAATATGCATTGCTTTCTAAGGATATTAAGTATTTCCGATATTTTACTTTCTTAATAATTATATATTGACGTTCATATCACGTACATAAAGTTACTCCTACCCTATCCTAACTCAATCAACCTAACAAAGTATCCAATGCACTGGTATATGTAAATCTCGTGAATCCATTAATCACTGAAAAATCTGGGAGCCTAAATTCCCCTCAACCCAAAGTGCCATGGCCTAAACAACTCACGTCCCAAATTGCTGATGGCCTAAATGTCTGGTACCGGAGATAGTGTTTGACAAGGCAGCAACAGCGGCAGCAGCAGTACAGCTATGTTGGCACCACCAGTCACTATCACACTAACTCATACACTTACTTATATCACGGGGGGGGGGGGGGGGGGTGACATGTACAAAATATTAATACACTTAAGGGGACAGTGGCTGTTTGTTTGGTCTATTAATTCATTTATTCATATATTTTTTTAGCTTCCTCCCTAGACTTCCATCAAGCTTAGAAAAACACCCCCTTCAAGATAGATATGTACATTTTTCGATAGAAAAATTTCCCGGCCGAAGGCCGATTCCTCCTAAAATTACAGGCTCGCTATCGCTCGCCAGGAAAAAATCGATACCTAAATGGCACGAAGGGTCCTAATATTGACAAAGACATGGGGTGAAAGGTCATAAAATCCCCAAACTAATGGAACCAACGTCTTAAAACCTCAAAACTAGTGGGGCTAAACATGAGGGAGAAGGGGGTCCAGAAAAACGGTCTGTCTCCCCTTAATGATCACAGGATACTGAGGCATGATTTGTGAACTCATATCAAAGGCATTGGATAAAACTAAGTGTAAATCGTGTATCTATTGGGTGAGTGAGCAACAGACGATAATAATAATTGTAAATATATTGTTGCCTGACACTACTAACAGCACAGGGTTGTCTCACTTAATAAATAAGACGGGCACAATAGTACAAGGACCTTATTCAATACGACTGTACTAATGGTGAAAACGTGTAATTGATGGCTATAAACGAGGCAGTTACCCATGGGCCCCAGAAGGGAATATTAATGTCCTCGATCGGCACCTTTGCCTTGTTTCTAGCTGTCAATTACATAATTCGAACACATATTCGCAACTGTGAAGGCCCAAATTAATAACCCATGAAATAACCGACCCTAGCCTAACCTACGATAACACAGTGCTAGTTATTGCAATTGCTTTCATGAGATAAACCTCGTGTGACATCCCCCCCCCCCCCACCCACCCACAGAACCGTTTATTATAACGAGACCAAAGACACTGTTATCCGACATGCGAGCGACAAACACATTCCAAAACACTACCACAGTCACAAATTGACCTTAATGATTGAAATGTATATAAATATCAAAAATAATGGATTGGATAACACAAAATAGTCTTTTATACACATTCCCTCTATTGTGTTGGATAATGTATTGCTTACACCATTGACCCCTGCATATGAGTACTGGTGTGAGTGTGATGATGGGTGAGGATCAGACACAAGAGGAGCTGACCTGTCTGGCTGGGTACTATGGTGGACAGACCAAGGCCGGAGAGGTGGCCGGAGAGGTAGCCGGGGTAGAGGCCGTAGTCACTGAGGCTGTGGAACATCCTGGTGCGGGGTGGATGAGGAGGCTGGTACCCTCGCCGTACAGAACTGTCGTCACTGTGGTAGTGGCGTCCGGACGTCAACAGATACTTGCCCATCGGAAACAACTGGGCAGTGGCGCTCTGGGTACGCTCCTCAGGACCACCCATGTCTCCGTCCGTTATACCGTCCTCCGGGAAGTATTGTGAGCCTGAGTAAGTACTATCGTGGCCAGAGTAAGTACCATTCTGACCCAACAATGTACTATTCTGGTCCAACAGCGTTCTATTCTGCCCGGACAAGGTACCATTCTGGCCCGCCTCGCCCATGATGGCCCTCAGTCTGGTCTCCACCAGCAAGATATTCCGGATGCTGAGGCCGCAGGGCACCGAGTACGAGTGTTTTATCGACTCGGCACGAGGGCCGAGGCCGGTGGTGGGCAGCGAGGCCACGGTGAAACTAGAGGGCACGACCGCACCTACACTCAAAATCTAAACGAGCTCTTGTTGGGGGGGGGGGGGGGGGGGAGGAACGGGGAGACACCAGTGGGGATGGAAGGTGTGGGGGGGGGGGGACTAGGGGGGAAGAAAGGAGGGATACCAGTGGGGGAAGTAGGGATTACAAGGAGGGAGGGGGGGGGGGGGTGAAAGAGGAAGTTGGAACCAAGTACTCTTTAGTAGGGTGAGGTTTTATTACTATATGTGTGCGTGGTCACGTCTACATTACTGCTCCACCATTGTCATCATCACACCTCTTTCATTTTATTACGGCGTACATTAGACGGTTTCTTTCAGTTTAGGAAATAGATCTCATAATCAAGGGGTTTAAAATCACTCGGTTAACTCCTTCGCTACTATTTATATTTGTATTCCTTTTGTTAACTTTGGACAACTTTATATTCGACAAAGGAAAAATGTCACAAAATTTAAGGGTTTGCAGACATCTGGAGTAACCCCTTCAGTACTATTATCTCTGGCTTTCTTGTAATAAATGTTACTAAAATGAGTAAATGTGGGTGGCAGTGAAAGGGTTAAGAGCATCCATCACCATAACTGACAGCAGCGGTAGTGAAGGCCGCTCAGTATATACACAGAAGGCGCCACTGGCTTACACGGACCTAATTCTGGAGACTTTGTAATTAAACATTTCAACCTTTCAGTCAGAGAGGTATACTTCGCGATCATCTGATATCAAAACTGTTTTAATTTTCCAGTTGGATCCATTTTTATTTATTTTCTGAAAGATGGGAACCTTAATGTCAAATATGTTATGACAAAAAAACATGTCTGTAAGTTCAATGTGTCTTTGAACATATAACTTTACACTTGTCAGCATTTGTGAATTTATACGAAACTTCACACCGCTGTCCATGAATACGAAGCCTTAAATTGTGAGCGTTTATGAATGAATACGAAGCCCTAAACTTGTGCGTGTCTGTCAATGTATGTGTTGCGTCAAAAGTTCCATGTGTTGTGAATTAATGAAAAGCTCAGAGTTGGCTAGCGTGTGAATGAGTAATGAGTCGGTGTTGCGAGGGAGGGTCCACAAATGAAACAGATAAATGGTTGTCTGTGGTTGTTATTCCTCTGACTTGACAACCAGAGTGTGGGAGGGAGAGTGGTACCGTGGTAGTGTGGGAGAGACAGTGGCACCGTGGGAGAGAGAATAGCAGCGTGTGAGTGAGAGTGGCACTATGAGAGTGAGAGTGACACCGTGAGAATAAGGGTGGTACCGTGGGAGTGAGAGTGACACCGTGGGAGAGTGACACAGTAGCGGCCCTATAGTGTGTGGCACTCAGGGCCTGGCGGGCACAAGTGATGGACAATGATACTTACAATGGAGAGCTCTCTCTCTCTCTCTCTCTCTCTCTCTCTCTCTCTCTCTCTCTCTCTCTCTCTCTCTCTCTCTCTCTCTCTCTCTCTCTCTCTCTCTCTCTCTCTCTCTCTCTCTCTCTCTCTCTCTCTCTCTCTCTCTCTCTCTCTCTCTCTCTCTCTCTCTCTCTCTCTCTCTCTCTCTCTCTCTCTCTCTCTCTCTCTCTCTCTCTCTCTCTCTCTCTCTCTCTCTCTCTCTCTCTCTCTCTCTCTCTCTCTCTCTCTCTCTCTCTCTCTCTATTTTACTTACTCACACTAAACCACTCCATCCTCCACCATTACTATCCTCGAGTCAAACCTATTCTACCAAAACTTTACCACTGTACTAGCCTCTGAATTGATGTTACCATTACCACTAACACCCTCCACACTGAACCACTCCCCTACATCATTATCACTACAGTTTATGGTAGTCCCAATATTTCACCACAAACCACATAATACCATAGTGTCGAGGAGCGGCCCTCTGCGAGTCCCCCCAAAACAAGTTAATGTTAAAACTAATCTTTTATCATTACCAAATCACACACTTCCAATCTCCCTATTATGTGTGGAGTTAACCTAAAGTACTTCAACCACACACACACACTTTATATTGAATCTCCTTATTAGAGGTAATCTTAAGCACGCGCGCGCACACACACACACACACACACACACACACACACACACACACACACAACTACTCCATCAAAGGTCAATTACCACCATTACTCCACACCACTCCATCACAGGGATACCGAGCCACCACCACACTACGCTATACTTTATACACAACAATAATCCATGGAAGTGCTAAGTTTTACAACTAAAGTTCCATTAATTTAAACAAATCTATAATTATGTTAAGAATATATATATATACAGTATATTGTAAATTATTGTACCTGTTATTGAGTTCGTGTGTGTGTGTGTGTGTGTGTGTGTGTGTGTGTGTGAAGCTATACAAAGAGTTAGAGTGTGCGTGTACGTAAGTGAAAATGTGGAGAGTAGCTAGTATGAATGGAAGTACGTGTGTCTGTGCGTATATCTGTACGTGTGAAGTACGAGTTAGTGCAAGCTACTATATTTAGAGTTGTGAAGTTAGAGTGAGAACAAGACTAGTCTGAGTGGCAAAGCTGAGATATTAGAATGAGTGGACCTTTGGTCTATTATTTCCAGCTGACGATATATTGAATCCCTTTGCAACTGACTTCTCGATAGTTACTTGAAAAATATAAAACTACCGTGTCTCTGCATTATAGTAATATAAAACTACCGTGTCTCTGCATTATAGTAATGCCAAGTTTTCATAATGAAGAACTTAGTTCGCTACCAAATCTTCATAATAGCTGAGTAATCAATATGAGGGACATGCCAATTTACGGTCAGCTGGAAAATAACAGACTATAGGTGTTACCGGTACTTTAGAGTGAAAGTGTGTGTGCCTATTGGAGTGAGGACAGAGTGAGTGCCAGTGCCTATTGTAGAGTCATGACATTGAAGTGAGCGATATCGTGGTACTCAATCCCACCCCTACTCTGTGCAACTCTCCAACCCGAGAGTGAAACGTTACTCTGTCTTTCTTCTATTCAACAGCGAGCTCTGGAACTCTCTCCCAGAATCAGTCTTTCCCTCTTCCTATGACTTAAATAGCTTCAAACTCCGTGTGTCCAGGCATTTTGGCTCGAACGTCCCTATGATTTTGGCCCTGTCACTCTTTCAACTATGGGGGAGGCACTCGCTATAGGCAGTTCTGCCTTTTGCCTCCCTCAATCACATAGAAGAAAAAAAAAAAAAAAAAAAACATACTCCTTCCCCACAATTTAGTCTATGGGTATTGGTCACGAAGATAATATGACCCTCGTGTACATAACTGTGTCAGTAAATCAAACACATTGCCAGTCAATATACATAAATTGTAATTTTCTTTCCACAACTCACATTACAAAGATCTAATCCCGGGTGAGACAGACTCACACTAACGCTACATCCGCCAACTTTATTCTGACATTCCCAGACTATTTTGTATTAGTATCAACAACTAAACTGATGGTAGAGCATTATATGAACCAACTTCTAAACTCAAATTAAATCCGAATCTGCCAAACCAGTAGCCCAAAAAAGTTGCTGCAAAAATATTTGTGTGCAGGAGGATTTACACGAGCGCATTTTCCCACAACTCTGATCTGGCAGCTTCTGGAATATAGCTATGAATTTGTTTTCACCTATAATAAACCATCTTTTGTTTAGTTACCGATACCAGTGTTCAATACCTCCAAATATTACCAGAAAACAAAAATTCGGATAAAATATTGTGAGAAAATGCACGTATAAATCCCCTTAAGGGGGGTCACCTGCTTTGTTGTCTCTTTCTCTCTATTTCTCTCTTTCTCTGGATTGTATTCATTCGGCCCCATTCAGCCAACTGTTTTAAGACGTTTATCCCCATCCAGGTGTCAATTTCTTACTAGCGAGCGATAGCGATGTATGGAGAAATCCGGCTTCGCCGGAGAATTTTGTTTATCGAAAAATGTACAAATTTAGATTCCTGTCAAAACAAAAATATATATTTATCCTGGCTCGCTACCGCTCGCCAGGAAAATATTGACACCTGGATGGGGGTAAACGTCTCAAAACAGTAGGCTGAATGGGACCGAATGGATACAAGCCTAAAGAGAGAGGGAGAGAAAGAGAAAAAAAAAAGCGAGGTGGGCCCCCTTAAGTGAGTAGAGAGCTAGGCCATGAGTGACCGAGTGAGAGTAAATTGTGAAACATATATAACGTCTTTGTTTCTGTATACAACCTGTCTTAATAATTGTGAAACATATATAACGTCTTTGTTTCTGTATACAACCTGTCTTAATAATTGTGAAACATATATAACGTCTTTGTTTCTGTATACAACCTGTCTTAATAATTGTGAAACATATATAACGTCTTTGTTTTTGTATACAACCTGTATTAATAATTGTGAAACATATATAACGTCTTTGTTTCTGTATACAACCTGTCTTAATAATTGTGAAACATATATAACGTCTTTGTTTCTGTATACAACCTGTCTTAATAATTGTGAAACATATATAACGTCTTTGTTTTTGTATACAACCTGTCTTAATAATTGTGAAACATATATAACGTCTTTGTTTCTGTATACAACCTGTCTTGATAATTGTGTTATCGATTATATACATAGTTTCATGTAGTATAACAGACAGAGTTCGAGGTAAGGTGAGCTATGATACATATAACTCCTTTCTTTGTACAACACCTCATGTGTTTCACCTAGCTCTCTACAGTTCCTCTACATAACATTTCAATATCTTATACTTAAACGTCTTTTAAGTGCCAGTGAACGTGTTCCAGGTGTAATTTTCTACACCTTTTTTCTAACGTTCACCTTGCTTTCTATAACTCCCCTTTTAATCACATTTCAATAAACTTATCTTAGATCAGTCTAAAGTGAGCGAGAATGTTCGAGGCAGGATGTGAAATATATATACAACTTCTACCTGTTTTTCTAGAGCTCCTGTTTGTCACATTTTAACTATATTTTCATTGCAAGTACCCTATCCAGGACGAGTGTGAATAGTGTCACGGGAGAAGGGAGGACGATGACAGAGCAGACAGAGCGATAAAATTTGAGCTTGAAATATATAAATCTCACCTCTCTTTCTCCAACCTTTTCATCTAATTTAGGTTATCTTATCTTGGACGTATGTGTAACAGTCATAAGAAAGAGTACGAGCAAGACAGACAGACAGAGAGAACGTGAGGGAGAAATATAGAATTTCCACAATTCTACCTACGACTCTTAATCACATTTATAGTATCTTCTCCATATTAATATGATTCTGAATTATTGTAAAGTAGGGCCAACTAGAGAGCAAGAGATTATCGAAAGACAGAGCGAGAGGATGAACGCGAGAGAGTGTTGCGTGTGTGTGAAAGAGGGAAGCCAGTGAAGGTGGCGGTGGTGGTAGCGGCCGCGGGTGATAGCTACGAACACGTCTCTGGGCGCTGCGACCCGGCACGGCACTGAGTGAACTGAGCCTCCTACTCCTCTGGCACTCCACCACACTCCTCCTCCTCCTCCTCCCATAGCACCCTCGTCCTCCTCCTCTTCTCCTCGTTCTCCTCCGCTGGCCCTCCTCTCTCTCGTCACCCCCTGGTAGCCTGACCCTCCTCCTTTGCTCTGTTCATCGTTCACCAGATACTCATAGTCATCCTTCAATGACCCTACTAGCTTGGCCCTCCTCCATTGACCCTGCTAGCTTGGCAGTCCTCATCCTCCTTCCTTGACCTTGCTCCCCTGGTCCACCGTCCTCCATTGCCCAATCTAATTTGGTCCTTCTCCATTGACCGTGATAACCTGGCACACCTAATCCTCCTTTATTGACCCTGCTTCCCTGGCCCTCTTCCATGGACCCTGTTAACCTGGCACTCCTCCTCCTCCTCCATTGACCCTGTTAACTTGATACTGCTCAACCTCCTCCATTAACCTCTCTTCCCAAGCCCCCCCCCCCCCCCTCCAAGGCACTTCTCGTCCTCCCTGGACCCCCCCCCCCCCCCCCCCTCCAAGGCACTTCTCGTCCCCCCCTCCTTTCCTCCCTGGCCTTTCTCATCCCCACTGGTAGTCCACTCCTAGCCCTCTTCTCCAGCCCCCTCCCCTTCCCCGCGCACACTCCTGCACTCACAGGAAATAATCCGAGAATCACCACAGACGCTTCAGACCAGGGGATTACCAACAAAAGCGCCCTCACAAAACAAGAAAAAGAAAAAGAAAAAAAAGTTTAAGCCTCGACAAAAGTGGAGCCATCATATATACAGTACAGTATATATATACTGTATACATACAGTATATATATGTATATTGCATAGTAGACAATTCGATCCGTCATCATAACTAAGTATTCTTTAATACACTTCCGCCAACCTAGCATAATTTACGGCACATGCCACATCATAATCAAAATATATAACGTGCCCAAACATTACAAATGAGACTAAAATGTGAGCCCAAATGAATATCGTAGGCTAGCTGTAACATCAATTACACACATCAATAATTATACATTGTTTATCTATCTATTCCCAGACGCCTTGATCCACGAGGGGGTGGCCACGAACGAATCTCAATAATACACACGTACTAAAAAAACCACACAAAGATACACAGATAATCACATACAATAATTATTCACAAATTGATTCACGCATACTCTTTCTCTCTCACACACAAATCAAAATAATGCCCCATTGTAGGAGGAGCCGGCGTGAAGGTGTGCTCCAGACAATGGTGGTGGTGGCTATTTCAGTGGTAGTGGTGGTGGTCAAGTGGCCAGGGAGTGTGAAGGCCAGGTAATGAACGAGTCAGGCGGTAATCTCTACACTACCACCACCACTACCAATGCCAGGATGCTAGGCAGGCAGAATGGTGGTGGTGGTGAAGGGGACAGAGAGTATGAAAGCCAGGTAATGTACGAGTCAGGAAGTAATCTCTACACCACCCCTACCAGGATGCTAGGTAGTATGGTGGTGGTGGTCAAGGGGCAAAGAGTATGAAGGACAGGTAATGAACGAGTCAGGCGGCTATTTGCTTATTTCTTTACCACTACCACCACCACCACCACCAACACTAGGATGCTAGGCAGTATGGTGGTGGTGGTGGTCAAGCAGGCAGAGAGTATGAAGGACAGGCAATGGACGAGTCAGGCGGTAATTTCTACTGAACCACCACCACCAGAATGCTTAGCCACCCACACTACAATACCACCATCAACACCACCAGGATATTAGGCTATCATAGTACAGTACCACAACCACATTTTTTTTTTTTTTTTTTTTTCTATGTGATTGCGGGAGGCAAAAGGCATAACTGCCTATAGCGAGTGCCTCCCCCATAGTTGAAAGAGTGACAGGGCCAAAATCAAGGGACGATCGAGCCAAAATGCCTGGACACACGGAGTTTGAAGCAATTTAAGTCATAGGAAGAGGGAAAGACTGATACACAAGTACCACTTCACATTTGGCTTAAGCTCGCACCTATCACATCATACCTCACTGCAACCACACCATTCCTCACACTTAACATAGACACACACAATCAAAACACAGCCTATAGTTACATGCAATAATACACACAATGCACCATATATTATATTACACACAAATCTCTCTCTCTCTCTACGACAACGCCAGGCCTATTATTACCAACACTGATGATAAACCCCTAAGGCCTAACTGTTAGCACTCTTCCCCCTACTCATAACTCATGTCGGGTGCCAAAGTGTTAAAGGCGGCACTAAAGGGGTGCCAGCTCCCGCGACATCAACGAGACCTTCATGGCACGGATCATACATATCTATTTCCATCACCACCTACCTACACTTGACTAATATTCATTCCAAACCCTAATATATCCTAACTTACTCAACATAACATACCAAACCTGTAATCGGTCAGGTGTATTTTTTAGGTTTTCTTATAACCCTTTAATTTTATATATGGTGACTATAAATGTAAAAAAAAAAAAAAAAAAAAAAGGCCGTTGAGACGGCCATATCCAAAAACATAGTCGCATCTCTATGTTTTTATAGAGATGCGATTCCCGTGGATATTAGAGGAACTAAGTAAAAGAATGTAACGTAACCTAGCTTAATTGTGTTCAGTAAATTAGCCTGGCTAAGGAATGTTGTGGTTTTAGTAGAAAGATATATGTTGGTAGGGATGGCAGTATGGCACTTAAAATATGTTGGCACTGAGGGGCTGTAGACGACCATAGTGTCATGCACAGTTTTAGAGCTCACCTCTCATTGGTTAGGCTCCACCTCTTTCACGTAAGTAATATGAAATATAAATAAATATATAAAATGCTGCCAGCTCTTCCTTTTACTAAAAGTGGAAATATGTATAAATAAACAAGACCAAAGCGTTCCGCCATCTTTCACAAAACGGGAAAATATAAATTGAAAATAAATACATCCTGTTATATAATTATATATATAACTACAGTATATACATATCCACATTAACTAGCCTTATCTATCTATTAATCCATCCTGTATTATATATATATATATATATATATATATATATGTATGTTTATTTTTCTCTCACCTCTCCATTTCATATGATTAATAACACGAACAAAAAATCGCTGTTATTTTTGGTCATTTAGCCATACCAATAGGAGATGCCAAGCGTAAATATCACTTTATAAACCGATATCCAGCCTGCCATTTAACAAAATAATACAACATAAAAGTAAATTTAGAAAACAAAAGCGTTGAGCCACCTCTGTCCTTTAACAAACACAAAAATAAACAAAAATCGCTGTCACCCCTGGACCCAAACGAAAAACAGAGAAAAATCATAAAACGTTACGTGTGAAAAAAAGAATCAACTGTATTTGTTAATAAAATTCGTTTTTCCCTATAAAGGTTACCGTTCTGTTTTCCCGATGTTTCCCTTGACCCTGACACTATAAAACAGTGATAGGATGGTGGTGATAGTGCTCATATATACTGTATACTGTATATTGGCCAATATTATTATATTAAATTAAATGGAGTTTAACGGAGATTATGTGATCATTGATTTATGTTTATTTGTCTGTCTGTTTTTAAATTCAATAAAAACATCCTAAACTTATGATTTTATGATTCCTATCAATCCCCCTCCCACCTCTTGTATACACTCTTCATAGTACATTATATATATATATATATATATATATATATATATATATATATATATATATATATATATATAGAGAGAGAGAGAGAGAGAGAGAGAGAGAGAGATGGATGAAAATACTACTACTACTAATAATAATAATAGTAAAACTAATATTAATACAATAAAACAAAATATATTAACCAGCATTAATAGTGAATCTAAAACATTACAAACATTTATTATCAATAAATTCTAAAATTAATAAAAACACGGGCAATTAAAATATGTGAGCTTTTATCCATAGAATTAATTGGCTAAAATTAAATTACTACTATCCCAGAAGATTACACACGTTGAAATATGTGCTCTAATGTGTACTGTTGTTGTTGTTGTTGTTGTTGTTGTTGTTGTTGGTAGTAGAGATAGTGATGATGGTAGTAGCGGTGTTGTTTGTGGTATGGAAGCGGTGGTGGTGTTAATGGTCGCGGAGATGGTATGAGAGGTCGTGGAGATGGTATTAGTGGTGTTGGTGTCTGTGTTAGTGTTAGTGGAGTGGTGTTAGTGGTCGTGGTGTTGGTGTTAGTGGAGTGGTGGTAGTGGTAGTGGAGATGGAGTTTGTGGTAATAGTAGTGGTGGTGGTGGTGTTAGTGATAGTGGTGGTGGAGTTAGTGGTAATGCTAGTGGTGGTGATGGTGGTGTCAGTGTGAGTGATAGTGGTGGTGTTGGAGTTAGTGATAATGATAGTGGTATTAGTGTTAGTGATGGTGGTGGAGTTAATGGTAGTGGTGGTGTTAGTGTTAGTGCTAGTGGTGCGGTTAGTGATAATGGTAGTGGTATTGGTGTTAGTGATAGTGGTGGAGTTAGTGGTAATGGTAGTAGTGGTGTCAGTGTTAGTGATAGTGGTGGAGTTAGTGACAATGATAGTGGTATTAATGTATGTTAGTGATAGTGGTGGAGTTAGTGGTAATGGTAGTGGTGGTGTCAGTGTTAGTGATAGTGGTGGAGTTAGTGGTAATGGTAGTGGTATTAGTGTTAGTGATAGTGGTGGAGTTAGTGGTAATGGTAGTGGTGGTGTTAGTGATAGTGGTGGAGTTAGTGATAATGATAGTGGTATTAATGTTAGTGATAGTGGTGGAGTTAGTGGTAATGGTAATGGTGGTGTCAGTGTTAGTGATAGTGGTGGAGTTAGTGGTAATGGTAGTGGTATTAGTGTTAGTGATAGTGGTGGAGTTAGTGGTAATGGTAGTGGTGGTGTCAGTGTTAGTGATAGTGGTGGAGTTAGTGGTAATGGTAGTGGTATTAGTGTTAGTGATAGTGGTGGAGTTAGTGGTAATGTTAGTGGTGGTGTCAGTGTTAGTGATAGTGGTGGAGTTAGTGGTAATGGTAGTGGTGGTGTTAGTGATATATAGTGGTGGAGTTAGTGATAATGGTAGTGGTATTAGTGATAGTGGTGGAGTTAGTGGTAATGGTAGAGGTGGTGTCAGTGTTAGTGATAGTGGTGGAGTTAGTGATAATGATAGTGGTATTAGTGTTAGTGATAGTGGTGGAGTTAGTGGTAATGGTAGTGGTGGTGTCAGTGTTAGTGATAGTGGTGGAGTTTGTGGTAATGATAGTGGTATTAGTGTTAGTGATAGTGGTGGAGTTAGTGGTAATGGTAGTGGTGGTGTTAGTGATAGTGATAGTGGTGGAGTTTGTGGTAATGATAGTGGTATTAATTAGTGTTAATGATAGTGGTGGAGTTAGTGGTAATGGTAGTGGTGGTGGTGGAGTTTGTGGTAATGATAGTGGTATTAGTGATAGTGGTGGAGTTAGTGGTAATGGTAGTGGTGGTGGTGGAGTTAGTGGTACCTTACCTTTACCTTTTGATACCTTTTGATGTGTTCGCCGCTCTTCTAGCGGCACCAAGGAGCGCGACGCCCCTCGTTATGGGTGGTGATTTGGTGCAGTAGACTGTTTGAAGCGACAGCTCGCTCCCTTGCGAGGATGGGCTCGTCTGGCACTTTTTGAAGTTCGACATCTAGGGCTCTCTTGAAATTGTCTAACGAGATGTCCCTCATGTCTCTTAATCGCCGTGGGAGTTTGTTGAAGAGACGTGGGCCTCTGTGTGATAACCAGCCCTCTCGCAGAGAGCCCATAGCACCCCTGTTATTCATCCGGGGGATTTCGCATTCCCAGCCTCTCCTATCACTGAATTTCATGACTATCGGAGTATGTAGGTTTGGTACTAAACCCTCTGCGATTTTCCACGTGTATATTATTAGGTAACGTTCTCTTCTACGTTCCAGTGAGTACAGATTCAGTGATCTTAAACGCTCCCAATAGTGTAGATGTTTTATCGAACTTATATGCGAAGTGAAATTTCTTTGTACACTCTACGTCATTTATTTCACCTGCTTTGTATGGGGATGTTAATACGCTACAGTATTCAAGCCGCGGTAGCACTGGTAATGATAGTGGTGTTAGTGATAGTGGTGGAGTTAGTGGTAATGGTAGTGGTGGTGTTAGTGATAGTGGTGGAGTTAGTGGTAATGATAGTGGTGGTGTTAGTGGTAATGGTAGTGGTGGTGGTAGAGTTAGTGGTAATGATAAGTGGTATTAGTGTTAGTGATAGTGGTGGAGTTAGTGGTAATGGTAGTGGTGGTGGTGGAGTTAGTGGTAATGATAGTGGTGGAGTTAGTGGTAATGGTAGTGGTGGTGTTAGTGATAGTGGTGGTGTTAGTGGTAATGGTAGTGGTGGTGGTGGAGTTAGTGGTAATGATAGTGGTGGAGTTAGTGGTAATGGTAGTGGTGGTGTTAGTAATAGTGGTAATGATAGTGGTGGAGTTAGTGGTAATGGTAGTGGTGGTGGTGGTGTTAGTGATAGTGGTGGAGTTAGTGATAATGGTAGTGGTGGTGTTAGTGATAGTGGTGGAGTTAGTGGTAATGATAGTGGTACTTACTTTTGATACTTTTGATACCTTATGATGTGTTCGCCACTCTTCTAGCGGCACCGAGGAGCGCGACGCCCCTCGTTATGGGTGGTGATAGATACGTAGATATACAGTATAACTACTGTAATGTACATGTATATACCAGTTTATTTCAGCTTATGAAAGATCATTAACGGTAACTAAATTCAGCAGGTTAACCTTTTCTGAATAAGAGGTCTTTATAAACTATATAAAATGGCTTAGCGTTATGCAGAATGAAGGAAGCTATATGGGAATAAATGTAACCCCATAAAGCTAAAGATTGGTCTATTAAGAACGTGGGTTGAGTAAAGTACACTTTTGTTATACAGCCGAGTCTCTTAAATAAGTTTTCTTTATCTTTCTGGTGGATATTTTTGAAGTTAAAAACATGGCAAATGAACAAATATAAATGAATACCTGGACTATGAGGTGTTCATTCCTAAGCTGAATAAAATTGTCTTCTGTGATCAAAAATCTATCATAAAATACATCATACAGAAAGGTTAAGGCATGTAAGAATATTCAAAAGTTATGGCACTTGGAGCTTTGTGTCTCTGAAAGTCTTATGTATACAGTATAACAAAACATATTAGCATATAGTAGCATTATCATTATCCATAAATCAAACATTAATGTTTAAGTAAGTTCATTACAGTATTTCTAAATTATTTAATTTTTATAAATTCCTTGGACAAAGGGATGATAGCTCAAAATGTCACATGAAAATGTAACAAAATAAAATTGATGGATAATCTAATAAATTTCACTCCCAACACCAAACACCTCCCAATGAACACCTAACCGGTGTATTACATGGATAACTTAAATGCTACTGTACCTAATAAACTTCATTATTAATTACTTTGGCTAATATCACAGTAATGCCTTTGTATGTCACCCAAGTAACATAATGGCAAATGCTTTACACCCAAAATACTGACTTGGTTATGTGCAACAATACTTTGTGTTTAAAATATCACAAATCACTTAATTATTGCACTAGTCAGTTGAACTGTCTTAAATCTTTACAGATAATTGGAGTCATGGGGTATCATTACTTCACAAACATTAAGGCAATGCCTTTTGTATTGTTATTGCTGACATGCCAAAACTAATGTCACATTGCATATAAACTTTTCAGATGCAATTAAGGTATTAGTGTTAGTGATAATGATAGTGGTATTAGTGTTAGTGATAGTGGTGGAGTTAGTGGTAATGGTAGTGGTGGTGTTAGTGATAGTGGTGGAGTAATGTGGTAATGATACCATGATAGTGGTGGTGGTGTTACTGGACGTGGTCGTGGTGGTGTTAGTGGTAGTGTTAATGGTCGTGGTGCTAGCGTTGATAGTGGTGATAGCATTGGTGCCGGTAAGGTTAGTATTATTGGCAGAACTAGTGTGTGTGTGTGTGTGTGTGTGTGTGTGTGTGTGTGTGTGTGTGTGTGTGTGTGTTACACACAGGGTTACACAACCCTTTGATTTATAGAGGACCTTCTATTCAAACAAACAAATAAACCATCAAATCAAGGGTGGTTGGGGCTTAACAAACAAGAAGCGGACCTATCACCAAAGAACTGAATACCACACTGTTGTTTTGGCTTCTGTCACTCACTGTCTGTCTGTCTATAAACTCCACCCACTATTTTGGAAGGATTTTAGTGTTTTTTACTTGGTAGATTTGCAGTGATTACATAAAGGCAAGAGGCTTCATAAAATAGGATCTTGTAAACATCACTTCTGCAGTGATTCTCGGTTAAAAAGACCCTCCACATATAATTTCCCATCGCAGTCTAATAAAAAACAAAAAAGTATTTCTTCGATGATGTGATTAGAGTCAAGTTATAAATATGGATCTAGACACGCAGGTAAAATTATGTGACGTAAATAGGATGATGGTGAAATCTATATTTATGAGGTTCGTAGGCGTTTGTAATTGATAGTGGAGATGTTATCATGGGGTTCAGTTTGTTTGGGAAACAAATATAATTATGTTGTATGCATGTATGCATATATATATATATATATATATATACTGTATATATATATATATATATATATATATATATATATATATATATATATATATATATATATATATATATATATATATATAACGGGATTATTTTCATTAATGACATAGCATGGCAAAAGTACAGGTAAGGTAGGCCTACCCGGTGGAGAGAAAAAATATATATATAAATACTCACATGCATGAAAAAAGAGCCTACCAAGGCCATCATAATAAACAGTATCCTATTTTATTATATTTTTTATAACTGTTATTACAGTTATACACGCGCTATGAATGCTACAATATATTTTATTATATTTTTTATAACTTTTATTACAGTTATACACGCACTATGAATGCTACAATATATTTTATTATATTTTTTATAACTTTTATTACAGTTATACACGCGCTATGAATGCTACAATATATTTTATTATATTTTTTATAACTGTTATTACTGTTATACACGCGCTATGAATGCTACAATATATTTTATTATATTTTTTATAACTTTTATTAGTTATACACGCACTATGAATGCTACAATATATTTTATTATATTTTTTATAACTTTTATTACAGTTATACACGCGCTATGAATGCTACAATATATTTTATTAT
This sequence comes from Paralithodes platypus, assembly GCA_032716605.1. Taxonomy (NCBI): domain Eukaryota; kingdom Metazoa; phylum Arthropoda; class Malacostraca; order Decapoda; family Lithodidae; genus Paralithodes; species Paralithodes platypus. Next base: position 145,008,553 of record CM064487.1, read on the forward strand.
ATTTTTTATAACTGTTATTACTGTTATACACGCGCTATGAATGCTACAATATATTTTATTATATTTTTTATAACTTTTATTACAGTTATACACGCGCTATGAATGCTACAATATATTTTATTATATTTTTTATAACTTTTATTACAGTTATACACGCACTATGAATGCTACAATATATTTTATTATATTTTTTATAACTTTTATTACAGTTATACACGCGCTATGAATGCTACAATATATTTTATTATATTTTTTATAACTGTTATTACAGTTATACACGCGCTATGAATGCTACAATATATTTTATTATATTTTTATAACTGTTATTACAGTTATACACGCGCTATGAATGCTACAATATATTTTATTATATTTTGTATAACTGTTATTACTGTTATACACGCGCTATGAATGCTACAATATATTTTATTATATTTTTTATAACTGTTATTACAGTTATACACGCGCTATGAATGCTACAATATATTTTATTATATTTTTTATAACTGTTATTACAGTTATACACGCGCTATGAATGCTACAATATATTTTCTTTTACGATCCCCTCTAGAATTGATACAAATATGTGTTGCTCTCTTCTCCCAGCTGTTCCAGTTGAGTTACCGGTAGTAGTTTGTGTTCCAATCAATGCTATTATTGTTAACACTATTTCCATTCTTGTCGGCATCTTCATTAAGGGATCCCACCTCGCTTTTGTTCTCTTTCTCTCCCTCTCTCTTTGGCTTGTATATATTCGGCCCCATTCAGCCTACTGTTTTAAGACGTTTACCCCCATCCAGGTGTCAATATTTTCCTGGCGAGCGGTAGCGAGCCAGCATATATAAATGTTTGTTTTGACAGTAAGCTAAATTTGTACATTTTTCGATAGAAATATGACTCAGGCGAAGCCGGATTTCTCCATACAATGCTGGCTCGCCATCGCTCGCCAGGAAGAAATCGACACTTGGATGGGGATAAACGTCTTAAAACAGTTGGCTGAATGGGGCCGAATGGATACAAGCCAAGGAAAGAGAAAAAAGGAGAGACAGATAAAACAAGCCGGTGACCCCCCTTAACTTTTATCCCTGTTGTAATTGTTGTTGATGATAAGTGTTATTGTCGTTTATGTTCAACACAGTCAATATAGTGTTGGTGTGTTTGTTGTTGTTGTTGTGTGGTGGAGTTATTGGTACTGGTACTGGTGTGTGTATTGTTGTTGTTGGTGTTTATGTTACTGCCTGCTCCTGGTGGGCTGGTTACTAGTTCTATTGTTCGAAAGGAAGGTAGTTGTCGGGCACGGCTAGAATTATTGTGAGGAGGCTTTCTGTGTGTGTGTGTGTGTGTGTGTGTGAGTGTGTGTGTGAAATATATACCATGAATAAATATATAAATAGACAGATAGACAGAGATGGATAGGTGAACAATAGATGAGTAAGAAATACATATACTGTATATTCTCAGGGTAATATATATGGACAGGGTGTGTGTGTGTGTGTGTGTGTGTGTGTGTGTGTGTGTGTGTGTGTGTGTGTGTGTGTGTGTGTGTGTGTGTGTGTGTGTGTGTGTGTGTGTGTGTGTGTGTGTGTGTGTGTGTGTGTGTGTGTGTGTGTGTGTGTGTGTGTGTGTGTGTGATAGTGGGTGGACCACAACATCCACTGGTTGCCAAATTACACTCCCTAACAGTTATACTGCCTCCAGTTATTGGCTATAATACTAGTGTTTGCGGAAGGAAAGTCATATGTTAGTGCTTTACGAGGTGTGTGTGTGTGTGAGTGTAAGTGTGTGTGTGTGTGTGTGTGTCTGTGTGTGTGTGTGTGGGCGGGTGTAAACATGGGTGCTAGAGCAATAATCGTTCATGTAATGCGTTAAGAAAACAAAATCCACTGTGACCCCTCCCTCTTCCCACCAAGTTGACCGAAAAATATAACATACTAGCTAAAGAGTAGCCTAAACACCTAGCATTAGAGATCCTTTAGAAACACAGTTTAGACAATTCGTCTTGATATAATGGGAATTTCAAAAGAAAATATAAACATTGTGAATGACATCCAAAATGTATGCTCTCCAATGTAGTCTAAGTATATATATTAACATTTAACCTAGTGCTTCATCTAGTATACCAAATTAATATGGTATCTGCAGTTGTCCAATATGTCTACTGAAGGACCCGTACCTTTCATGAATATAGTATGTATCACACCAGCGCTTTTCCTTACAACTTTCTTTGGCAAGTCTATAGTCTGGAACCTCCTGAATTAAATTGATATGATAATTCAGCTACTTAAAATATTCTACATTCAGCTTAGCCTTTGATACCAATGTAAAAGATTCCATATAAATATTGGCCATCGAAAATTGATGCTAAAAACTCTCGTGTGATACTCCCCTTAAGTAAACACGCCGCCATTACAAAACAAAACGCCATTTGTGTATTTACTTGTATTGCTGGTGAAGGTATCCTGGCGGTGAGGGGCCGGTCGCTGGGGGGTGGCGCTCTGGCGAGGGTTGGGGGGCTGGGGGGGCTGGTAATGGGAATCGGCTGAGGAGGTGTACTGGGGTGCTTGGTAAGATTCGGTGTACTGGTGATGGGATGACTTGGTGTACTGTTGCTTGTGAGCTTCGGGTGGAGAGGAAAATTGGGGAGACTCGGAATACTGGTACTGGTCAGAATCGGTGTACTGGTAAGATTCTTGATATTGTTGATTGCGAGACTCGACGTGTCCCGCCTCCTGGTCCTCATATATCACGTCCCTCTCGTCATGGTGGTGGTGGTGGGGATGGTAATGGTGATAGTGAGGGTGGCTGTGGGGATCTTGGAGGTCTTGATCCTGAACGTAGGGTAGATCACGAGGGTCAGGTCGCTGCCTCTCGGAACTGCCTATATCAATGTTGGTCTTCTTTGTCTCTTGCATTTTTCTGCTCGTGTTATCATATTCCTCGTGTGATGCCCGTCGTGGCTTCAGCTTGTACAGATCCCTGAGGCTGGTCTGGATTCTCTCCGACGACACATAATCCCGGTGGTGGCTTGACGACCCTTCAGGTGAGTCAGAATATTTATCGTGTTGGGCGGGCTCCTTGGATGTATAGGGGGTCGTTGATGGCTTGTCGCTAGGGTGGGCTTGGCTGTCTTCCCGGGAATGTCTATGGCCTTGATAATCATTGCCTTTTCGAGTGTCTGAAGCGGGTTGCTTTATATAATTGGACCTGGGATCATCAGTACTGTAAGGGTTAAAATAATCCTGACTCCGGTCTCCGTCATCTTCTCTGGACACTGGAGTCGTCTGCATCTGGCCACACCCCCGCCTTGCCTCTCCACGCCTAGCCTCCCCACCCACCACCAATCTATCCCCACCCCCACCCTCCACCAGCCTACCCCCACAGTTGTCAGGGGGCGGCGACTGTCGGGATTGAGAGTGACGTGCGGAGGTGGTGATTTCCGGGGAGATGGTGGGTAGACCAGCCCCACCATCCCCCAGTCGCGGGTACCCACTCAAACAAAACACCCCAGCCCGCATCCCAGTTCGAAGATGAGACGCACTTGTTTCGTCAGTTTTGGTTTTAGTAGGGTCAACAGAGGCGTCTAGTTCATTATTATCCATGTGTTCACTGTGAGAGTCGGGAGCCGTGGCTTGGATAGGCGGGGCGGGACTGAGGGGAGAGTGGGAACCCGAGGCACTCCCGGAATTTTCTACCCCGTCTTGTTCACGCAGAGGAGAAATGTCACGATCGTCGAAGCTCAGATCTCCACTTAGGGTGCTCAAAGTATCGTTATGATCTTCGGTAGGTTCAGACAACCTGTTGCTGTTGTTGTTTCCTTCTGTCACATTCCCTGCTTCTTGTCTGGCCCGCACGGTACTCTCTGTTTCATCACTTTCACTTTCATCATCATCATCATTATCACTAACATCATCATTATCACTGTCACCATCGTCTTCGTCGTTACTATCACCGTCATCACATTTACCCTCTTCGTTTTCACAGTTAGCCTCTCCAGCAACATGATCATCACTGTCACCATGGTTCATTATATCGCCTGCAACATGATCATCACCGTCACCATGGTTCATTATATCGCCTGCAACATGATCATCACCGTCACCATGGTTCATTATATCGCCTGGGTAAGTATTTTCCTTGGGATTTCCCAAGCTTGACTGTTCAGGTTCCTCGGGGATGGTAGAGCCAACACAACTCGAGTCTAATTGCTCTTCGCACACTTCGTACTCTTCTTCTGAGGTATCATCTGAATCCTCTGAGTCACTGTCGGAGTCCGAGGAAGACGTATTTGATCCTGGTGATCGCTGCGACTGCTTGTTGGTGGTCAGGCGCCCTTGACTGTCATGGGTGTGCATGTTGAAGAGCACGTGGCCACCGTTAGCAGCCCAGGGGCGGGATGAGACCAACTTTCCTCCCCGTGCCAAAGAGTACGAATCACTACGGGTGATGTCTCCAGCACCACCAGTGTCTTGCTGGGGGGTGTCTGGGGGCGGACAGTGGGGCGGGTCTGCCCCAGGGATGTGGTCCAACATTCCGCCCACCCACCCACAAGGTCACGACCGCCCACACGACCACAGCTACAGCAGCCACACCCTCGTCAGGACATGAATCTCGTGTAACTGAGAGTAGAGGAGAGGGTGCGGCGCGCGGTGCAGACGGTTGCCCTCAAACTGACTGGTGAGGTGTGGTGCCCTGCTGTGCCTGTCAGGGAGAGGGAGGAAGGAGGGTAGCACTACCCTCACACCCCCACCCCCACACACACACCCACTACAACCACACTCAAGAACTGAAATATGCCACGAGTGCCGTCACCACCACACCACCACGCCCACCAACGCCCTGCCACCACCCACTCCAAATATATACGCCACAATGACGCCCACGCAACGTTTGCCAATACCCACCTGAACCAAGAGGCAATTATGAAATAATTGGGGGGATAAAATTATATTTATCCATTCCGCTCTATGCTGGTCAAATTTGGGGGTGGGTTCTTACATGTGAGGGCCTAATCCGAAAATAATAATAATAATAATAATAATAATAATAATAATAATAATAAAATAAATAACTAAACAAGTACACCCTACCACTGTCCTTCTAACACTAACTTTTGTTCCATCCTTGTTCTTTAGTTGTCTCTGTCCAAACCCTAAGACAGATCCAACTAACCTTCACCATTTTCTTCTAATTCATCCACGCCCCATTTTCTTTTAGGCATTAGAGGGCAAGGATTGTACATGAAAGGGTCCTTAACTATATACTTCCGTCGACATGATCTTACTTCAAGCTGCCCCACTCAGTTTACTCACTCAGTCACAATATATTTTCATGTATTATCGAAATTTCCTTTAGTCAGTACTTACTGTATTCAATGCAAATGCAGTGTTGTGTTTTTATGTTCACTCACTGCAGGCTGGCAAAACATAGCCTAGTCTTTATGTTTAGCAATTATTAATATACATGCAAAGCTGAATTTATGTTTTACATTTTCAAATTATATATTTGGAAGTGAAAGCATTTGTCAAAACAAAACAATTCAATGTTAAAGTCCCTGTATTCCTTCCCATATGTATTCAAGTTTCAAAGTCAAATTGCCTCGGTTTGACACCAAGATTGAGTTCCTTTATTTACCGAGCATGATTCTTCCATTTAATTTCATTCTCTTTCCCAAAACGTCGGATGAGCTAGTGTTTACTAAAAGTACAACAGGACAAGCTTTTCAACTCTAATAGTGGAGCCAAAAGTTAAAGATATGTTTTACCTTCTAATAGCCTAACTTAAGGTGAGGTATTTACATTGTTCCCTAGACCTCGATCAAGCTTAAAATGATACCCCGAGTCCCTTTCAAGATAAATGTGTACATTTTTCGGTAGAAAAATTTCCCGGCCATAGGCCGGTTCCTCTTAAATTACAGGCTCGCTATCGCTCGCCAGGATAAAATCGACACCTGAATGGCACGAAAGGTCTTAATATGGGGTGAAAGTTCTTAACATCGCTAAATTAATGGGGCGAACGTTTAATAATATCAAAAGCAATGGGGCTAAACATGAGGGAGAAAGGGGGCAAGAAAAAAATCCCTCAAGTGGAGATCTCCCCTTAAGGTAACGGAGAAAGCTTTGTTTTAAATGTTACCTTTTGATTTCTAAGAGGTCCTTGCAAAGCTGTCTGGCAGTAAGACGAATAATGATATAAAATGACCATGGATAAAATAAATGCTAAAACTCGCGTACAGTTGGCCTAAGAATCACACCAGTTATTATGGTTGGTTAAATCACTCCTGTAGTAAAGTCTGCCAGATGTTGAATGAACCTTACCTTTACCTTTTGATACCTTTTGATGTGTTCGCCGCTCTTCTAGCGGCACCAAGGAGCGCGACGCCCCTCGTTATGGGTGGTGATCTGGTGCAGTAGACTGTTTGAAGCGACAGCTCGCTCCCTTGCGAGGATGGGCTCGTCTGGCACTTTTTCCAGTTCGACATCTAGGGCTCTCTTGAAGTTGTCTAACGAGATGTCCCTCATGTCTCTTACTCGCCGTGGGAGTTTGTTGAAGAGACGTGGGCCTCTGTGTGATAACCAGCCCTCTCGCAGAGAGCCCATAGCACCCCTGTTATTCATCCGGGGGATTTCGCATTCCCAGCCTCTCCTATCACTGAATTTCATGACTATCGGAGTATGTAGGTTTGGTACTAAACCCTCTGCGATTTTCCACGTGTATATTATTAGGTAACGTTCTCTTCTACGTTCCAGTGAGTACAGATTCAGTGCTCTTAAACGCTCCCAATAGTGTAGATGTTTTATCGAACTTATATGCGAAGTGAAATTTCTTTGTACACTCTCTACGTCATTTATTTCACCTGCTTTGTATGGGGATGTTAATACGCTACAGTATTCAAGCCGTGGTAGCACTAGAGATTTGAAGAGCGTTATCATAGGCAATTCCCAGCGTGTTTTAAAAGTACGCAGAATCCAACCCGTTAGACGTTTCGCAGCCGCCACTTTGACCTGGTTATGTACTTTGAAACCCATATTTTCAGACATTAATACCCTAAGGTCTTTCACACTGTCTTTCCGTTCCATTATGTAGTTAGATTCTGTTAAGTAATTTGTAATTTCTTTAACACCATTATTATCTCCGTACCGTATTAATTGGATTTTTTCCTCATTGAATTGCATGTTGTTTTCCCTGGTCCACTGGAACACTACATTCATGTCTTCCTGCAGTCGGCCCGTGTCCTCTTGTATGTTTACTATCTTGCTTAATTTTGTGTCATCAGCAAAAGACGACACCGTACTGTGTCTGGTGTTGGTATCTATGTCGCAAATTAGTATGAGGAACAGAAGGGGCGCTAGCACTGTTCCTTGGGGCACTGAGCTTTTGACATCCGAAGGCTCAGATGTGACTTGGTTTACTGCTACTGATTGTTTTCGGTTTACGAGGAAATTGTATATCCACCGTCCGATTTTCCCAGTTATACCTTTTGCTTTCAGTTTGTGGGCTATTATACCATGGTCACATTTATCAAATGCCTTAGAAAAATCGGTGTAAATGACATCCACGTTTTTCTTTTCTTCTAGCGCTTTAAGAATTTTGTCCGTGTAAACATATAAAACGGGGCGCCTGCAAAGCGTCAAAACTATTCCAAGGGTGTCAGCCCTATCAATACATCAAAAACCCAATCTTTTCAAAGCATCAAAAAAGTTGGACCTTTTCAATTTGACAAAAAGGCTGAAACTGACTGGATGATATCATATCATCAATTTTTGTTTACCTAACCTAACCTAACCTAACCTAACCTAACACATTGATATGATCTGGGGAAAAACTGGTTTTTGACAAAATGAAGACATCTGCAAAATTTGATGTATTGATAGCTTTTTGCAGATTTGATGAAATGATAGGATCAGTTTTTGACGCTTTGATGCTCCCCGTATAAAACCACTTGAAAGCTAACCGATCAATGGAAGTAACCGCTGGCCATTATATAACTAATATACTAATCAGTCACATCATATTCTCACTTATTATATAATGGAAGTAACCGCTGGCCATTATATAACTAATATACTAATCAGTCACATCATATTCTCACTTATTATATAATGGAAGTAACCGCTGGCCATTATATAACTAATATACTAATCAGTCACATCATATTCTCACTTATTATCTAATTTTCCTGTATTGACCTTTATCTTTAACATTAATCCGCAACTTATTTTAGCAACAGACTGAGGACACTTTGCATTGGTATTGGCAACTAGATTATTATAAGGTAGATTATTATAAGTAACATTCTTATACAAGTGTATTTCTGAAGCTGTTAGATAAGAATTTCGGAAAAAACAGATAAACAAAATCGTTTTTGTGTAATACAGCCTCAAAACATAATCCTCGGCAAAACTAAACAAAACTTCAACTTAAAGGATTTAATTAGTTATGTATTTATTGTCTTGTGTATATCCTTTGTACTGTATATTTTTTTTACCACAGATATGCAAAATTGTGACTGTAGCGACAACTTGTGGTGGTGACTGTACTGACATCACTTATTCCCTTTCAAGCCCCTATAATCGCATGACTCCCTCTACTAAACATATTATATAGCTTCTCTTTAAAGTCGCTCAACTTACCCTCCTATAGCAATGAGGCACGGTTTGATTTCTATAATATTTGCATATAGGCCTTGTCTAAGTCACTCGCATCAAAGTTTCTATATTTCAGATCTATCTATGTCACTCTCTTTAGAGACTGCACCATCACTTTCACGAACATGAACACTAGTTCCTGTATATTAACTAATCTCTCTCTCTCTCTCTCCCTCCTTCTCAGTAGTCAGCCTTAAGTTACAACCCTCGTATATTACTGTTAACTCATCCGTGATAAGCTCACTCATTTACTCTACCTCTCTTCTTCTTGCTTCACTCCCCCTCTCTACTTTTTTTCTCTCTCTCTCTCTCTCTCTCTCTCTCTCTCTCTCTCTCTCTCTCTCTCTCTCTCTCTCTCTCTCTCTCTCTCTCTCTCTCTCTCTCTCTCTATATCTATATATATATATATATATATATATATATATATATATATATATATATATATTATATATATATATATATATATATATATATATATATATATATATATATATATATATATATATATATATATATATATATATTAGCATCAATTTTAATACAACACACAAACAAGGCCGAAGTTATAGATACAGAAGATAAAAATAGTATTTGGGGACTCCCAGCCACATGTAATACTTATTTCTGTGCAACAAATGTTCCTCAGAAACTGTAAATAATTCTTTGACAGAACAGATTACAATGAGAGTTGATGGTACCACTAAGTGTTCTGAACTACATATTTTCTTCAAGAACATATCCTTGAAATGGTCTACAAGACCTTTGAAATCCCTTCTACTCCTTGTAACTGTTTGTAGATCTCTTCCCAGTAGCCGAGCCATACGTTACAATCCGTGCACTACCGTTGACTGGCATGTGATAGCTTGCTCTCTTCCACAACCTCCACACTTTGGCTTTTAGGCTACTTCCTTCACTTATGTTTCCTATGTGCATGAAGGGGACAAGAGGAAAAATTGCCTGCACCAAGTCTCCCCCCCCCCCCAGGTTGATAGAGTGACAGAGCCGAAATCAAGGTACGTTACAGGAAATTTAGGTGTTGGAAAGAAGTGTGGAGTTCCAGCAACTCCTAGCATATGTCTATGTGGCTCTCTCTCTCTCTCTCTCTCTCTCTCTCTCTCTCTCTCTCTCTCTCTCTCTCTCTCTTATGTCTTAAAAAAAGACATAGAGAAACTAGAATCCGTTCAGCGTAGAGCAACAAAGTTAATCCCTTCCCTTAGAAATAAGCCATACAATGAGAGATTAAGAGAACTCGACCTGTTTTCGCTTAAGAAACGGAGAATAAGGGGACAGCTGATAGAGTGTTTTAAGATACTAAAAGGCTTTAGTAACGTAAATTCTAATAATCTATTTAAGATAGCCAAAGAAGGTTCCACAAGAGGAAACAAATTAAAACTAACAGGCAGGAAGCGAACCTAGACATAACTAAAAATTTCTTCACCCACAGTATTATTAATGAGTGGAATAAGCTCCCTAATGAAGTTATTGACAGTGACTCGATATACACATTTAAAAAAAGGTTAGACACATATCACAGAAAAGTTGGTCTGCAGTAGAAGCTGATCACTGATAAGAGAACCTGGCGGAAATGAAAACGTTTTCAGTTGGAAGAGGGGAAAAAAAAAAAAAAAAGTGAAGGTGTGCATGCCTTTTCCTTTCCATTTCTAACTATACTATAAATTCCTTCAGGCCATTTCCAAGCCCTGCAAGGTTATTCACTTCTAACTATTTTCATGTACGGCATATTGCCGGAGGGAGCGGAGGGTGGGGAGAGAGCCTTCATCTTTGCTATCCTTTCCTTCCACTTTCTCTTAGGGTTGCTATCTCTATTAGGATTAAGTCCTGGTCACCTCGTAGGGATCGTAAGATCTGTGTGGCCAGTGTATCTATGTAAATCTATGTAAATCTCTCTCACACACACACCCACACAAAGTTACAATCAGCATTTTATGGTGGTAACTGAGTGGCGATAGGTGTCCCCCCCCCCCACACACTTTGACTCTTACCTCTGCTACTGGTAAGCTTAACTGAAGCCTTTCGCTCGGTTTATTTCTTTCACTCAGAGTCTCAGATTATACCTCCTGCTTACTCTTCTTTATAGTATTCACCACTGTTCACTCAGAGTCTCAGATTATACCTCCTGCTTACTCTTCTTTATAGTATTCACCACTGTACACTAACACATTTTTGTGTATCATTTTATGCTCTATACTTTCAATATATTTAACATTCCTTACCGTAAGCAAATTTGTTCATGTATGTTAAGGTGTTATAACTTGCGACAGTCATAGACAACATGAAAGTTGGAGATATGAATGTGCTACGAAACTTCGACCATGACTACAAACGCCAACAAATTGAGCTGCAAAGGATTTTTTGTTGGTTTATGTAATTTAGATAAATATTAGTAGAAGAAAGGTAATAGAAGCATACAGATTTAACTTATTCTGTACATCGGAAGCTTACATTCTATCCGTGATTAATACTGATAACTCCATGTAAAGCTAATAATAACTCAACAAAAATAGTTACGTAACATTTATGAGTGTTGGCAGCTGCACATGGAAATATTAGGCATAGCAATGTGAATACCTTCCCTACTCCCCACAGACTTTGTTTTTATTTTCCTTTTTTGTTGGGGGAAGGGTTAGGGAGGGCCCATTAAACAATGTTATCCAGTTTAATTAAGGAGGGACCTATCTTCTACCTTGCTGCATCTCACAGCTATCCTACCCGTATTATTGTTTCTGCAATATCCTTATCCATCCTTCTTATTTCTGCTCTTGTTGATCTGTATGTGTGGTGGTGGTCATGTGGGCTGTACCCCCCCCCCCCCCCTCTCTCTCTCTCATTATCTTGAAAACGTACACCTCATTTACTCAACTTTTTATCTCTCTTTTTCACACTCGCCCCTTTCATCGTCTATTTTAATGCTCTCTCTCTCTCTCTCTCTCTCTCTCTGTAGTGCCCCACCCAACGCAAATAGCCCCAGCAATTACCAGTATCGCGGTGTAGAGAGATGTGTGTGTGTGTGTAAACGCAAAAATCTACATAGTATTTACGTAAATACTGTATAATACAGCATGTATAAGCTAATGTGACCCTTCAACAGTGTCACATGGTATTTATGTAAATACTGTATAATACAGCATGTATAAGCTAATGTGACCCTTCAACAGTGTCACATGGTATTTTTGCACGAAGTAATATATAAGAATTGACGTGTTTTGTTCTTGCTTAAATATTGTAAATTATACCATGGTAACAAATGGGGGTATAGCCCCCCCCCCCCCCCTCCCCCATTACTCACTGTGTCCATATAGTAATCCAAACAATGTGTTCATTACTGCCTAGCCAGGAAGTCTAACTTTCATTATCATAAATATCGAGTACGGTAGTAAGTTTGTATACTCATATGGGGGAGGAGTCTTCAACACGGTGCGATTGGGGGTTGGCAGGGATGAGGTGTCAATCAATATTAACCAAAAGTAAATGGGATCTATTTAGGTATCATATGCAAATACTGACCTAATACGATAAAACCCATTTATCTATTTTCCAGACACATAGCAAACACACCCACAAAAACACACGTGCGCGCGCGCGTTTCCGTCGACGAGCAGGTTAATAATAATAAAGGTAAAAGAAAAACCTGAAAAAAGTGAAAGACGGCGTTGAAAGCTGCGGTATGGTTGCCTGAAAAGGTGCGGCCATTGTAAAAGCTAGAATGACTTTGGTAAAGTGCTTACACACACACACACACACAATGACACACATAATATAAATATATATATATATATATATATATATATATATACAGGGTGTTCCAGTAATGCTTTTCATAAATTATATGGTGGACTCATCACACAAAAATAAGAATAAATTACTCTATGAACATGAGGTTGAGTATTTATAATAACGAAGTTATTACACGATTTAAGTTAACGATAGATACAATGCCATTCAGTCCAAGGGGTAATGTTGCCATTTTAGTGGATTATATCCATTTGGCCTTCGCTATCGCTTGCTAGCCTCAAGATAGTGAGCAGTAGCGATCTGACTTTTTGGTAGAAAAATATGTCCGGCTTCCCCGGATTTGATTTTCCTACCGAAAACATCAGCTCGCTCCCGCTCGCTAGCCTGAAGAGAGAACGCCGATTGGATATCTTGGATATCTTGAGGCTAGCAAGCGATAGCGAAGGCCAAATGGATATAATCCACTAAAATGGCAACATTACCCCTTGGACTAAATGGCATTATATCTATCGTTAACTTAAAATCGTGTAATAACTCTGTTATTATAAATACTCAACCTCATGTTCATAGAGTAATGTATTCTTATTTTTGTCTGATGAGTCCACCATATAATTTATGAAAAGCATTACTGGAACACCCTGTATGTATATATATATATATATATATATATATATAGTTATAGACTAATACGCTTGTATATTTAAATTACTCTTTAAAACGTTGATATCAAATATTAAGACACATTGTGAATGCAAAGTATTTCAGTGAGAAATAATATACAATAGTTGCATTTATCCCGAAACATTTTGTAAAGTACAACATGAAATTATATAAGCCACTCATTTAGTTACGTGCCATAATTACGTATTGCATGCTATGTGACAAATACGACGATTGTACAAACATAGACGGTAGTTGTCACACCAAGATCTGAACCACAAGATAGTTCAACTGTAATTACCACATTCCAACAACTAGATATTGTTGGTCCCAGCTTCTATATCTTGTTGTAGTCTTAGCCACACACACACACACACACACACACACACACACACACACACACACACACACACACACACACACACACACACACACACACACACACACACACACACACACACACACACACACACACACACACACACACACACACACACACACACACACATTTCTATAAAATATACTGAATACAATGTATAGGTCATACACATACTGTTATATGTTAAATACACATGTATACACTTAATTTTAGCATACGTACATAATGGTTAACAGTGAGTTAGTAAATGTGTGTGAAATAGTATCATGTTGTCTGATAGAGATCCTGCAGTAAGAGAGATAGGCCATCTTTTTATTTGGACGCTATTTTGGTGTTGCAATGATCAAACAACAGGGGGTTATCTATTTTTCGATCATGTAGAATATAGACCCCAAAGACCAAACAATATATCCTGTATCAGTATTACCCAAAGTTTATTATGAACTTGGGTGTATATAAGTATAGGTTAATAACACTAGTGGCACCAACATGGAGGAGATCACCGAAACATCTATTACTGACCGTATGAAAGTCTCTACCTCAGACAAGCACCCATAGCGTCACATACTGTATATCGTCAGGTATATGAGGCGGAGTATATCTTTACTTAATGGTTAATAACACCTAGTGGCACCAACATGGAGGGAGAGTCACCAACATCTATTACTACCGTAATGAAAAGTCTCTACATCAGACAAGCCCCATAGCGTCACATACTGTATAATGTCATGTATATGAGTCGGAGTTATCTTTACTTAATGGTTAATAACACTAGTGGCAACCAACATGGAGGAGGAGTCACCAACAATCTATTACTACCGTATGAAGTCTCTACCATCAGACAAGCAACCATCGCGTCCCCATACTGTATATGTCAGGGTATATGAGGCTGGAAAGTTATCTTTACTATAATGGTTCAATAACAATAGTGGCACCAACATGGAGGAGAGTCCACAACCAACATCTATTACTACCGTATGAAGTCTCTACATCAGACAAAGCACCATAGCCGTCACATAACTGTATATGTCAGGATATATGAAGGCGGAGTTTTAGGTCTTCGGAGTTAGTATCTTTAAATGGGGTTACATCTCAATTTATAAGAACAGGTTTATTCGCTTAATCTCGACGGCAATTGCACATTCAAATAGTATTGATAATACCAAATATATACACGTGTACTATCACTGCTCGCGGTATCAGTATGAAAATATAGGTTTTAACAGTTAATTATATATCCATTTAGTGGCAAATACCAAAACGCGTGTTATGTAGTGTGAAAGTTTTGATCCATATACAGATATAAATATTTGTTTGTAACGGTAGACTGGATCAACTTCCTTAACAAAATCACTCATCCAATTTAAATACACAAAATATCAAATTAGAGTTAACATCATGGCTCATACTTACCCTAAACGATAGACTACCATACTACCATATATATATATATACTGGAATATATATATAGATAATTTGTTTTTTAATCTGTGTTGTTACCTACCTCTCTCTCTCCACCTCCTCTCTCCAAACGTCTACAGTTCTACAACATACCTAATGACTAGTTAATTAGACAGGAGTTCAGAACGGAATTGGTGGGTTTGTTTTTACACAGGGCAAACCACGGGTAGCTCCTGCAGGGTAATACTTTTACACGCCCACACAGCGCCAGAACTATTGACAACCGTTTCATCACCATAATGACAAGTAATGTACTCTTCCAGCAACCTAAATTGGACAGTAACCACCACCACACTGACGCCATTATGGCCATCAATACACCACCACGGGCCATTAGTAACAGGCTAACCAACCGCATTAAACAACAATTACCCCAACTTAATTTTCGAGTTGGGCATAAAAAACAACCCATTAGTTGATCGATGCGTTGGGTGGGGTACACACTGCGAGAGAGGAGAGCTACATAGAGCTACTAGATACACAGACCACACAAGGACCTCAAGGTCCTTACTAGGCAGTCTGGCCTTACCAAAAACTATAATATTGCATATATATGCATATATATACATATACATAGAGATATAAGTAGATATATATTATATATAAGTAGTACCATATATACTAACCGGTACATACATATACAC